>VZRH01007533.1:58822-183509 GCA_013397555.1 Urocynchramus pylzowi
GTATTCTTAAAAAATTTTTTTTTTTTTTTTTTTTTTTTTTTTTTTTTTTTTTTGAGGGTTTTTATTTAATAGGAGATTTCCAAGTATGGAATGAGCAGAGAATAGAGTGCCTGCCCTACTGAGCTACCCTGTCTCCTGTGGCAGTTCCAGATGCAACAAGATATAGCTCTGTTAAGGTGAGAGGGATTCCTGGTCTTGGACTCCTACAGGCTGATAACTTCTCTGTAAAGTGAAGGTGGTATCTGATTATGGAGCTTACCAGGAACTTGAGAAACTTGGAATAATTTCTCTGTTTCGCTGGAAAGTCTATGTAGGGTTTTAAGAAGATGCAGAAAATGCGTATCTTTGTTGCAGGTGCCCTGCATCACATCTGTTCCTACTTGCAGATTTTTGGGTTAGACAAAATGACTGTAGATCATCAGAGATTTCACTGACGTGTGAAAGCATTTTAGAGTACTGTAATATTTCTTCTTTTTCCAATCTACCATATTCTAAGGGATGAACAAATGAAAAATGCTTTCATGCAGGTAGCCAGTCTAACCTGTTTCATGGCCTGTCCTTTTTTTTGTGTGTGTGTTTCATACAAGGAAAGTGAGATACTGATGTATTGTAATTGTATCATTAAATGTAGGCCTGAAGCCTTTTTTCCTGTAAGGATTAAATGCTGGGAGGTTTTGTTCTATATAGGATTTTTCTGGGTGGCTCTAAGGTTCTCTGTACTATAAAGCTGGCTAAAGTTCTGACTTCAGAAGAAATCAAATATGATGAAAGCATTGAAATTTTTCATGAGGTGAAAGAGGAAAAGTGGTTGCTTCCTGGCCTTTTTAGTTTCGTAGAGTTTCTCCTTTCTGTAATCTTGTGGTCACAGATCAGATTTTCTGAGCAGTAGCAGAGATTTTTTATCCCATTCATGCCTCTGGGTTGTGCTTACAGTAGAATATAATCATCTCTGTTGCCATAATCTTCCTGCAATCTTGCTTAATTGGAATGAGATCTACCACAGGTGCTGGAAAATTCCTGGGCACATGGCACAAGTACGTGGTGATTGAGAAGGGTGACAGGCCGTAACTGCAGACAGTTGTTTGCAAGAGTTATTTCAGTGTGTGAAATAACTTTGCTCTTCACCATTTTTTGCAGCCAGGATTAGCGTTAGAACTGGCTTATTAAATAATTGTATCTTCTGCTTTCCTATGTCCATGCTTTATGATGCCTTTACTAGCCAGAGAGCAGTGAAGTGAAATTTTTGTCTCTTTACTTTTCTTTTTTCTGATGCATCCCATATTAAATATGCACAGAATATTACTGAGTTACTGCTTTTTTTCTGCTAAAGCACCTACAGAATAATGAAGGTATGATCTGTTCGCTGGAGAATCTGAGTTTCCAGTAGCTCATAGATTAGGAAAGGAGGGTGATGGACCTGTGCAGAAAAACATATGACTAGGAGCAGCATGGGCATTGTCATCAAAACTTCTGAGACATACTGCCCTTTTATTAGCATGTATAAAGTATTTGCTGTTGAAGACTACAGCTTTGGAAGAACGAGCTCAGTCTCATACAGTGTTTGGTCTCTCATACCCGAGTTTCATATGTAGAACAGGAATGGAACTTAGTCTAGAACCTGCCAGGGTAGAAGAGGCACTCACAAATATGGGGCGAGCAGCTGAGTACCCCCACTCACTAGAAATGTGTGTCCAGAGCTCAGGAGTTTGCTGTCTCATTCTTGCTCATCTCTGTTCTCCACCAGCTGCTGAGCGTTGCAGCAAGGGATTAATACACAAAATATGGAATGGCTGTCTTGATGAAAGGTCTTAACTTTGAACAAAGTAGACAGAAGAGGGGATTTGAATGAGATCATTAAGAGGCTTTCCTAAATGACCTTGGAATTCTAAAATTGCATTGTTGCTTTATTTTTCTTCCAGCTTTAAGAGGTACATGTAGGGGCAAAGACACTTGCCCTAAATTAACTATATATTTCTGTTTGAGAGCAGCTGGCAGGTGTAGGCCACACTAAATAGTAGGATGAAACTGGGCACTTCATTCCTTGAAATCACTGTAGTTTTTTACATCTTTGTTTTCAAGGGTCAAAGGCCAATTGAATTGTTTTCCTAAATGCTCTAATCCCTGCCACATTTTGTTCACTAATTTCTCGTGTTTAATCATAAAAATGATGATCCTGAAAAATGCTGCCTCTGATCTTCTGACTAATGGGTAGTCAGTAGCTTCAGGAAGCCAATGACATCTGTTGCCAGGGTTGAACAAGGAATCAAGGGGCTTTTTGTTGTTCCTAAACCCATTCCACCCCAAATGTACTTTATTTAGAAAAATCCTTTTAAAATTCACTTAGCAACATTACTGTCTGATTCAGAACAGAGAAATTCTGTCACTGTAGAAAAGACACAAGCCATTACTATAAAATAAATATTAATTTATTATTCCCTCTTCAGTGCATCTGGAGGCAGTTCAGAAATTCTTTCCACTCCCTTTAAGAAGAATGTAACACAAGGAAAGCTGTCTTACAGGGAAGTGCAGAATCTTATGCTAATAATATGTGAATATACAAAGATATAAAAAAAAAATCATACCAGTATTGTTGATTACTCAAATAGCAGTTAATTATTGATCTCAATGATTTGAGCACAGTAACTTGGTAGTCTTAGGGGGTTGTGAGGGGGGTATAATTAAAGTCTTTTTATTTACATCTGTTCTTACTTGCAGCCCTGTCTACTGAATCAAATTGGTTTTTATTTGTCATCTCTTTGTCTTGTACTAAATAGCCACCTTTTGCATTCTGCTTTGAAGCAATAAAAAATATTTTTCACTGTTTTTGTATCTTAGGCTTTCACAAGGTAATGGAAGGAATCCACAAAGCCACTGAACTTGGCTACCGTCCTGTTAAGGTAAAGCCAGTGTTTATTTACTCTGAAACTGTTTTGTTTTACCATACATACAGATCACCTGATGAGGAATTTATTGTATTCCATCTCACCTCCCTCCCCACCCTGTAAATAATTTTTAGTAAAACTGGAAAAAAACTTGAAGAGCTCATCAAGAAGTAATGAGGAGAATTCATATCATCTCCTTGTGCAGCTGGAGGTGCAGGTCATACTCTGCTCACCAGTTTCAGGTGTCTGCTTTACCTGCAGGTAAACTGTGTGGTGATGCGAGGCTTCAATGAGGATGAAGTGCTGGACTTTGTGGATTTCACAAAGGATCTGCCCCTTGACGTGCGGTTCATAGAATACATGCCCTTTGATGGTAAGTACTGCTGCTTTGAGATTCTTCTTGGACAGAAGTGAGCTGGCTGGTGGATATTCACCCCATAGACTTGTCTCTGGAGGTCTTGGTGAGCTCTTTAAGGGAATTAGGAATTGCCTGAAGTTTTTTGCAGGTAATCTTCTTCCCACCATAAGTTGTAGAAGGACTCGTTGGGGCTGGGACACCTCAGCTTTAAGTGACACTTACAGAGAATGTGAAGATGGTTCTCTGCTAATTAAGAAAATAAAATCCACAGTCTAAGGTTAGGCTGGTTTTTTGTTAATTCTAGGCAATAAATGGAACTTCAAGAAGATGGTGAGCTACAAAGAAATGTTTGATACAATTAAACAGCGATGGCCAGAATTGGAGAAATTACCCTGTGAGACTTCCAGCACAGCCAAGGTGGGGTTGGACAGAGAACGTGTGAAACATGCCCCCATTCCTTCCCTGCCCCAAATCCCCCTAAGTTCAGCATTGATATTTGACAACCAAAGTAAAAAATACTCAGTGTGGTAACTCTTGGGTTTTGGTCAAGCTGCCTGCATGAGACTTAATGCTTATGAAGTCCTAGTCATAGTCTGTACCTTTATAAATACAATGTGTTTTCTAGATGTATTTTCAGTCAGATATAAAGAATGCCAGGCCTGTATCCTGTATTTTTCAAACTTTTGTCAGTCTATGTCTGCACATTAACAATCCTGATGGAAGATTTGTTCAGTGAAAAAACTATTGCTTTAGAGTGTACAGTTCCAAATGGGGGATTTATAGCTCATGCTAGAAATTCAGGATAACAGGCATCACCTGTTAGTTGATAACTACAAGAGCAAGCATTTAACAAGTTTGAGATTCCTAGGAATGGGGCAGAATAGACTGGGACACCTGGAAAAACTGACTTTGCTTTTATTTTTTCTTTGATATGATCTTAGGACTGAAGAAAATCTATGTTCAAATAGATTTTCTGGTCTTTACACAAGTGGAGCTATAAAAGCTAGGAGTCTGTATTTGGCTCTTTTTTTTTTCTCCTGTGCATTTCTTTAGAGTTACAAGGTGCCACATTTCCAGGGACAAATCAGCTTTATCACCTCCATGTCAGAGCACTTCTGTGGATCCTGCAATCGGCTCAGGATAACAGCAGATGGGAACCTAAAGGTTGGTAGTGAAGCAGGATTCTTTTCAATTTCATGCAGTAAAAATTTGTGCCCTGAAAGTAGCTGGGATGTAAAGATGCATAATTATTACCAGCTAGCTCCTATTTATTTATCCAGTATGAATTCTTGTTCCATCTTGTCAGGCTGTTAGGGAGATGTTACATCACCCTTTTTTTTGGTTTCTCTGTTTTGCTAACATAGCTAACTTCAGTTGTAAAACATGGTTGCAAGGCCAGTAAATATAAACATTTATTCTAATCTTTGATTCAAAATCATCTTAAACATGTGACAAGCAGATGATTTCCCATTAAAAAAGGGTCCAAGCAGCTGTGAGGGCTTGGCTTTTGCATTCCACAAGGATCCTGTCTTGTTTCCCAAACAACTTGTAGCTCTTCTCCTTCAAGAGCAGCCTGTACATTTGCTCAATGACTTTAGAACAAGGAGGGATAACCATTTCCTGCCACGTTGAAACTGGCAGTTTCTGGGGGAAAATTAAAGTTTTCAATTAAAAATTGGCACTTAAGCATTGTCACCTGATATTGACAACAGCTGTACTGCTGCCTAACATCAGATGACCGAGGCAGCCTGAAGGTCCAATGAGCTTAGGCTGCATAAACATCCCAGGCTGTCTGCGTGTACATGAGGAGAGAGAAAGAAAACAATCTCCATAAATGTTCCCTTCAATAGGGTAGGCCTCTTCAAGGCTCTTCACTTTGAGGTCAGTACAAAATACTTTTTTTAATTTATTTTATTATTTCTCATTTCTCCTCCTCTGCTTCCCTGGGTTGGCTGCAGGTGTGCCTTTTTGGGAATTCAGAAGTGTCCTTGCGGGATCACCTACGGTCGGGTGCTTCAGAGGAGGAGTTGATTCAAATCATTGGAGCAGCAGTGAGCAGAAAAAAGAAACAGCATGCTGGTATGTTTGTTGTACTTCGTTGAGAAATAACAGCAGTGATAGGGAAAACAACGTCCTGGTACTTGTAACCTTCCATGAGAATCCAAACTGTCTGAAAGACTTTTGGACTGACTTCTGCTCTCAAATAGATGTGAATACCACTGCTCATGACAACAGCAAAGTGTAAAGCTAAGTAGATGTACTGGATCCCTTTTTTTAAATTAGTTTGCTGTACAAGATCTAAATTGAACTGTCGATCCAAGTACATCATTAACATGTTTCTAGAAGTGACAAATCTCTGTCACCATGCAGGACTTTGTGGGTACTCATCTAGTGCTCTGCTTAAGGTCGTGACACAAGGTCCATCATGATGCAGTCACATTCTGAGGCTGCATTTGTCTTTTCTGAATTTATATTGATACAAACATTAACATCTGAACCTGAATTTTTGTAATCTGGCTCCAGCTGGGAATGCTGACCTCTTGTACATGAACTGGCTTTATAATCATGGGTTAGTCCCCTATACACTAAAAAGACGCCTTGGCCTTTTTGTTTTCTTGCAGATTCTGACAGATTAACAACAGTAGGCTTTTCCCTTTTCTCCTAATGTGTGAAACAAATTCAAAGGTAGCTTTTAAATCTAAGCATAGACTAACTTGCAAAGGACATTGGTCTGACCCAGATAAAATAGTGCCTTATAAACTTAAGGGAAGGTGGGGAGGGGTTGGTTCCTTTATTTGTAGACCCTGTATTTATGAATTCTGGTTTGGGAAAGGAGGGAGTGAATGAGGAAGAGTCTACTAAAGTAATTTTGCCATCATCAGCATTTACCTGACATTATCTTCTCCCAGTTTATGTTAATCTCATTATTGTCCCTGGGGCTTTCTGTGATCGAACTTCTTTGAAATGGAACACTTATTAACAGCTCATCTGTAGAGCTAGAACAGTCAAATACCATTGTTAGAGACAAGATAGTCTCAAATAGATTGAATTGTGTAGTAGGTAGACTGTAGTTCACATTATGGCAGGCTTTCTGGGAAAGGGTTCTGCAGTGTGATGGACCCACAGCAGCTGGATGCCTGGAGACTCAGGCAGCTAATAGTTTTAAATTATACCACGCTGGATTCCCCCTCCTCCAGTTCCCTTGGTCTTTACTGAGCTTTGTTTTTCCTAGTATGCAGGTTGTACTCTGAAGAGCAGAAAACTAAACATGTAAACCAGATGCATGACTTAAAGCCTAAAAAGCTTGGATTTTTATGTGTTCCTTATTTTATTTCTAGGCATGTTTAACATTTCCCAGATGAAAAACCGGCCAATGGTCCTGATTGGTGGGTGACAAATCAGTACGTAAAAAACATACAGTGATTTTGTTCGGTTTCTGTTTTTGGGGGAGCAGGGTAGATTTGGCTTTCAAGTCTAGCTTGTGGTCTGCCCTAGGTTTAGGCAAAGAAATGGGCTTCTTAATTAGCCAGTTATAGTTAACATGCTAAAGTGGAAGAGGAGGAAAGGTTTAGTGTCCCTACCAAGGCTTACCCGTTTTTTTAATTGACAGCCTCTGGTTTTGTCTGCTCTGATTAAGACACTTCATTACATTTTCCAAAGGAATAATCAACCTTCCTACCGTCTTCCTTTGTACTTAAGTAAAACAGTATAGTTACTTATAAGACAGTTTGAGGTGAGTTTTGACTATATTGCCATATAAATATAAAGGATGCAGAATGAAGTATATCTGTGGATTAAGAAATTCAGCTTTGTTTACAACATACATAGAGCCATCAAGCAGACAGAAATGCAAGTGTTCCTACCTCACTACTGCTTCAGAATCTGACATGTAGGGCTTCATTCTTTTAAAATTGCCTTTTATTGCTGCAAAGTCTCAGAACATAACTGTGAAAGACCTATGAACCAAGAGCCTTTCCTTTCCTTCTAGTGTCTGTTGAAGCTGTTTGCTAACTCTCCCTTCTGCCTGAAGCTCAGTTCATGAGTGATGTAGCACTGCTGTGGTTCTCTTAATGATTTTTAACATCTCCTTCAGTGTTATTTTACCTCGTCCATGCCTGTGTTTACCTATTCTGTAAGTTAGCTGTCTTTCAAGAAACCTTAAGAAATGGTTCCAAGAGTTACCTTTGTGAGGTTAATTGCAAGATGTTTTGTTGTTCCTTATCAACAAGGTGTGGGAAAAAAAAACAAACAAGGGTGAAAGACATGAACGTTATGTTTCAAATCCAAACTCTCATCCTCCCATTGACGTTTTGGAGCAGGTTAGCTGCTGAGCAGCTTAAAACACAGGTTTTAAAACAGGTACTCTGGGAGAGGGGAATATGCATTAATTTGCAGGTCTTTGCAATAGGTGATATTATAATAACAACTACTCTATTTTTAAACCAAGCCCCTAGGGCTTGTACTTATGTTGCCATTACTAGGAAATAGGATCCACAGAGGTCTTTAACATAGGTCTTCACTGGAAATGTTTTTCACTTGGTGCCTCACTTTAAAGGGCCGTAATTTTCCATGTTGGCTGGTGCAAGATTGTGCCTTTGCTTGCTTGTATTTGGCCACTGCTGCATTGTGTTCCAGAAAAAGGGTAAGGAGGACCCTTTGTTTAAAGTATTTAATGTATTGACTTGCTGCATGAGGAAAAATTTTGTTGTTTTTTTTTTTTAAGATGAAAAATACTATATTAAACTCTTGACAGCTCACTGGGACCTACATAATTTTTCAAGTTCTCTATGAAAGAATTCCCACACTCCAAAGTTAGCATTCATAGCAATGTTTGGATGTCTACAGATCAGAACAATCCAATTTCCTTTTGAAAATTGCTGTAACATTGTCTTAACATGCAGTGAAAGAGGCAGCCTCTCCAGGTCCTCCTCCTTCAGCTGTTCCATCTCCCTTTGAGACTGACTGCTGGCAGTCACTGCATCAGTGGAGAGACTGGAGATGAGTGGAGAGTATCCCACTGTGACACATGGGGAATCATTAGGAGATTTCCTAATTGTGTTTTGAATTAGTTACGAACTTCAAATAATGCTGGCGTGCAAGCAGTCAGTGGGGGAGTGTGTGTATGGAATTAATTTAATGAAATTTAATGAATGCTGTGGAAATCATTAATTGGTTTTGCTAGACCCAGTGAGCCAAACCTGGCATCTTCTGTGCACTGCTGTTGTCTAATCCTTTGCTATATGGTTTGTATCTTATTTCCCTTAATCAAAATACTCCTTTCAGCAGGTTCTTCTTCTCCTGGGTTTATTTCAGTTATGGGAATTTCCTCATTAATTTAAGTACCTCCTGCCTTCTTTTCTCCCCCTGAGATTGTGCTAGTTGGAAGCTGACACAATTAAACTCGAGGTACACTAATAGGCTATAAAGAGATGGAGTTTATCAGATGGTTTCAGTATATGGTGCAGTAGAAAACCATTACCTTTTTTTTTTCTTTTTGGTAGGTATATGAACAATTTGGTTGCAAACAGAGATGACTAGATACAACTTCAAGAAGTGTAGGTTGTTCAGAAAAGCAAAGATGCTTTACACTCATTACTGTCTCTTGCAGTCTGTTTACTTCCCACTTTACTTGAGCAAACTTTTCTCCCTGCTCCCACCCACGTGTGTTTATCCTGTGGAAGGAAGTACTTGTCTGCCTTTGCAGTCTGGCTTCTCCTGAAAACAAGACACTTTCACAGGGGTTTAGCTGCAGCTTTAAAGCTTATCAAGGAATCCAGAAGAACAGAGTGCTTTGAGTTCCTGGATTTTAAAAGGAATATTCAGGTTAGGCCCCACTATGGAAGGAGAGAGCAAGAGAAGAGGAATAAGAAAATAATTTTCTGTGCTCTTCTAAAGCAGAGAAATGTTGCACTCAGTATATTTATGTCCATTTAATCCCATTCTTCTGAGGTAAACACATGGCTTCAAACTTTCAGCAATCTTACTTTTAGTGTATAGGCCATCAGCTGTAGATGAAAAAAGGCCTTTGCCTGAATTTAGGTTATTGCAGTGATTATAATAATGAAATTTGTGGTTGATATAAGCTTCAGGAATGGTACTTTCAGACCAGTGTTTGGAGGGATGTTGCTAAGTGCATCAGTCTTGTTTTAGCAGAGGCTGGGACTAACAAGGAAGAGTTTGGTGGGTTTGTTTTTAAAAAAAGATGGAGGAGCACAATTAGACCTTTGTCCACACTGTGTCTGTTGCTGTCATGTGGACAGTCCCTGGGCATCAGAGGTAGCTCAGCAATGTGGAGAGGGGAAGGAAGCTGCTTTGATGCTCCTGTGGATAGGCTGACAAGGGAGTCCTTGAATACCAGAGCTACCAAAGGAGGTTATTGAGCATAACCTAATGCCACATTTCTCAGGGCAGAGGGAGGAGGAGCTTCAGAAAAAGAGAAACATGCTTGTCAGTGGTGCTGTTAAACCAGGACTTAGCCACTTACCTCTATACTGCTTTCTTTACTTACAAAACATTTTATTCACTTTTATGTGAAAGAGACTCCTTCTGTCTTCACACTTGGCATTTAGCCCAGTGCAAATGCCAAAACCAAAGGATTAAATGGTGAAAAGGGGCAGGAGGGCTTACAACCTCTCTGCCAGCTGGGAGCTCTGCCAGCTCGACTTGGAACATGCTTCTGAGTAGATTTCAAATCTGTCTGTCAGTGAGGGGACTGTGGTTTTTCCAGTGCTTAAACTTCAGTTGTCATTAGCGTGTTAAGAGTTGGCAATAATATGAGAGGTTCCCATCACCCTCTGAGATTGCAGACAGTGAAGTTGCAGTGCTTCTGGTCCCTGCTGTCCTCAAGTGCTGGCATGACCCTTCCCTGCAGAAGGAGATGAAAGGACCAAGTGCAGCTGCCTGTGCTGGGAAGGAGGTGTTTGGAAAGGCAGAGCTGAGAATCTGAGTGTAAGAATTTCCTATTAACCCTGCCAAACTTTTGAAAGAAGGCTGGTGCTGGGATGGTCCCAAATGGATGCTGAGATGCTGTGATTCACTTTTCTTCAGAACTGATGCTCCTATAAGCTTTCTTGGCTGCTGTTTCTCAAAAGGTGTTGATATATTTAGAAGTAAGTTGTTTCTTTTTGTCAGGGACCTTGAAATGAGTCTGAGTCTTGTCATTTTTATAGCAAACCAGGAAATGCATGGAACTGATGAGAGAGAATAGAAGGAGCTAGAGGGAAAAAATGGATGTTTGCAGGCTTACTGAGGTTTTTGCAACACAGGAAGTCCCAAGCAGTTCTCTGACAGGGTTCTCAGCTGCTACAGGGAGTTTAGCTTTCCAGTTAGTAAGATGTTTTTCTCATCTTACTTTTTGTTTTTTTCCCCAGAGCCTGCATTGATGTCATTCCCACTATGCCAGGATGCCCTACAGAATTCCCCAAATTCAAAACAGTGGGGCCACACATTTAGCCATTGGCCGACTTTGAGAGCAAGTTTACCCAAACAAAATGGAAAAGCATCAATGAAAAATAAATTCACAGGGCAAATTTTCCTACCAGGATCTCACCCAGAGAAACAGTGGCACATAGCAACAGGAATTCTACAAACCCAGCTCCGAGGCTACTGTGTCTTCCATAAGGACCCAAGCTCCACATTTGATACAAAGTGCCTTGATGCTTCTGTTGGCCAAGTTCCTGTGGACTGTCAGTCCAAAGAGGTGTGTTCAGGATCTGAATTCCATACCAGGGGTTCAGGATCTTGCACCAGGGTACCTTGTGCCTCTGACAACTTGACTCACACTGACAAGGAAGGACGGGCCACAATGGTTGATGTTGGAGGGAAGCCAGATTCCAGAAGAAGTGCTGTTGCTGGTGCCGTGGTCCTCCTGGGTGAGAAGGCATTCAGGATGGTGAGGCAAAACCAGGTGAAGAAAGGGGATGTGCTGACAGTAGCCCAAATTGCAGGAATTCAGGGAGCCAAGCTGACCAGCCAGTTGATCCCATTGTGTCACAACATCCCTCTGTACCATGCTGAGGTGTCTCTGAGCCTGGATGAGGCCAGGCATGCAGTGGTGATTCGCAGCTCGTGTCACACCTGGGGGAGGACAGGTGTGGAGATGGAGGCTCTCACAGCTGCCAGCCTGGCTGCACTGACGGTGTACGACATGTGCAAAGCAGTCACTCATGAGATTGTCATCCAAGAGGTGAAGTTGATTAGTAAGACAGGTGGGCAGAGGGGAGACTTCTCAAGGGTCTAGATAATATTCTGATACCTCCAGCCCTCCAGGTGTCCACTGTTTCTGTTCAGCCTCTTACAGAAGTCCTTTTGCTCAGCTGGTGGTCTTGGAGACCTCAGCAGTTGTGTACAGTACATCAGCCCCATGCCTCCAGCACTGCCTTACTCTTTCAGCTCACTTGAACAATGGAGCCACTTATCCCTGTTGAAAACCATGTGTATTTTCTAGAGGACAGACTTCTCCACTCTGGCAGTACCTCTATTTCAGTGTTCTCATTATGAGATTGAGAAAAGATTCCTGCTTATACCACAGAGCTTTTTGGTTTTTGGTTTTTTGTTTTTTTTTTTCCTTTGTGCTGTGAAATACACCTGCTGTCATCACACCATGCAACTATGAGTTCTAGAAATTAAGCCACTTCTGAAAGTGCTGTTATTTGGCAACTATTTTTAAGTCAAGGATTAAAATTTCAGAATTATGTATGTCTGTCTTTCCCCTGACCTCTTTCATTGAATTTAGGGGGTGACAGTGAGAAGAACACAGTTGGGGAACTTCACCATACAGCAGAGATTATAAAGATGGAACAGTCGGAGTCAAGGGGCAGCTCCCTCCTTTGCAGTGCTACTGCTTCCCTTCACAGAATCAGAGAATCCCAGAATGGATGGGTAAGGTTGGAAAGGACAGCAGTGGGTCACCTGGTCCAACCTCCCTGCTCAGGCACCCAGAGCACATGGCCCCATGTTGTGTCCAGACTGGAATATCTCCCTTGAGGGAGCCTCCGTAACTTCTCTCAGCAATCTATTGCAGTGCTGAGTCACCTGCAGAGTAAAAACATTCAGGTGGAACTTCCTGTACATCAGTTTCTGTCCATTGCCTCTTGTCCTATTGCTCAGCACCATCAAGAAGAGCCTGGCTCTATAATCTTGGCATCTCCCCCTTAGACACTGATATGCATTGAGACATCAGTCATCTCTTCTGGATGCTGAACAGGCCCAGCTCCCTCAGCCTTTCCTCATAAGAGACATCTGCAAGTGGGAAATACCTGCATAATCAGTTTCAAAAGGAAAAAAAAAACAGGCAGCTGCCCAGTTTTCTGCCTTGTGCTCTGTAAAAGATGATACAAAGAGAGGATTTCTGGGTTTGGAAGAATTATTTTTCTGATCTGAAAGATATGTTTTACAATGTCAAAAGCATGTTCCAGCATTTTGACCTTAGAACTGAAATACATGGATGCCCTGTTTGCATGCTTAAGGGATTAATTTTGCCATTCACAGAAGTAAGTATTAAGCTGTCCCTGACTTTAGAAGGAGATGTTGCACCAAGCCCTAGAAGACTCTGAATTTTTAATGCTACGGTGCAGCTCCTAGTAACCAGCAGATAAACCAGACTTTAATACTAGTGGCCACTTGGAAAATGAAGGTAGTTACTATTGCCTCTGCCAGAGTGTTTTCCTGCATGTTTCTCTAATTCACTTTTCATGAAGTCTTGTGGCCTTGGAGCACTTAAGTGTCCCCATAAATGTAGCAGTGGCCACAGTCATGTAGCATTAATTAGCCTTGGTAATTAACTGTCCTAGAGAAGAAATTACTCAACATTCTGGTTAATATTAATGGCTGCTTTTCAAATGTTAATTTAAGTGCTCTAAACAGGGTGTTACTGGTTGCTTATGGCTAATGTGAAGCTGTACACTATTCAGGGTCCTCCCTCCTTACACACAGGGTTAAAGACAATTCTAGTAAGGTCAAAGAGACTACCAAAAAATCATCTTGAGCTTAAGAGGTTAAAGTACTGTGAGCACTCCACACTGCCATGCACATCCTGCTCCTGTAAAGTAAGCACAGGTCTCAGATGAGGAGGCAGTAGGTTTTGCTACAGATCCTTCACAAATCTCGTACACCAGCTACAGCAAAAGGCACTCTTTCCATTACAGGTGAATTGATTTGATTCTTTTTTATTGTCATTGTGAGATAAGGTGCAGAGAGTGACAGACATAACAGCTGTAGCTGAAAGGGAAAGAAATCTGGAAAGCTTGGTGCCCAAAATCCATAAGCATTTGTACATTAATGATGTGGTTTAGGAAAGGTATTCCCCAATTTAGTGTTTCATTTTCGCTCACTCCTCCCTGCCTGTGGCGGGCTGGAGAGGAGAATTTGGGGGCACAGTAGGTAGAGAACATGGGTTCAGATAAGAACAATTTACTGGAAACAGCAATGGAATAAGAAAATGAGCAGTAACACCTTTAATAATAGCGAGAACAGTCACTATGTGCCCGCTCCCTTACCAGAAGAGACCCTTTCCCTGGTCCCCATAACAACCCCCCATGCTGTTAGCCATGCCCTCTCTTGGCTCCTGCAAAAATTACCCATGTCCTGGCCAGAACCAGGACAATCTACGTGCATTGTTACAGTCTTGACTCCCTGTCATTCCCAGGAGTGTAGCTAGCACTGCCACACTGACACCAACAGTCCCACCCAATCCTGCCAATACGAGAGATTGCATTCATCTGTGGAACTGCTGTGCCCATAGCACAAAAGTTTCCTTAGCTCAGCATGGAAACAGAGTGCCAGGAAAAGGAAGCACATGTGTAACCTGCTAAGTCTACTGACTGATACAAACACTTACCTCCCCTCACCACGCACAACACACCATGCCCTCCTGCCCTGCCCCAGCCTCTAGCTAATTTTGAAAATGAAACTCGATGTACTCAGTAGCAATAAAACAATGCTTTGGGCATATGATTGAAGTTTGCTGTTATGCTGTAAAGCTCACACAAAGGACTCAGGGCCATACCAGGGACTACTGAGCACACGCACGAGCACCACGCACATCCCTCTACGTACGCACATTTCACTACTTCCTTGGTTTGAGAGCGGCTGGAAGTGCAGGGCAAACTGACTTTGGTGCCATTTTATGCTCATGTTACATTATTGAGTCTTTAAACTATGCACATTTATAGGTAATGAACCAAACATGAGTCAACATTTTGCAAGAGAAATGGGTTGAGAGCACTCTGTGTTTCTGTGGTGCTCGGTGGGCCATGGTGTAATATATGTTGATGATGTTGATGACTACTTTTTGGAGGCTTGCTTTTTTTTCTCCACTGTATTTTTAATAAATGCTAGTTGCAATGGAGCGTGGTTTGCATTACTTTGAATATCCTTTTTATTTATCTTTCTACGTTTTAACCCAAAAGCTTCTATGAATAGTTACCTCGGGACAAGCAACAAGACAGGCTTTGCAAGTTGCATGATTAGTCAGCAATTAGCAAGGGATCAGTCATAATAACTTACTACTATAAAGAACCTATTTTTTTTTGCTGTTGTTAAGAGAAACTCATTTTAATCTGGCTGTTCTTTAACTGTGTAATCCTGTGGGTTTAACATCATAATTTATCATCTCTTGTCATTATTCCAGCTTCTCCCACATGCTTGTTCTGAGCCAGTGGCTGTAAATAACATCACTGGTTTTTGTTGCAGAACTGGGGCCTTCAGAGCTCTTCCTCCTAGTCTGAGTGACCACAATTGAAACCAAGGTTCAGAGAAGTGCCTGTATAAAAGTCCATCCCTCCTGTATCACAAATAAACCTTAAGAGGAATTCTTCTCATACATCTGAACTTCCAGGAAAGCTCTCAGGTCTCCTGCTACCAAGAAGGCATCAATGACCTTAGAGGTCTTTTCCAGCGTAAATTATTTTAAAATTCCAAATGCTGTCAATCCTAAAATAAGCACATCATTTTTCTAGGAGCAGAAACAGAGTAAAGCACCAAGCCCACCACCTCTTTCTCTTGAAGGGTGCCATAAGTCTTCAAGTTGCACTTTGGTGCATGTCAAACACAACTCAAAATAGAAATACTGCAGATCACGGCAACCCTTACAATGCACACACAGTAGAGCCTTTGCCTGCTGGAAACTCAATTGTCCCAGCTCATACCCCATTTGTGTGTTACAGTCTGTTCACTGCTAATCCAGGCTGAATCCTTTGGGGCATCTCAGCCTGGCTTTCTTTCATGCCCACCTCCTGACACTAGTTACTCCACCCTCACACTGTCCTATTAAAAACTGGATGCAGCACATAAAGGAGAAGCTGGCAGAAGCTGGTCATTAAGAATTCTTAAAGAGATTATGTCAAAAGAGCAGTGCTTTCAGGAAGGAGAGTGGGCCATGGGGGGAAGAGAGCTTGAAATACCTCAGGGAGGGGCTTGCTTTTTTCTGAATGGGAACTGCTCAAAACCAGATTCTAAAAGCAACAACAGCTGAACAATAAAAAGAGCAATGAATTTTGTTAGACATTTTCAGCCCCTGGTGATCTGCAGTGATTCCCTGTAAATTCCCTGTTACTCAGCTTTACATGGGATTTGACTGAGCAGAATCCAGCCCTTGGTCCTGCCCCTTCCTTGGCGCTTTGCTGGTTCTTGGCTCCCTCTGGCTGCCTCAGTAGAGTCAGGCAGGCTTGGAACAGCTGAAAAATGGCTGGTGCATCCTGTGTGTGTTGGCCAAGACAGAGCTGCTAATCAGTTCAACGGAAACTCAGTTCACCTCCCTCCACACACCAGAGCCTTGCTCCAAGGGAAACTCAGCATTTCAGGGAATCTAAAATCGGTTGGAGGAATTGCTGGTTGCAGTGGGCTGACCAGGTTTTCAGGTTTTTGAGATGTCAGGTAAAAGCCTCAACTTAGGTCTCAAAACCAGTGGATGTGACGAGCTCTGCGAAGTCATGATGATGGCAGGCAACACCCTGACATGCCTGGCATGGTGTCAGAAAGGCACAGGATGAGGAGCTGAATCCTTTGTCACAGGCTGTGCCTGAAGGGCTTTGGGTGAGCTCAGTGCACTCTGTTACGAGAGCAGATTCTCACTTTGGGAACAGCAAGCTTAAACAGTGGGTGGCTGAGACAAAAATCCAGCTGTCTCTAACTTCCCCTGTCCCTCCATGCTCCCTGCCAGTGCCATGTTTAGAAAGCTTCCAGTTAGCATCTCTATCTTTGTACTTACCCTGTTTGCTCCTTCGGAGAGTAAAGGGTACCCAAAATAGTAGCAGTAAAGTGCAGCTGTGTGCAAGTTCACAGGAAGGGATGGGATGGATGCCCTGACACACTGCTGAGCTTTCCTCCAAGCAGAGAAGCACAACAAACCAGGCATTGGTCAGCTGCGTGTGCACAACCCAACAGCAAAGGCTGTGGCCATCAGGTGAGCTGCCTACTGCCCATGGCTCTCCCAGGTGCCATCCACACAACACTTGCTCCACAGAGTAAAGTTTCACACTTCATGATTGCTTAAGGTTTGCTTCCAGAACCCCAAATTAGCAGCAGAGTCAATTGCTCCATCAATGACTCCAATAGAGTGGGCATGATCTCAAACTCTGGACAGTCCACTCAAAACCAGGAACTCTTAGTACTGCTAAGCTCTTCCTGCATGAATTTAAAATTAAGTTCAATAGAAACACTCTCTTCTATACCCCTGATACTTTCAGGGTGCGCAGCTGAGAGGATGCGAGGCCAGCAAAAGCAGAGTTTGTGTTTGCAAAGTCAAGGGCAGCTTGGCTGCAGTGGGAGAGGAGGTAGGGGAGGAAGAGGAGGAGATAGCAGGAGGGCCAGGCAGCTGTAAAGTTGTGTTAATATTATGCTTGGAAGACAACACAGGCTATCAGATACATGGCCGCTCCATAGGTAGTGCCCTAGGGCAGTTACCTGCTGGTGCAGATTGTGGCAAAGCTCTGTCAACACCAGCAGAGCTGTGCAGTGTCACACCAGGCAGCATCTGCTGCTGGGAGAGAGGAGTTCAGCTGCACAGCCCTGACCTGCCCCTACTGCAGCCGTAAGGAACTTAGGTTTTGTTATCAAGGCTCCCCACATGCACAGTTGCAGCAAGGCTGGAATTGCTGCTCTGTGAGGCAGTGCCTGGAATTACACCACCCATCCATCCCTCGCTGCCTCCATCCCCTCCCCAGCTGCCACCCACAGTCTCAGCGCTTCAGAGAGCTGCACTTCCCCACCCTGGGCCTGACGCTGAATGGAAATGTTTGAGCTCTGTGCGGCTCATTTGGCTTCTGCAGATCAACCCTTGGGGCCATCCTCAGCCCAGATCCAAGAAATGAGCTGAGCTGAAGGAAGGGAAGGGAATAATTTCTGCTGCCCCTGAAGCCTCATCTCTCCTATTGCAGCTGGCAGCTCAAAAGGCTCCATCCTGCCAAGACTGAATCTTAATTGGGATCAGTGGAAAAGACAAGCTGCTGCCAGGGCCGCCCTGATCCTGGGCTCACAGAGAACATGGGCAGAGCTTGCCCAGCCCCACAAGAGAAGGCCTTCACAAGGGTTTACAAAAGATAAAATTCCCTTCAGAGTATCAGTGGAAGCAGCAGGAGGAGGCCAAGGAGAGGACATGGCTTAGCTGAGCTGGGCAATTTGCAGAGGAAGAGGAGGCAGAACCACACCACATGGAAAATCCTTTTGTCCTTGTAGCCTGCTGAGAAGGGAAACCACCAGCAAAGGCTGAGGAACAGCTAGTAATCCCCAGGCCCTGCAGTGAATTAGAATACTATATCCATCTCTGAACAAACACACAAAACTATCACAATCATGCCCAGAACTGCTCTTGCCAAGAGCTACAGGAAGAAGGACAAGGTAAGTTTTTCATCTTAGAAGAGAAAGACTAGAGCAAAACCTCTTCAGGCATCCCATCCGCACATGGCACCAGGATGCTACATGATGCTTTTTCCAAGCCACAGCTGCTGACTTCAAGCCCACTTGCTTCAAAGACCCTGGCAGAGCTCACTCATACCTCCATGATTAGGCACAGTCTAGCCACCCCTTTGGCTTTGTGGAGGCACCCCAACACTGCCAACTCCTAATGCACCCAAGATGGGTGCTCCTGACCCAGTTTCGTTACAAGCAGAGTCCTGCCATCTCAGCACTGTCTTGTCCCAGCAGCAGCAATGTGCAGCAGGAGTGGAGCAGAGCAAGTAGCTGTCAGCCTGGGTTATTTTTAAACCAATTGTTCCACCTTGCATATTTAGGTGCATCTCCAAGTCCCTACATCAGAGGAAGGCCACCGTGGCAAGTCTTACTCAGACTGAGAGCTTTAGAAGAGCCTCCCTTGCTGACTCAGGGGAGCAAAGTTAGCAGCAGCTCATGCAGCAGATGCCATGTCAGAGCTGCTGGATCTGAGCAATGAAAATGGGCTCTTGCTGTGGTAAAATGGCTTTAATGGGATTTTCCAGCCAGCAAACATGCTTTGGGGGACACACCCAGGACCTTCAGCCATCAGGAACACGTCTGCATGCAGAAGGCTCTTGGCCAGCCAGACTGGGAGGGGCATTTAAACACAAGTTTCTTGCCTGCCATCTTTTATAGCCTGCTATTTCTCTCCTGGTTGCTAAGGATGCCCCAGGGCACATCCCTCTGGGATGTTCCAGATGCAGCAGAGGCACAGTCAGTAATAGCCCATCACCAGTAAACTGTAGCTTTAGCAAACCTGTGCCAGAGAACTCCAGATGACCCCCAGCAGCTGGAGGGTTTTCATTTCCACTTCTCCAAGGCTGGTATTTCAAGGTGTTTTTATTTCTTTTTAATCAATGCACATGGCCAGCTCTGGAGGGGGCTGAACCGAGAGAGGGAGGCAGTGCAGCCACTGTTTCTTTACAAAGTATTTCCACATGCAAGTGAAATGGGGCTCAACTCGCTCGGTGCGTGTTTTGCAGTGCGGTTATGGGCTGTCGTTCCGCCTCCACAAAGCTGTTATTTATTTACTTAAAGACTTGCATTCCATGGAAAAAGATGCCCCAAGATAGCACTGTGTTTCTAAAATTAAACCCAGCTGGATGGAGTGGTGAGCAAGCGAGCACTCCTGTGCTCCCAACAGCAGTGGGAACAGGGTTCCCCCTTGTCCTGGACTCCCCCAGCCTTGCTGAGCAGCAGGAGAGCCTGGCAAAATGCCTTCCGTGTCCTCAGCCATAAGGGAGGCAGCTCTCTGGGAAGTCAGACCAAGTGCCTTATTCAACAGCAGGAGTGCCACTTCTTCCCATATCAGGGGACCAGGGTTTAAGGGCAGTGACAGCCCTTCCTGCCCCAGCAGCTCTGCAAAGCCTCCACCCTGCTGCAGGACAGCAGACACCTCACCATGTGCCTGACACAGGTTTGAGTATGGCCAGAAGTCCTTTAACAGAATTTGTGAGGAAGGCTGCATTCATGAGGCTCATCTCCTACCTAACCTAGCCAACACTTTCATTTAGGTCATGTGTCATGGATAGCATCCTGCTCACAGTAAAGCTCAAAGAGCCCTCGCTGTTGTAACCTAAGTTAAGAAACCTGTTCTCACAGAAGCCGTTTATAGAAGGGAAGGGAAAAACCTCGCATGGCACCAGCAAGAAATCCCTGCCAGACACACTCTCAGCACCTGTTTCCCTGTCCACATGAGCACAGGGGCTGCCTCTACATCCACAAGTGGCTGTGCTCAGAAATGAGCACATCAGCTTGCCGGAGCAGCTGTGCCGGAGCTGCTGCTCAGGGGCTTTACCATGGCCTGCATTTAGCCTCATCCCTCAGACAAAATGTCTCCTCACACACAGCTGAAGCTTTCCAAAGGACAGGTTGGGCACTGGGGGAGCCCCCTACACCCATCAGGGTTGGCAGTGCATTGGAGGCTCTAGGGAAGCAAAGCTCCACCAAGGGCAGAGGTGGCTCTGCAAGGACCATGGGAAGGAAAGTGAAGTACAGCTCCAGACCTTGCTTCTCTGCACCAGAAGGTTCACACAAACATGTGACAAGAAAAGCTGGCAAGGAAGTCTGAGCCAGTCCCAGAATGAACAGGAAAAGAAACAAGAATGATGGCTGATGGGAGTGACTGAGTAACAGGAAAAATGGTGAAAACAGTGGCAAGGTCACGGTGCCCATGCAGCTGCTGCCTCCAGGCTCACGTACTAGCTCTTCCAGGGCCTCAGGACCATGTCCTGTCCTGAGTACAGGCAGGAGCTGCTGCTCCTTCACCTATGAGCAAAGAGACTGTCCCTGGCATCACATGAAGCTTGTTTCAACCCAGGCAGAAAGGACAGTACCACCACTACTGGCCTGGACTGTGATCCAGGAGAACCTGACCACATGTATGTGGGTCAGACCAAGATGTCATGCTTTGTAAGTCACTCAAGTTATTGTTTGCAGATGGTGGCACTAACCTGGCATTCCCATTCATCAGTGTACTCTGCAGTGAGCACCTGGAGACTGATTTCCTAGCCTGAGTGCTCCTCATGCCTGATGTGCAATTGGAGAAAATGATGTTTGCTACCAGTTTGATAAGTCTGTTTTTAGCAGATGGGATTTTGTCCCTTGATATCTCCTAAATATTAGTGGAAGATTTCACCTTGCTTCCTTCCAGGGGAAAAGCTACACATGTGTTGGTGACAGCCCAGACCCTTTTCTAAAGACCAGACTTTCAGGGTTCATTGCAGAGCTGAGGGAAAAGGTGAGAAGGAATAAGAAGAGAAGTGAGCTAGCCACCAGAGAAGATCTCAGGAAAGAGCCTGCCTGTCATCAAAGCTCAGTTATTTCTGTGACTATGCCCATTTTCCCATAATTAGACTGGTTCTGCTCTGCACAGCACTAAGTCAGGCCTACTGATCCCTGTCCAAACTCTTGCTGCCTTCCTGTTTGTATTAGGGTGCCAGCATGGGTTAAAAATTAGAGAGTAAGATTGCCTCAGTATCTGATTTATCCCTTTTCTTCCTTCCATCTTGATTTGGGATATACTGGTCAGCATCCCCCAGGGAGAGGACTAATCAGGAACAGATGGAGAGCTGGCAGCTGCCTGACAAGGACAAGACCATGGCTGTGGGACAAGCTGCAATTTAGAATCTCTTGCTTTGACCCTGGTACAAGTCCAAGACATGCTTGCTGATGCATCCCAGCACTGACACCCCAGGAGCTGGCACAAGATCAGCACCCCCAAGGCCACAGCTAGCTCTGGTCCCAATGTCACATTGCCTCAGTGCTGGAGATGCTTCTGTGGTGAAAGGCTGCCCGTCCCTGTGACTCCAGAGGCAGCTCCAGCTCTCCAGCTGCAGAAAAGGCCTTCTCTCCACTTACAGAGGAGCTCTCATTTCAGGGACCAGAGCAAGGGAAGGCGTCACTGCCATTCCAAAAGGGCAACACAACAGCTTTAACATTTAGTCCCTGGATGAACAACAGTTGCACCACAAGGAGGACAATGGGAAGGTAGGACACAGCACCGACCTGCCTGGCAACTCCTGCCCCATGCAAAGCCAAGCTGAGTGCACAGCAACAGCGTTTGTGCCAGGGTCAGTCCTCTGCTAGAGGCTTCACCTGGAGCCTGAGGTGCCCAAGCTCCTGCAGCTGTTAATACCACAGAGAAAGGGCAGCAGATCCTCCCAAGGTGGGCAAGCAAAGGGTCATGGCAACAGAAAGGAAGTGCGAGGGTACGAGAGGGATGTGAACAGGGCTCAGATATTGAGGGAAATCAGGAGCAGAAGCAAGGGGTACTTCACAGCAGAAGGGGGCATGGCTCTGAAGAGTTTTCTGCTTGGGAGCCCAAAAGGAAAGAAAACACTGGATTGACAACCCTGAGGAAAATCTGCACTTTGGGGTTACCCGGCTTCTTCTACGAAGTAAGAGCAGATCCAGACTTGTTCAGCAGCAAAAACACAGTGTGTGTAACCCAAGGAAACTCTTGCCCAGTCACACCACCTTACTGTGAGCCCATGGGCAGGCAAGTTCCGGGCTGATTCATGCTTCTGCCCCTGAAAACACCTTGTGACTGTGCAGGGGCTAAGATGACAGTTACCATCACCCCCAAAGGCTGTCACACCCAGACAGCACTCGGCCAGGCAGAGTCTGATCACAGGAATATCCAATGAGATGCTGCAGAACACTATTTCTTACCTCAAATCCAGGAACCATCCAACCTTGTTGGAGGGGTGGGGGGGATCCATCTTTGTTATTTTACGGTGTTGCTACAACCAAGTGAAAAATAGCTTAAGCCTAAAGCAGGTGGACATTCATTTTCCTCCTATTTTGTTTGCTTCCTTCTATGGGCAATGGAGCATGCAAGCTTTTGACAGTTTTTTTGCGTTCCTCAGCCACTGTGCACAAAGCACCTTCTGATACCTTTACAGATCACTGGCTTTCCAGGAACCACCACCACTGGCAAAACAGTGGCAGAGTTTGACAATCAGAGCATGAGCTATGGATTCACCACAGGCAACTTCTTGGTAGTCTCTCATAGGGCATCTAGGCCAATTCTTACATCACTCATGATATTTTAGGGGATGATAAAACATGAGCTTTGCCTGTGCAGACCTACAGGTAAGGGAGAGTCTTAAACAAACAGACAAATAAGGAATATTTGTCAGATTTATTGAGACAATCACAGTTCTCCCCCCCACCAATCTTTTAAAACCTCTACAAGGAATATGGAGAGACAGAAGCCCTCCTTCTTCCTCTCTGAAGGGGCAGACAGCAACATCACACAGTGTTCAGCACAACCACTTCCCTGTCTGCCCCATAGGAAGGGGCGTCCAGGGCTGATGTTAACCCTGATCCCCAGGTCCCTGCAGCCTCTGTGTGACTGTTGTGCTTTTCTTGGTTATCAGCTGCTTTAGTCCCTGCTGGAAGTGCTCTGAATAGCCCTTCCATGAAGGGAGAGTATGGCAAAAGTCCTGCTATAACATGACAGATCCAACCACTACTGGTCATAGATATTTCTGGCAAACAAAAGCCTTTTTCCACATCTCACAGCCATAAATTATGAAAGTCTTTTCCCACATCACAGAATATTCTGAGTTGGAAGGAACCCACAAAAATCATAAAGTCCAACTCCTACGTGAATGGCCACACAGGGATTGAACCCACAATCTTGGTATTTTTAGCACCAAGATTTGCTGACCAACTGAGCTAATCTTCCCCCTACCATTTCCTGATTTTTTTTTAATTAATGTAATTAGAGACGTGTTCTCTTTTCATGAACACTCAAGAAATTGGCTCAACACAATTGTGCCCCACATCTAAAACAAGGTGGGCAAAGAACAATTCCTGGATTCCCATGTTAACCTACGCACAGCATTTCAGACCCTTCTGGGCCCCTGGGGTTCAATGCTGTCACATGGTAGCAAAGATGCAGCAGCTCACTCAAAGCAAGCCTCCATCTCAGTGCTGAGTCTGGGGTGGGGAGAACTGGGGAAAAAATGGCAAAAACGGCAAAAGATAGAGGAAAAAAGACAAAAGAGATGAAAAAACAGCAAAAGTGGGGGGAAGTAAAAGGGGGAAAAGAACCTTACCTTCTGGTGAGCCTAAGCAAAGTAGAGATAAATAGCAACTATGCCTTAGAGAAAACAGCAAGAAGCCCATTAACTACAGGAACATCGAACTAACAAAATCTATCACAACAATGTTGAAACCCACAACTTTTGGGCTTTGAGAGGAGGGAAAAAAACCCAAACTTTAATTATTTTATTTCCTAGTGGTACAAATCTAGGGCCAAGCAGATTTCTCCCAGAAAGCTCCATGTCTGCTATGGCAGAGATAAAAGTCACCTTTGTTTAAGCAGAAGCCAAAGGTTAAAGAAAGAGAAAACTGATAAATGATAGACTCAACCCTTCCTACCAAGAGCAGAAAGCTCCCCTTACACCCCTCTTCACTCCCAGTCATTCAGGGCAGCTAAACCCCAGCCCTAGATTTCCTCAGAAAAAGCCATGAAGCACTTACCTTGCTTTGTGCAGCAGTGACAAGGACAGGAAAGTCCAAAATTATGGGAAAGGTGTCAAACAGGAAGATGGAAAGAGGCTTCTGTGATGGACCCATGCTGCAGGGCAGAACACCAGCTCCTCACTGGGTGCTCCAACCCAAAGAAAATATTAAAGAAAAGTCTTCTTACAATCCAGGCAGGATGTCTGCCTTGTTCAATGCAAATAATTCAAATGCCACTAGATTTCACCTCTAATAAGAGGAAAAGCAATGGTTTGACTTCCTCTACCAAACCCCAGCTGCCAGGGCAGAGAACTCAGGGAGGTCCCTGCATCTTCATCCTGCCTCTACCACTTAAACAATGCAGATATTTCAGAAACATCCCTTTGCCTCTGCCTTTGCATCTGTACAGCAAGAACCTAAAAGTCAGAATTTTACCGAAGCATGAACCAAATAGATCAAAACAGAGCAACTGAAAGCCTTTCTAACAACTAAAAGCCAAGAACCTTCCCACAAAGCACTCAGAATCCCATTTGCTGCCTGTTGATCCTCAGCCTGTGCAAGAAATTATACCCTGATTACTTTTGCTCATTTCCACAGTTCTTCCCACCTGAGAGCCAGAACCAACAGCTGGGGCTTTATCTGAGGTCTCTGGGAACTTCAATGTTGCAGGAATGTGCTGCATAGCCAGCAAGGCTCCCTCTGGAAGCTAGGCATCAGGAGCTCGAGGTTAAAGCGTTGCCCTTTGATGGGTTGAAGACAAGAATTAAATGTTGTGGCTTAAGGATAATTTTGTCAGCAGGTTCTTTCCATTAACAGAAATGGGGAGATCTGGGTATGAATGAAACAGCAGTACATATTGCCTCTATGATGAGGACAAGGTTCTGCACCTGAGCTCCAAGGAATTCCTCAGCATACCCTTCAATTCAGCCACAAATTAGCCCTAACTCTTGTGTGCTGTGTGAATCTTGCTCACCTGGCTGTTCTGTGTCTAACCTCTCTCCAGACTCCCCACTCCCTGCTTTTCTGAAGCCTTCACTCCTGATGTTTGCTTTCCCGCTTTCTTTTCAGCTGGCCTTATTTAACTCCTTCCTTGACAGCAATGCTCTCCTGCCCACTCCTCCTCCAAGTCAACACTCTTGCTGTTGGGATGTTGCTCAGTTACATAAGCGAGCTCAGGGTCAGTGCTGCTGCCCTGCACTCCCTTCCTCATTTGGAATAGTCACGTCCAGCCATGGATTATGAACTCCTAGATATCAGGACCATCTTACTTTCTTCTTTTTCTTTAAGTGAACTCCTGAGTACCATGTGTAGTTCTGAAAGATGAAGAAAAGAAAGCTTTTTAAGGAGAGCCTTGGATATGGTAACCTGCTGGCTCTGTAATCAGCTCTTCACCATTGCACGGTGTGGGGAGAATGTGCTTGTGTTCCAAGGTGCTGCTTGTGCCTCCAGAACAACCTGTGGAGTTTCTCACCAGCTCTGCAGTGACAGTGTCACCTAAAGAGCTGCACACACTTGACCAAAAACTCAGAGCTTAACAAAAAAAAAGTGTACCCAGACCCCAACTCACCTATCGGATTTTGTGTCAAAATGCACAGAAAATGAAGCTACAAAGAAATGTACCGAGACGCAGTGGGGGCAATATATCTTTAATTTTTTTTGCTTTTGTTTTTTAGTATTACAGTAT
Source organism: Urocynchramus pylzowi (assembly GCA_013397555.1). Classification (NCBI taxonomy): domain Eukaryota; kingdom Metazoa; phylum Chordata; class Aves; order Passeriformes; family Fringillidae; genus Urocynchramus; species Urocynchramus pylzowi. The sequence continues at coordinate 84,651 of VZRH01007533.1, forward strand.
ATTCTTATAAAAAGATACAGATAAAAAGGACACTACAGGATTTGTACATTTAATTCACCTATAGTCTTAAACTGACTAATAAATGAGGATAGGCCAAGGCATTACAGCAGCACACAACCTCCCACTTCAGTAAGCAGCATGTACTTTCTAGCTTGGCAGGCAGGGCCACCTCCCAAAGTGACCTGCGAGTTTCAAGCTGAGCAGGCTTGCAGGGGAGCAGAACAGCTGCAGGTGGGGATGACTTGGAAGGGAGGCTTTGAGCACAGAGCAGCTCAGGTACCAAACATTCCCTCACAATTCTAAAAACTGCAAAGAGCTTTAAAGAGCCTGTTTGGAGGCAAGAAGGAAGGGGCAATTTCTTGTCAGAGAGGCTTTTCTAGATCACTTGGCTCAGAGTTCCTAGTTGGGGAGGCTGAAAGAATCTACTACATGAGATGTGGAAGAACATCTTGTAAATAGACAAAACTGTCTAAAGGAGAGTTTTAGTCCAGATCCTACTTTTAATTATGCTGATGTAAAACCAGAGCAACATGAACCAGTTACTGTGGATCAATTCTACATTACTACCCATAACAGAAGATTCTGGTTTGGAACCATCCAGACTCTTTCATGAAATGAGGTGCCAAAACACCGCACTAGACTGGCATCCCTCTCAGCAGGCACAGTGAGCAAATCTGGCTCACTTGTGGTCATCAGAACTACTACTTAGATTAGTAGATAGCTTTTTTTTAATGCACTATGTAAATAAATATATAAATTATATATTTTTCAGCTGGCCAAATTGTATTATCCAGGTTGGCCCCTTCTACCTTTGTAAGAGAAACTAGGGTGGCCAATGGAGACTACCTCTTTGCATGGCAGGCAATCAGAAATCTCCTGTGTCAAGTACAGAAGCCAAGGAGCCATAGCCAAACACCTTCTGATTGCCAGACACTCCATGGGTTGCAAACCAACCAGTAGAAAGATTTTGCTTACCTGAGGTAACCTGGGGAGGTGGGCTGGAGGAAGAAAGAGGTAAAGTAGATGAAATCTTTCTTTGGCCATAAAGATAGGGAGGAATATTAGCTCTGAGGAAGGAGAACTGTCCCAGTTTTTCTCACTAGTGTGTTAAATCTGGTGAGAAGTTACAGGGCATGAACCATTTTTGGCCATCTAGCCAAGCTTCTCTGGAATTATGGACCAAATTTGTGTGGAAGGGTGAAGTTTGGGCATGCAACTGTGAACTTTAACTCTTCTCACCATGACACATGATAAAAAACAAACATCTTTTGTAGAAAGTGGTCTGAAATTACCAGCCTCCATCAGATCACCACAAGCTTTAAAATGAGAGCTTTCCAAGAACCAGGATCACCAAGGGCAGAGTATTTATGACAAAAGCCAAAAGATTTTTTTTTTTCCTCCCTCCCTTCCCACACCAAGACTGCTCACCTGCATCCCCTGGCCTGGCTCAGCTGGCACAGGAGTCAAGCCAGCTCTCCAGCTGGTGTAATGCCCTGGCACAGTCTCAATAGTCTTTGCTGTAATGCAGTGTATACATACATACAAACATAGCAAACTAAAATAAGGCAAAATAAATAGAGGTGTCAGATTTACAGGTTCCCCTTAGAGATTCCTAAAACCTATTTTTTTTTTAAATCATTTAACCCCCAAACAAACAGACAAACAAAACCCAAAACAACCAACCTAGAAACAAAACTGCATATATCATGTACATCATCTACTGTACAACGGATCTCATTTCCCCTCACAGAAACTCCTGACACAAGCTTCTCCCGTGCAACCCAGCTCAAAGTGTGATCTTTCCTAAAGAAAAGGAAAGATTTAGCTAGTGGGGCTGATCATTATGGAAACACCTGCCCCACAGTCTCCCACCAGCATCCTTTGCAATTCCTTTCCCTTCCTCAGACATTGTGAACACATTACAGAAATGCTTCTGAAGGACATCCAGGTTTTTTCCCTAGTGAGGAAGTCTCTCAGCCCTGAACACGAGTCCTACTTCTGCTCTCATAGGGAACTGGTGCCTGGACAATGGCTGTGCTACAGAGCATGGAAGGATCTTGCTCCTTGAAGTCACTTTACCTTGTAGCATTTCTAGAGGCACAATTGACTGAGAAGAGTGACTCAGTTCAAAGCAAGTGGAAGGGGAAGGGAGTCTTCTTCAGTCTTTTCTGGGCTCATCCTCATGCAACCTATGCAGCAACAGTGCAGAGACACAGAGGTGAGTGAGCACTAGACCTCTAGGGGCAAATTCTGGAGAGTTAGGAAGTACCTCTTCTAGGTTTGAGGAATTTCATCATAAAGTCAGCATGTACTGTATTTTTGCAGGAAGCAGAACAAGCCCTCAATTATGCCTTTCTTTCTCACATCTCCTTCTTCACCACTTATTTCCAACCACAGAGTGACTTCTCTTAAAATTCTCCTTCTATGCACAGGTGCAAGGACAATGCCAGCCCCTAGCTCTTCTCCAGCTTTCCCAGTGATGTTAAAACTCAGACTGCTTCCTAAACCTACTCAGGAATAAGATTTTCCTTTCTCCTTCAGCACCAGGCAACTCAACTACAACTGCTGAAGAAGAGAGTATTATATGCACTCACAGTACCCAAGAGATGAGAAACACGGACAAACTTGGCTTCAGCAAGAATCTGATGCCAGGCCCTACAGCAGAGCAAATTTTTTCCTTATCTTCTGTGTGGGTAACCTCATCTCACACAGTAGATAATTTAATGGGGCTCTGCTTGTCATCACTTGTATGAAAACACTGCTTGCGTCAGTGCGAAACGGAGCTTTTCCAAAAACTTCTTTAAGAACTTTCAACATGGAGTCAAGAGCCTGGGGGACTGTCCAGCACACTGAACGAAGCTTTTGGCCACCATCACTGATTTGGCATCCCCAAAATGGGGAGCCTGGGGCACTGGAGTGCTGAGAAAGTTGAGCTGCATTGAATCAGGGCATAACTCTGAGCTTTCTGTCCATCCCCTTAAGGATCCCACAGCTGATTTACAGCAGTTGCACAATCCCTCATTATTAATGTATGAGTTAAAGAGGTGGCAAAACTATAGCAGCTTTCTTTGACTCCCAGTGTGGCTGGAGTGTTGTTGTGTACCATCATGCAGGACCTCTTTAAATCAGGGCTGAACTGTGTACACAAAGGGACAGAGGATTTATCACTCTCTCTGCTTTTGCTACATTTGTGGCCTGGCAAAGTGACTTCAGTTTCAGAAAGCACAGCACAAACCTGGTTTGACAAATACCGGGGCAGGGGAAATGCTGTATTTATATTCAAAGGGTTTGCCCTGAGGTGTTTCTTCTCTGGCAGCTGCCACACTGACAGTCTGCCTTATCAAACAAGTACCTGGGGAGCAAGCAAGCAGCTGTACTTGCACATCATCTTGCACTAGGACTGACCTTGGCACTACACATGAAGTTCTGGGTGAGTCCTAAACCCAGGGAGAACAAAGAGGGAGGAAAAAAACCCTACAATGTTCTAATGCCTAAAAGCATAATCTTTGGAATTCAGGGATTATTCAAATCTAAACTCAACTGTATACCAATTTGGCACATATTACCACCTCTCATATGGCTTACATGGCATAGGTTACATGGCATGCTTTAAAACAAGACAAAAGGGCTGGGATATATAGCAAGTCTACTTCAGGGAGCAGCAAGGAGCTTGTTAATATAATTTACAAGAGACATTTCTAAAAATCCATTTGTAATTTAAAATAAAAATGCTTAAAAAAGTGAGATTTTTTCTTAAACTTTCAAAAACCTTTATGAAATAGTCTTTCTTCTACAAGGTGCTTGTGTCCACTGCAATAGGCATTGCTGTTAATAGCTAATCCCAGAAGGGGAGTGGGATAGTAAGGGAGGAGAATGCACCCAGCTCTTGTAAGATACCAGCTCTTTACGATGAGTATTATACAGAGGCGCGGCAGTCTGGAATGTCCTAAATAGGGAAATTCTGGGGTGGGAAACTCAAAATCCAGTAAACAATGAAACATCAGAGTTTAACAATTCTGACTTTTTTTGCTTCTCTTCTCTCAATTTTCTTTTTTGCTTTTAATAGTTTACATAATTATTTAACTCTCGAAGTGTTCAGAAAACCACCACAGTTTGCTTCTCCAATATTGTAGTGTGTAATACTGATCAGGCAGCATGCATTGCAGAGGAAGTTCTGTTCTGCAGACTCAGTGCAGAACCTGAGGTTAAGTGACATTCAGAGAAAAATCAAACCAAATGATTAAACTTCCCTGGGATTCCTTGACGTTTTGTGCTATTGACTAATGCAGCGATTTGTAGATGGTGGGTCCCTCTTCTCAAATGTTCTCTCTTTTCTTCCTGTCTAGGAGGAAGAATCCATCACCATTATTTCTTTTCCTCTTTTCCTTCTCCAGGGAAGATAATGAAAAAAAGGACACGCTTGAAAAAAAAGGGTAAAAAAAAGGCCATGACAGCCCACACAATCCAATCCCTTTCTTAGAACCATGAAGACACACAGAATTCAAGCCTCTTCTTGGGTTCTTTGCTTTTCTGCTTATATATTTAATTCATGTAACTTAACTACAAATTTATTTGTTTCTTCTGAATTAACCCAACTCCCAAGCCTGCTTGGCCGACACAATTCTGTGTCCTCCTTGAAAAATTCTCAGTTTTAATTATGGATCTCTCCCTTGGTTCATCTCAAGTGATTTCTTCAAAATGAAAAAGTCAAGCGTGCTCCAAGGCTCTCTTCTGACATCATTCATACCTTTCTGAGTGACGTGGTTCCCCTCAGCAGGAGTGGGGTGTGTGCAGTGGAGGTCAGGCTGTTAGACAGAAAGACCAGTTCATGCCAACAGCAATCACAGCTAGCATCAAGTGGAAAAGAAATCTCACTTCTGGCAGGCAGTGAACCTGTTCACTGTTTGCTGCTGGAGACCTGTGGATGATACTAGGGAGCTCCCAATTTCCAATCTTGCACAAACAGATAAGACATTTTCCACTGATTCTCTGCCAGCCTCCAGCAATGACAACAGACTCTACAGTCATCTATCTGTAATCCCAACCTGGCAGTGGCTTAGTTTTCTAAAGGAAAGCCATAGTTTCTTTCCAAGAAGATATAATTCATAGCCTTCAGACTCAGCCACCAAGAAATTCCAGAAAACTCCTTCTAGCAAAGCAGAATCCAAAAGACTTTTGAAAATTATTGTATGTTGATCCTCATTCTTGATTTTAATTTTGTTACAGAAACTGAAGACTTCTTTCTAAGCTTCACTTGCTTTGGACTGTGTAGGCCACACAAAAATACTATACAGGACATGAGCTTAAATGCATTTTTCAGGTGCTAATCAATGGCTTATAAAATCCAGTTATAGAAGGGAATTGGAAACTTGAGAACCACATCCCAATAAACCCCTGAAGGCCAGTCTAGATCCTGAAGAAGTGATAGTTGTTTACAGAGTTGGACTGAAATTAGTCTTCCTTATTATCAACAAGATGGAGATCATGACTAGTTTTTACTTTGGCACACAGAAAATTATCTTGTTCCAGCTGTGAGGCCGTCTGCAAGGCCCAAGTACTTTCTGTCATCACCATGAGGCCTTTGATGACACAACAAACAGAAGCAGATCTGTCAGCTCTGGATGGCCCAGTCACAGGCCCTGCTGGATCCACAGAGGCACTTTTATAATGGTTCAAATTAGGAGCACAGAAGAAGGGTGAGAGGAAAGCTGATCATGGAAAGGTAACGTCTCTAGCTACAGACCAAAGCCTTTGGGGCTGCTGTCAGCCAGGCGCCATCACACACATTCATCTTCCTAGTTTTGCACTTTTTCAACACCTTCTTTTGGTTGATTATTTCTCTTCCTCTTGTAATTAATAATTTAGCTTTGTCACCACCCGCTCACGGCTTGTCTCTAAGCCTTGGTTGCCCGAACGCTTGCGGTTACGCTTGAGCTTGGATAAGTCTTTGTCAAAGACTTCACCCGACCTTAATGCTGACACCAGGTCATCAAACTCTCCACTCTCTTCAGAGATGCTTCCAGCTTTTGCTTTCTTTTGTCGCCTCTCCTTTTCCCTCTGTTCTTTTAGCTGTGGAGAAGGACACAGAGTTTTAGGATTAGCTAGCCAAAATGCCAGATCACTAGGTACACTGCCAAGCAGTAGCTAAAATGCATCAGCACAAATTAGGGAAAAAAAAGAGTAGGCGCTTATCCACAAGGCCATGACCTGTGCCAAGAGCAACAAGAGGCCATGTTGGGCTTCTCTTCAACACAGGTGAGAAGAAAGCAGGAGAAATGAGGAATGAGTAGCAGCATATGTCTGCCTCACAAAGCACAATCGGCCTGCAGCAAGTGGACACACGGGATCTCTCCATGCTGCTGCTGTTTTGCACTAATTTTACAGCAGGATAGTGCCACCTCAGCTCTCTCTTTCCACTGCTCAGCTCCAGAATCAGTAGAGCTGGCAAGGGCTGGTGGTGGCTATTAGGAAGCAGGTTGCTCACTCTGCAAATGCTAGCCCCACATTGCAGGATGACTCTTTCCATAAGGCCTCCCTCATGGCATATTCGGCCTATGAAACCATCCTACAGTGCTTTAACAGTGGGCCCTGAACTTTCCAGGCTGGCTGAGAGGAAACTTGAGCCTATGTCCTGGCATTTTATCCCTGTGTCTAATAGTAAGGCTGCTGGCATCCCAGTGTTTTACCTCTCTCCTCTTCTGAAAGGCAAAAACCACTGCTTTTGGCTCAGCAAACGTTTAAATCAGCAACTCCCCGCAGTGCGGCCTGGGGCCATGGCAGCAGCAAGGGCTAAGGCGTCAGCAGGGGGGAAGGAGGAGAGGGACTGTGAGTTCTCAGGCAGCACAGAGGCTGAGGTTAGAGGGGGAGGCTGGTTCACATGAACCCCTGGGGACACACACGTCTGTCTCCCAGCAGCAAAACCCACAGAAAGCTCTCCTGCTACGTCAAGGCCAGACACAGCCCCAGTAATGAAGGAATTAAGGCTGGCCAGTGACAAATACTGCTGGTGTGGGCTGCAGCAGGTGCCAGGGCATTTGCTGTGTCACTGTGAACTGTCAGATGACAGGCACACAGCAGATGATGATGGAGTCTGACTGGAAGCTGACCAGCTTGGCAGGACTGAAGGAAATCTGGCTTCTTTGCTTGCTGCCCAAAAGCAGGATAGTCTGGCATGAGGTGGTGGCAATCCCATCCTGCAAAGTGCCAGGGCAAAAATGCCTGGGCTAGATTTGGTATCTAAATCCAAAAGAGGGTAATTTGGGAGTCAAACAGTACATCCTAGAGAGCTGACAAGACAGACAGCAGGGAAAATGTCATATGTGAGAACAGAATGATGCCAAAGAGAGGTGTCAGGGAGAAGAACATTAAACAGTGACAGGACATGAGCACTGGAATTTCTCTCAAGGCATGAAGGAAACATCTTCATGTGCCCAGATCCTCACCATGGCCTCCATGCGTGCCCTGCGCTCCTCCTCTTCCTTTTTCTTCCTCATATTCTCCAGATCTTGTTTGGCCTCTGCAAATGACTGCAAGAAAGTGTCGAAGATGCCAAAAAATTCATCTGGCTGCATCTTGCCCTCCGTCTCTCCAAAATGCTTCAGTGCCTTGGCATACTGTCAAGGGGGCAGAAAACACAAGAGCCACAATTAGGTAGGCAGTTTGGTAAAGACAGCAAGGATAGCTTATGGATAAACATACCATGTAATTCAATACCCTCTGAGTATTCATGTAGCAAGAGTAGAAACCACCCCCAGCAACAGAAGTGCTTCTTCTTAAGGCAGGTGCCTCCATCCCTGAAGAGTTTGCTCTCCTGGATATCCTTTTGGCAGCATGCAGCAATAGTGCTGGAGAGCACTAACTGTCCACTGATACAAAAAGGGATCTTTAGTTCCTGAGGGCAATAGAATCAATTTCAGAGGATGGCACTGTGGCCACATCTTGGCTGCAGCTGCAGGACATCCAGGGCATGGAAGACATTGAGCTAGCTGGGGAAACAAGTAGTTTTAGTCCATACTTTCCCCTTCCATCTTCCCTTCAAATCCACTTTTAAAACGCCTGTAAGTAAAACGTTTGCCTGTAGGTAAACGTTTTTTGCAATAAAGCTACACTCTGTCCTCTCAAAAACTTTCTGCCATGTCATCCATCTCTTTGGTGTCCTCTTAGTCAGGATGTTGCCCAGGAGAGAGGACACTATAGACAGACAAAGCATGAGAGAGGGGCAAGGAAAGCAGCCAGGGCTCCTGGGCGGACTTAAAAGAGAGTGAATACATCACAAGTGGTTTTTATTTTAAAAGGCAAATGTTGAGGCTGCAGGACACATATTGGAGGCAGCCAACTGGCAGAACTTCAGTCACAGAGCAGTCCTAATGGGGATATGGTAAATTCACAGCAACCCCTGGCTCTTGGACATCAGTCCTGCAGTAGTTGTAGTCTCTCCTTTGCACTCTCACACTCTCAAACATGTCTCTGTGCTCACCAAAATGCACTCAAATCCAAGCACATACACAGCACGTATGCACACACAGTAAGTGCTGTGCAAGGACACACATCCATTGCCCAGCCACCCTCCTTCACACTCCTCTGTGCTCAGCAGGCAGCCCCAGGAACACACTCCTGACAGGACTTGTGGCCTGATGCACAGTTTCCCTAGCATTCCCTCCTTGCACTTTAGCACACAACCACAGAGCAGCAGTGCGTCCTTACAAACCTCAAGATTTACCAGACCAGGCTATGGACTGTCTTCAAGCTCCCTGATGCATGTATTCAGCTCATACTAAGACCAGTTTCCCTTTCCTTATGTGAGTGCTCTTGCAGAATGGAAAAGACAGTAAGAACAGTTCAGGCTCTGATCCCAGCACAAAATGAGTTTGGAAGCAGGTCTTATAAACCCCTCTGGCCCTGTACCAGGTAAAGCATAAACAATGTCTCCCAGTCAACTGCAGGGGGAAGAAATCTCCAAAGAAAGCAACTTCCTTCTGGCGCAGTCTGAGAGATTCAGCATCTCCCCTTCTCTGCTACCCCTGCCAGGCCCACAAAGCAGTTTGAAGCAATAGATTCTTTTTTCTTTCTTTAAAAAGGCAGTATTCTCAGCCAGAAACAAAGAAACCCAAAGAATCTTGGAAAAAAAGTGTTGGAAGAAATACAAGTTGCTTTGAGCTACCAAACATGGCAGGAGTTGAAGGAAACACTACATAGAAACAGCAACAGATTACTTCTCTGTTTAACTCCTTTTCTCTGAAGCCTCTGAAGACACACACAAGTATGCACACCTACACCATCTCCCCACCCCTCTCTGTAGTTTTATCTGCATATAAAATACAGATAATACTCATAGGCTTTTTGAATATTAGGGAAGTGCAGCAGCCTACAGTAACCCACACTGAATCAGCACCAGCTCTTTGGCAGAGGGCATACAGGCTGTAAATACCACAGAGGGAGATGAAGCATCTCCTTATGCTCTATTTTCTTGTCTTGCTTGCTCCAGTGTGACAATCACCCAGGGAGGCAGGGAAGTGCCAGAGAAAGACTTCAGCACAGGCACTGCCACCACTGCTAGAACACACAGAGAACTTGAAACTCATTGCTCACAGGGGATGTGCTATCTGGAATCTCTTCCCACTTAATTTGTCATTAACTCCTGTGAAAATTGAAAGTAAAGCATAAATTAAGAGCAGTGACTAGAGCTGCCAGCTAGAAGGAAGGCTTGTCCAACTGCTGCAAAGCCTGAAGTCAGGGACAGCCCACAGAAGACAGCTGTTGCACCTTGCAATGCACTGCCTCTATCCCGTGTTCCTCCTGTGCTCAGCAAAGCTGAGTGAGAGGGCACACAGAAATGAGCTGGTTCAGTCCATGAATGTCCACAGGGGTTTCCTAGTCACTTAAGGAAGCTGGAGGTTTGAAAAGCAAAGTTTTCTTGCCTGGGGTCCTTCGATCCTACATACATGGAAGTCTCCTTTAGAGGGTGGTGTTGTCTGCAAATGCTCTCCCCTGTCACCCAACTACCAGCAACTGCTAGTTCATGTCACACTGGCAAGAGGGGCTTTTGCCACTGCCTCCCTACTGCCACTCCGAGGAGGAACAGTGTTGCTGTGCTGGAAAGACTCAGCAGCCTGGGAGCCTTCCAGACACACTCATGAGTCTAAGGTGTTGTGCTCTCTGAGCAGCAGCAAGAAGGCTGAGAACAGCCTGTCTTTGGTGCTCTGCAACACAGGGCTTAGGAGGTCACAATCCCTTACTGTAAAGCAGTGAAAGACGAAAAGCAGAAATCTGTGAGCTGGATGACCTAAAGTGACTACAAAAGGAAAAATCTGGAGTTCACTGAAATAAACATTCTCCTTCTTTCTCTCCCCTCTCTGGAAAAAGAGCTGACTGAGCAGAGGAAGGCAAGTCAGGTGATGCAGCTTCTGCTGCCAGCTCTGCCCATGATGTGGCTTGGGAACTCATGCTTCCTTTCTGAGCCTTGTGTTTTCCATTCATTACAGAACAGAAAGTGTCGCCCCGCTAATCTGATATATCAAATGGCAAAAAGCAGTTGTTCATATCTGTAGGACACTGCACTAATGTAATGCACTATTGTAAAGAGACACATGCTGTCTTTTCACTGTTTAAACTACAACAGACCCCTCTGGCTTTATTACTTCTTCTACTTCTCTGTAATTCTGGTTCTGTGACCACATGTGCTTTTCCAAAGCACCAGCGCTGGGATGAGGGGCAGTGAGCTGCTGCAGACAGCCTCCACAATGCTGTCACAAAGCCCAGGCTTCTACTTGCCCACAGTGGCTAAAATCACACTGCCTGCCTCACTCAGGGCATTAAGAGGCAGAGTAGCATGGACCAAGGTGCTCTGGATCCCAGCCCTCTCTTTTGCTCTCTGTCATGGGATTTGTGTCACTGTGTAGAGATCACTTGATTGTTCCATGGGTAGGTTCTCTGCCAAACAACACCAGCTCTTGTGCACAATTGTGAAATCTGTAGCTAAGTCCTCATGCATGAAAAATGCTTCCCAGAATTTTGTGATGTGCTCTAATATTGTGGAACAAGGGCTGAAACTTGCTTATTCCTGAAGTCATCTGGGGACAGATGACATGGGCAAAAGCAAAATGGAAAACTGTGTTTCAGCAGGTTTTCCACTGTAACACAGAATGGTATATCTTTTTTTTCATTAAAAAATTCATTTCTGCACCATAAGGGCCCCCAAGCTCCATGATATAACAGGTCCACGAGCTCAGTGCCAGTTCTGCTTCCTCTGCCAAACTTTCCACTGAATTTATCCTCTTGCCAAAGCAAATCGTTTAGACAGTTGTTTATTTTAAAAAGCCATTTTAGCAAGGAGAGGGAAAGCAGGACAGCAGCACACACAAACTCTGCTGTGCTTGCCAATGAAATGTTAAACAGTGGCAGAAGACCTCTGGAAACGGCAGGAATGGGGCTCTATGAGGAGAAGAAAAAACAACCATGATAAAAATGTCCTGCTGTCTGTGCTGTCTGCTGTTGTGAGAAGAGCCAATCTGCAACTGAATCATACCATGTAGCCATGGAACATGAACTGTATTCCTCAGACAAGTACTCTTGAGTGTGCTCTTATGAAGACACCATTCAGTACTGAAGCAGGTCGAATAAATGTCTTTTCTCTTTATGGGATAAATTCAGATCAGTTAATGGAAAGAGGCCTGCCAATTTCTGGCACGGCTGGGCCCAGCTCTTCTTGAGCCTAGATGCTCTTAAAGGATTCTCCCAGGAGTTTAAGTTACATTGAGTTACAGGTGCTTTAAACTTTTCTCATATGTAAGATGCCAACCTGCACTGCAGCATCTGAAGTTCTAAGTTACTGTACAACATCTGTGTGATTTATTTACCAAATGGCTGGTGGTGTCTTTTGTAGAATATTTTATCTTTCTCAGTCTCTGTCCTGATACACTCCTTATTCATTTCCGCAGTGGCTGACAGAAAACCAGTCCCCAAAATGCACAACTGAAGTGCACAGCCTATAACTAGCACTTGGACTATAGCATTGCTTTATGCTTCATAGCATTCTGCCATTAATGACTATTTTCTTAAATGGCTTTTACTCAGCAAGCTTTCATTGCATTTCTGTTCTTCAAAACAGTTACTGTAGGTGCTAAGCTTATTAAATGTATGTGCAGATTCTGAACTCCTTTCTCCATTGTGATAAATACCTTGCTTGAGAGGAACTGTCATCAGAAAGACTGGAAATGGACACTTTTCCTACCCACCTTGCCCAGGCAGTAGTCTCCACAGTGTCTCTATAGAGAGGCTTAAGTTTGACATTTAGCACAGGAATGGCAATATCTGACCAAGCAGATTTTGTACTCCTAAAAGATCTAAAGTGTCTTAAAAACAGGTTTGTTATAAACCAAGCACAAAGCAGAACAGTTCTGAGGAAGTCTAGTGATCTAAGTTCGTACCTGTCAATATTTAAGTACATAGTAAAGATTCATATAGGACAAATGTCACCTTTTTCAAGTAGAAAAATAAAATTCCTACCATAGGAGGTTACTCTTCCTCTGCTTGGGCATTTTCATTGCTTTCCCACAGGAAACAGAGAAAAAATTTTCATGAATAAAATTCAACCTCTTCTTTCTTATGTTAAAAAAAAAAAATCAATTTTTCATCTGTTCAAACACATAAAAATTGGTGAAGGATTCCAGGGCAGAGTTTCACTTTCTCCTGCCCCCACCTTCCAGTTTATGGGAAATGGCAGAAAACATTATCCCTTGATCTAATCTATATACTCCCTCATAAAGTGCTATTGAAAGTGAGAAAAACACAAAAAGAACAAGAACCAGCTGTGCTAGAAAGCCTGTTTAGAGAGGTCTAAGTTTTCAATCAGTTCTTAACCAAGCCATCTGTTTACTGCATGAAGATAAGTATAGTTACAAGGCTTCTTCTGCAAACATGGATGCCTGCATCTGACAACCTGGTCCTTTAAATTTAAAATATCACTTCCTGTCCACTGACTTTGAATGGTTCTGTTTAAGCAAAAAGGCACGGTATGGGATTGTGAAAAATACTGTCTGCTGAGAAGGCCAGCACCACACCTTGGTAATGGATTGTTTCCATCACTAAAGAAATTAATTTTGCTAATATTTAAAAAGTTTTATATTTTTTAAAACTTCCCCAGTTTGAAAAGATAAGTTATATTGTTTTAAATCCCAGCTGAGGAAACATGGCTCTGATTAACTCATGGTAATCAATTAGCCACATCTATATTTAGGATATCCAACTCCAGCTGTAAAAACTAGGGCTTCATTATTATTAATAAATCTGTGAGTCAGACCATTTCTTCCTAGGCTCATTTGGATATTGTTCAAAACCCTCCCTACCCCACTACCTTTTTTGCTTAATTCTCTTTGCTTTGAGAAATCAAAAAAGAACAGGATAATTAGATGTCTTGGTCCTTCTCTTCCTTTAATTGGCTAGTTCCATTATGTTTCCATGGCAAGAAAAAAGCTTGTGATTCAACAAGCACAGAGAGCCCATTGAGGTTGGAAGATGTTATAAGCTTTGCAAAGCACATCTGGTTTGTTGAAAATTTCCATCTTTTTCCCCTTTTTTTTTTTTTTTTTTTCTTTTTTAAGAAAGAAAAGAGGAAAAAGAAGAAGAAGAAAGGGCCAAAATAATATGAAGCAAACATGAGAAATAGCTCAACACTGGTAAGGACAGACAGTTCCCTTACTGGAGTCCAAAAGCAGCTTATTGCCAGTGGAAGAACCAAAGCCATAGGTTGAGCAAAAGTTGGAATGGTGTGTGTTCAAACATAGCAAGGGTGTGTGAGGAGAAGGTAGAGTAACATTTCCTAAGCATGTTATAGTCATTAAAATAAAACATCTCTTTATGTTGAATGCTTTACATTGGCTATGTCTAAAAAAGCGTACAACAACTTCCAGACATACTGGTCTGTCTGCAGGGAGTTTCTCTGGTTATTTTTAAAGCAAAAGAATGGCATTTTTCCTGAAAGTGTCTGATCAAGGAAACTTGCATTGCTGTGCTGGACATGTACCACTTGCTGGTTTTTAACCCCCAACTGAACTTTCAAGGAATCTGCATTGGGTTTTTGTCCTGGTGTGCCAAAAAGAAAGGAGCACCACCATCTTTAACACCAAACCAAAAGTGTGCAGTCTAAGCCATGGACAGAGTGAGTATCTTTCCAGAAATGTATGCCTAACTATAATGAATTTGAAAAATTTACCCAGTCATAATACAGAAGCCCCCAGACCATAGAAAACCAAGTTTTTCTCAGTAAATTTACTGGAGTCATAGAATGTAAAGTATTTTTTTGTGCTTAGAAAGCCAGTATGGTGTGAACATTATTATACTGGAAGTAGTTTGAATTTTCTTGAGCAACATGACAACAATGAAAAATGGAAGTGTTCAGGGCCAGGCTGGAGGGTTCTCTGAGCAACCCAGTCTAGTGGGAGGTGTCCCTGCCCATGGCTGGGGGCAGGAACTAGATGATCTTTAAGATTCCTTCCAATTCATTCTATCATACTAGGAAAAAATTAGTCATGTTATTCTCCCCAGAATGTTTTTTTACAACCTTAGTGGAGTTAGATTGCCCAGCTTTGCCCTCTGAGTGTTGCAACAGCTACTGCCCCACTGGTGTTTGCCAGGGCAGCCCTCACTGACAGCCAGTGGCTCCTGCATTTGCAGCTGCAAGTCACTATTACCAAGTTTACTTCCACAGTAAGGAAATGTTTTTGAATGACAAAATAATACTACTGCAGAGGAACTGGATGAATGAGGAGTCTTGCTGTCAAGATCCTCAGCCTTTATTTTCAAAATCTAAGGCCTACTGATCCAACAGCACAACTTTCATTAGTAGTGCAATAGGTCCTTTAACACTAAAAGGACTGACACCCGAGTGGAAACAATTCAATCCAAAAGAAATAACCCATTTGCTTCATACAGCCAAGCACTTTTAACATGCCAGCCAACAAGGGCAGATTTGCCATTACATATAATTTACTTTAAAACTTGCTCTTCTCTAAACATTTTCATATGCTTATGATCTTTTCTTATAAATTCTTCCTCATTCAGATGAGAGACAGAGGGATTAGTGCCAGACTCCAGCCATCAGCAAAGAACAAGCACCACCACCTCCAGGTGTACCAGTCTGGTAATGGAGGTATAGACAGTGAAAGGACAAAATGACTGCAGCAGCACCTGAAGAATAAACACACACATAGTTCTGGATGTGTAAGAAGAACCCAAGAACTTCTGAAAAACCACACGTTTTGGGATTTCTATCTTTGTACTGAAATACATCTAGGAACAGAGAAGTGGAAAAGATCAAGCATAGCTGGTATAGCACTAACCAGCCACTGAGAAGAAAATTAACTCTATCCCAGCTGAAACCAGGACACCAAACTACCAGGTACATTTTTAAAGGAAAGAGACAAAGCAGCTGAATAAGCAGATGTCCCCAGCTGAATGAGCAGAGTGGAATACAGTCAGAAGGAGAAAGTAAAATGATGTGAAGTCACCATCACTAACAAAGGACCCCTTTTTCAGCCATGGCTTAAAAGCCATTCCCTTCCACACTGTGGCAAGGTGTGGTGTCCTGTTTTGCATACTACCATTGCAATTCTATGCCACACAAGAATAATGTTAAGGAAGATTAGAAAGAAGTGGGTAAGAGCATGGTCTTTCTTTTAATCCTAAAATATGTTCTAAATGGATATAAGACCACATTAGAAAAAATAAGAAACTTCAGCCTAAACAATTTGCAGTGTCTATTAAGTTTTCAGTGCAGTCCCAGCACCTTAAACTGCTGTTTCCATTTTAATTCAGGCTTTTTACTCAGCTAGTGAAACTCTAATCACAAAAGGAATTCTTACCTTGTCTCTAGCCTCATTGAGAAGGTCTTCTAACTCTGAGAAGCTGAAACTGGCCACAGTGATGAAATCGCTCATCACGGGAACAAACCTGTCCCCTGATTCTCGCATGCGTCTCTTCTGATAATCCAGTTCCTGAAAGAGAAGAGATAGAGACAGGCAAGTGTCAAAGATTCCTCAGTTATGAAGGGAGGCAGCAGGAAAGTCCACCTGTTTCACTCACTGCAGAGCATGCTCTGCTACATCCATTCTCCCACATTCATCCAGAGCTCTTAGAAACCACTTTCTCACTAAGTCAGAAGTATTTAGGTGAGAGAGGGGAGGTCAGGGTGGGATGAAGGAAGGTCCTGGTTACAGTTTCACCTATACTCTAACAACAACTACTCCCAAGAAAGCCATCAAAGTGCTAAATTTCTAAAGCAACTTTATAATTTAAGCATCAACTACGTGAAGTGCTGCATTTTTTTCCCTATGCAAAATGACAAATGATAAAGAGTTTTGTGTAGCAAGTGACTTTAGGATTTTTAATCATGAGTTTTGCTCCATCGTTTCTTACCATGGTCAATCAAAATGCTGCATACTTGGGAAAATGTGCTCTAGATTTCCTCTTTATTTCTCTGAAAAGCACCAAGTGAACAGCAAAAAGACATCAAAATTGCTTCTCCCACTGAAGGACAAGCAGACAGATGCCAGGTGCAACATTTGTTAGCACCCTGCTAAGCATTAGCTTGGATGTCATAAAAGTGACAGAGTTATAAACTGGGGCTATTGTGCTAAGAAGAATTATGGTAAAAGTAAAAAGAATACATAAAACCATAGGAAACAATGATCTATTTATCTGCTACCTACAAAAAGGAAAATTTGATTTTGCAAGATTCTTTCTTTCTGGCTCAAGTTTTTTAGTTTTAAGCCAAAATTATCCATAGCTATCGGTTCCCTTACTTTAATCATCATGCTTGAAACATGGAGAGAGCTATAGAGCTCCTGAAACTGACTAATTTATAGTGAGACTGGATGTCTCACATGCCTGTGCTTGGCTTGTGTGCTGTTGACAGTCTCATGGGGACAATGAAATTGTAATCTGGGCCTCATCTTTATTCTCAGCTGAATAATCAGTGGGAATGATAAAGCCTGACTTTCTCTGTAGGGAAAGCAGCATGAAGCAGCAGGTCAAGTTACGATCTGACCCTCTGTTCCCTTTGGAAAAAATATTTTTGTGCTGCCTGCAGCGCTAGCCCCATGCATGTTGGGTGCTCTCTGTTACTGCTCTCATCAAAACAGTAGTTCACAGATCCAAATGGGTAGGTATAAGCATCTATGGGTAGGTTTGTAAGCACCTATGCTGAGAAACACCTTGGGATTTGCTCCACATGATGCTGCTGAATGCCAAGAATTAATTTGGCCATCAACAACCTAAAATCTGACATGATATATTTTTTGGTCTGGTGTGAATTGGAAAGAGAATATAACCACCACAAGGAAAGACCACAAAGGAGAAAAGGGGCAGGAAAGGCAATGTGGAGGTGGCCAGAGAAAGCCCACAATAAAGAAGTGCTACTTCCCCTGCTTTGCATTACATCCTCCTCTCTACTGGTTTTCCTAACAAGTCACAAGGGACAGTCCTGGGAGCACTGCTCAGTATATCACTTTGCAATGAATTTTGTCTATGTTACAGTCACATTGAAATGAGCCTTACAAATACAAGAAATGTCACTTCACATGCTTCTTAGATTTTTTTTTTTTCAATCACTCTCTTCCATTCTAATTTTGAAGCTTATTTTAGCTGAAAGTTGCTCCACTATCTCCTTCCCCATTTCTCTGGCAGGTGAGTATAACAATTCTGTCAACTTACTCTCCGTTGAAAGCTATGGTATTTGGGACTGCTAATTGAGAACAGTGTTTTTCAAAATAAAATCAAGATTAGGTGGTCCGCTCTTCAATTTCAAATTCAGTTCTTCCCTGCAGAATAATTATCTCAAAATGAAAGAAAACTTCATACCCACACAAACAACCAGTATGACTATGCAATCAGCCAGAGTGTAGCACCACAGAATAATAAATTCCTCTGAATCTTCTAGAAATGGTCTCTACTAATCATAGTAGCACAACAGAGGCTGGAACTGGCCCTGGTGGGCTGGGCTGATGGTTCTCTAGAGGGATGAAATGATTCAGCCATGGTAGTAATTTCTCAAGTGGTGGTTATGATCTTACTGTGTGAGAGAAGGGCTCTGCTGACAAAGTTCCCTTCCATTACTTATCTGTCCTTCTGGAAGCATCCTACACAAAGGCAACAGCTGTATGAATGTCTTGAAAATGAATGCATCTTATTTTTACAGAAGTGAGCTGCAAATCCAGGAAGCCAAATGGTTCATAGTACCTTTAAGAACATCTGACTGTGAAACTATTTTTAGCTTTCTATTCTTAAGGGGCCTTGAAGAAACACCAGTCACTGGAGCCAAAGCTGTGGTGAGAACACACTGGAATAGAATCAAGAATCACACCTTCCCCTCCTCCCCCTTCCACCTGACAGTGATCTTCTATTGTTGCTATAGTGCTGCTTTTTACACGCCAGAAAACCACAAACTGAGCAAGCAGACTGGGAGGTGCTGGCAGCCTCAGAAGAAAAATACCATGGCAGGAACAAGACTGAGGCAGGAAGATGGTGATTGCATGGGAAGGAGAGGTTGCCCATGGAACCCATGTATGGAAAAGAGAAGAAAAATCAGCTGTCAAGGCAAAAGGACAAATAATCTGATGAAAGAAAGCAAAACAGAATTAGCTAGTCACATTTCAAAGGGGGGGGGGAATTGTCTGTCCCAGCCAAAAACTGGGCCTCTCTTCATGTCATGAACTCCATGTCAGCCTTCCCTTTACAGGTGCTTTTAATTCCCAAACACTGTACTCCATGTATGGAGCAGTATTTCTTCTTATTGCTGCATTCTCCCTTACCCCAACAATCCAGAAAAAAAGGTTGGGAAAGTTTGGGGTCTTTTTTTTTCATAGGAGGATCACTGGTTAATTATATGATGAACTGCTAGCAACAGCCAGACAGCCTGGGGGCAGCTGACAGGACAAAGATACCTTCTTCTACCCCAGAGACAAAAACAAATTCAGGTCATGTGAAAGAAAAATGAACTCATCACTGTCTTGTCTCATGGTGAATGAGAAGGACTGGAGGGTCCTGTGTTAGTCCCTTGTAAATAGATAATCCTTGCACAGAAATCACCCAATGCAATTTCCAACAACTAACTTTCATTAGTAGCAGGAAAAACTCCACCACTGTTGCTTTGCTTGCCAGCTCAGCTGCTTCATTTTTAACTAGTTTCTATCCTTCCCTTTGCCTTCCCAAGGAGTGCTTAGGATAGAGGATAGAGCTGCATATAACAGAGCACTACCTGTTTACTACTACTCCAAGAACCATGTGAAACACTTGCTCAGTAGCCATCCATCCCTCAGTAAGAAAAAGCATGAATTTTATTTCTTTCTTCAGTCCATGCCATTTTTCAAACTGTCCTTTTACTTTGCAGGTTGAGATCAAACAAGCTTTTCATTAGCCTTAACTCTGCTAAGATCATCAGCAGGAGCTCCACATGAGAAGCTTTTATTTGTTTTTTCTTGGTTAATGCATTCTGGAATGGAATGGAAAGGAATGAAAAAAGAAAGCCCACTTTATCTCATCATAAAATATATACTGCCCCTGATTCTGAGAGAGATATTGTAAGTGTGGCACTTTGGAAACCTTCAGATACTTACAGTTTCAACAGCTTTCAATCCAGTCTTTATGTTGTTGACTTCCTTCTCCAGCTCTACCAGGCTGCACAGGAGACAGAGGCAGAGCAGATAAAACAAAAAGAGCAGTGTTACACAGGGGTACAGGAACTGTGCAGCAGCACAGACCACTGGCCCATCGCGTCTGGTATCCGGCCTCTGGCACCAGCCACGCCAGATGACTCAAACGAGGGGAAGGGGATCTGTTGAGGCTCTGTGCTACTTTTTGTATGTAAGATGTAAGATGAGGCAGACCCTGCTTGCCTGTGGTCACACTGAAGACTGGGATTTTCCTGGGAAGGAAAGGGGAGGTTGCCCTCAGAACATCTGTCCTGCAAGCTGTTCCTGACCCTTCAACCAGGAGCATACACCCCACGGCCAGCTTGCAGTGATCAGCTGACACAAAAGTGAGGAGCACAACTTTAGCACACACATCACTGGAGTCTCAGATTATCTCTACATATGATTCTTACACCACATAACTACTAAATCCCATTAGCAGTACATTTACATGTGATTTTTTTTTCCTCCCTCACAGTTCAAACATTGTTTTTTCCATCTGCACTTCTACCACATTACCATATGGTAGCTTACACTGTAACTGAGCATGGAAACGTACTGTTAATGTTCATACATGCTTCCCTAGACACAAATGTTACACTGAATGTCTGCTCATCATATATAAATGTGAGTTTCTTTTATTTTTCTAGGACTTGTGAGCAAAATAAGTCTTTAATTTCCAGATAATTAGTGAGTACCTATTTGTGAGTCAGCCAGCATCCCCTCCAAATATTTGGGGAGTAGTAGCTTGCATCTCAAAAACACCACTAAAGCTTTAATAAATGCCTTTTAAGTGTGAAAATACATTAATTTTTCACTTGTCTTTCATCAGTTGGACTACTTCCTTACACAAATAATCATGTCTGGGTAAATATTATGCATAATTTTTTTGAGCAGTGCTTTGAAAAGAAAGAAAAAAACAGTTTGTATTTTGGGGGATGGCTTCTGTATTCAGTTTTCACAAACACTTCCAGAAGTGGACCACTGACTTTTTTGCAGAAAGTATGATGCTTTCCATATTTCTGTGCAAGACTGATATGTGCAAAAGTTTGAACAATCTTCTTGAAAAATATTTACTGTAGCCTCTGAGCCTAATTGACCCTATCTTAGAAACAAACCTGCAATTACCCAGAAAAAATAACACACTTAGATGAACAACCATAGAATGTGGTGAGTGAATCACAAAAAACAGCCAGCCTAGATAGAAAATCAGATTCAGAAATAAAGTAAATACAGGAATATCTAAGTAAAGCTATCAATTCAATTATCTACTACAAAGGCATTACAACTGTAAGGCTGGCCATGGGTTTTGAAGACACAAATGAAAAAAATTATGATAACTAAGTTAACAAAAATCACTGGGAACTCCAGCTCTGAAAAGTAATATGGACTTACTTGACTTTTGCTGCTTCTGGAAGATGCTGCAACTCAGATTGGATATCTAGGATATCTGGATAATTCTTTTCAAAGATCATTATTAGATAGTGCAAGAGTGTAATGTTCCTAAAGAAAACAAAACAACAAAAAAAAAAAAGGTAGAAATGAGAAGGAAGATGGTCACAAGAAGGAAAGGACTGTGAAACGATTGTGACAAAGCAGTGAAAAATATTTGGGTAGGAAATGTGCTTGTTTGAACAAAATAAACAATGCATCAGCAGTTAGCAGCTGTGCTACTGAAAGAAAAGTGCAAAGGACTGAAATGGATTAGTCCTTTATGAACCATTCCTCCAAAAACCACAAGCAATATAATGTATCCTAATTTATTCTGGTAACACCAGCATGCTTCCATCCATGTGCGTAGATGGTGTAATACAAAAGAAAATCGCATAACACAGTATAATATTTGTCATCAGACACTTCAGAGAATAAACAACTAATAGTACTAAAGGGACATTGACTTTTAAGGGAGAAGAAAGCTGTCCTCAGAGGCAATGTGGGAAAAAAAACCCCAGAGTTGACTAAGAAGAGAAAAAAGTTCTTGAAGATTGGATAAGCTGCAAAGAAAACTACTGCAATAATGAAACAGCTGAGCTTATGTGTAGTGGTCAGGCTCAGTAACACAAAAACAATGGCAGCCCAAGCAGGAGCAGATAGAATAGAGATGTATGAAGGATGCAGGAGAGGGTTTAAGAAAATTTGTAAAATAAACAAGGAATTCTGCATGTAAAGAGAACAGACAGCCTTAACAGCTACTTCAGGTGGGCTTTATGTGGTTAACAGGGAAGATAGCAGAAGACAGGGAAGATAGCAGAAGGCTGCTACTTCACTCAGGCTGGAGCCTGGGAGCTGGGAACTGGTGAGGGAACAGAATCTGCACAGGACATCTAATATATGGAAAAATAAGCCAAGCTACATTAAGGCAAAAAAGAGTTCAACATTAGCTATACAACTGTTAGCCTTGTAATACAGAAAAGGACATTTTGGTAGTCAGAACAGTACTCTGTTAGTTAAAACTCTATTAGGTAGGGATGAATTTCTTATGATATTTTACTGCCATCATTCATTCTGTCACAGCCTGAAGTAATTTAACCACAACTATGGTCTCAGCAGGTCTTAAAATTCAAGGAAGGTGCAAGTTACTACGAACCTGCAAGGTTCTTATTCCAAGGAGTTTCATTTCTCCAAGAAAAACTTTAGTGCTGCTGGAGTCCAAAAGTCATATTCTCTACCCAGTCTCATCTGGATTAATTTTCAGAACCAGTATGGGGATATGGGACAAAACATAGAGTGACTTTAAAGACCTGCAGTCCATGTCAATGAACAGTAAGCTCCACATTCCCAAACCAGCTGTTTTCCTTATCTGCCCTAGATACAGCCAGGATCAGTCTCTCTGAGTTACGCCTTGTGGTTTCAATAGTGGTGTACACAGAGAAAATGTTTGTGACAGTCCTGCATCAGAAACATACACCATGTTTCACAGGAGTCATAAAATTGTGCACAGATTTTTTTAATCTTTTTTTTTTCTTTTTTTTTTTTTTTTTTTTGCAAAACCATGGCCATGAAACTGGTAGAAAGATAAAATTCCATAGAAATCATCCTCCTCCCCAACCTTATTTCAGCTTTTGTGAAATACATTTTGTCATCTATGCATAAGGTTGCAGAAATGCAATCCAACATCAGACATGCATTTTACAAAGAAACAGCAGAATTTGGCTGGTGTGTTAATAGCTGATCTTAATTGCTGCAGAATCTTTAAGAGTGAAAAGCACTACTTAAATGCCAAATAAGACATGAGTTTCAACGGTCTACAGAGCAAAAACCAAACAAAAACCCATTTTGAGTACTATGCTGAGTCACAGCAGCACAGTAAATGACGTATTTATGGCCTTTTACCCCACCTGTCTATGCTGGATTTGGTGTCCGCAATTTTGTTCAGGCTGGAGACTTTGAAGCCATAAGCACTTCCCCTTTGGCCTTTGTTCATGTAATTCCCAAAGGCAAGAACTACCTCCAACAGTTGCCTCAAACGCTTGCTTCGGATGAGTTCTTTGGATGCCAGAAGAATGGCTTGAAGAGAGAGAAAAAAAAGAACAAGTTACTGCATAGTGGCTGGTTTTGACATCCTTGGGCCCGTAATTTGTAATACCCTGAATATCATTTCATGAATAGCATTACTGCTGCAACACAGTCTGTGTACTGTCCTTTCTGCACCCACACACCCCCAGAATGGGGACAACTGGAAGGAAAATGCACTACATCGAACTTGTAGGAAGCTCCTCTGAACATAGGACCAAGGCTGTTCTGTTACCTCACACTCTAAAAGCATAGCCAGTGAGAACAGAGGGAAGGCTTGAGCTCTTCTGAAAATGTAGAATAGAATACACTCACTTCTTTGCAATAATCATGGATGTGGTACAGAAACCACGCACTTCTCTTACTCCTAGGTTACACATTCCCAGAACTTCAGTGTCCTGAAGTATCTATTCTAAGTACCTTTTAAAGAGGGAAGGTGCAAGGACTTGAGGGTGAGAAGGGAAGGCTGACCTGCACTGAAAGGCCATGAAAGTTTTTGGCAGCTCAGCACAGCCTGACAGCACACTGTCATATTTGTCAGGTCATATTTACAGGGTAACAATCATGGAACAGACTTTATTAAGACAGTGGGTGAAAGAAGAGTGCCAGATGGAATTAATTTCTTAGGATATGACATGCCTTGGGCTCACTGGCTCTACAAACATAGCATGCAACAGCATCTCCTTTGAAGACAAGCCTCTCTTCCCTGCCCCTCTTCCCAACTCTTAGCAAAAGCTTTATTAACCATACCTTCCACTTTTGGTTTTGCTTCTGCCAGTCTCTCTGGAAACTTCTTCTTAAAGAATAATGCTTGCAGCCGCTGCTGATAGTGGTCAATCCTGCATGAAAGGTAGAGGAAAACCAACACTGAACTGGAACCTTTGAAGTCCAAGGCCAGTATGCTCCCCACATAATCTAATGGTTGGATCTTTAGTACCATGAAGACAAGGCATGGGATTATGGACATAGTTCAAACATATAACACTACATAATCAACCTTGTTATAAAAATGGTGGACCTCAAGTCACGTTTTGCTCTCAACTGAAAAGGAGCTGGAAGAATTTCCACTATATTCAAAATATAAGTAATGGAAGATGCTAGCTACGCCTCCATTAGCAGAGCAAAATGTTAATCCTCATCAGGTGTGCAGCAAAGCTGGAACAAGAAAAAGGGTCAGAGGATGAGGAGATAGCTTAACAGAAAAAGGGATCGATATGAAATCCTGACCCGTGGCTACACTCCATCTGACACTTGTATCTGCATTCCTTTTTGTGAACAAATTTAGGCAGAGGAAGCAGATTTCTGCTTGTTGTCAGGGCACAGGCCCTTATGCACAGAGAGTGTTTCTTGTCAATAAAGTTTGTGTCATGAACGGAAATATTTGTAACATTCACAGGCTTCTGGCAAACACAGGGTATAATGCTGGCCTGCAATCTTGCACATTCCCCCCCATTGCCAGATGATCCATTTTCAGTAACAATTACAGCTGCTTCCAAGAAGTCCTGCATGCACTCTCCCATAATGTATCAAACAGACCTGCTCATTTCAAATAGGAAACGATCCGCGCGGGCCATGCGCTCGATTTCGTGTTTGTGCTCCTCCAACAGGTCAGTATCACTCTTTTCAGGAACAAACTTCAGTAGCTAGAGTGAGAGACACAAACCAAACACTGAGATGTGAGATCCAAAGAAAATGAGAGGGGGACAAAGGAGCACAAAGAATCCCTGGTGGAGAGAGAGCCCTCAGACTTCTCTGCTACCACTGGGAAGCATTACATTGACTCAGTCGTGTAACCATAACTTCAAAAAAGTGCAGCTGTGTCTACAAAACTGACCTCTTCTAAACCTTTGCTTGCTGTTCTGTCTTTATCCTTCACTGACCCCATTAAGATTAATTTTTAATTCTATGGGGAATTTCCCATTTCAAAATCCTAAAGGCCAAGTGCTACTGCAACTTACCCAAGGGGAAGTACAGAGAGAACTTGATTCCCACAGCACTACTTGGAGTTTAGATTAGTGCAAACAAGAGCAGGATGTGTCCCAAACAGAGTGAAGTACCCATCATGCCTATCATAGAGTACACACAAAGCCTCATCTATCTCTCTTGGGTATGCCCCATACTGCTGAAACAATAAACAATAACCAAACAACTGGATATGTGTCTGACACTGGCTGCTATTCATATGCTGACCTTAAAAGCTCATACTTGGACTGATTTTTGACAGATCTGGTGGCAGTTGTGCTTTAGTATGGTTATAAATACTGCCCTTCACACAGCCTCAGCTCACACCCACAAAAACTGCTCACAAGGCATATGAAGCACTTTGCCTTTTACCACTTGTCAATACTTTATTGCACTCCTCAAATATGTGATATTCAAAGGTGTGGAGCATTAGAAGCTTGCAGTGACTTCTGGAGCAGCTGTGGTCATTCAGATAACATGACAAGTAGGCTATAAATTTCCAAAATGGAAAAACTTTTTGTGCATGATTAAACACTGTGACTGCCCAGAAAGAAGGAATCACATTTATTAGACAGTTCATAATTATAATGTTTTTCACACTCCTAAGGAACTTTATTACATCTCTTTGGTCAAAGCATCATCTGTCACCTTCTATAAATGGAAATTGGGCAATGGTGGTGTAATTGTGGGGTTTTTTTCCTCACAAGTTATACAGTCAACCAGGTGCTGGGGATGGAAGTCCCTGGCTCCCCTTCTAATGTTCCTGTGAGATCCCTTCTAGTCCTGGCTCTAGCCATTGACCTACATGACCTGGTTCCTGGCACTTCCCAACAGAAAAGGCAGGTAAAGAAGGGAGATGAAGAAAAAGAAAAAAGGAAAACAACAGCAACAATAAATAATCAGCAGGAAAAAGCACAGATGGGAAAAATTATGGAAAAGAGAGGACATAAAAAGAAACTTCATACCACGTGTAATCATGCAAATTTTGCACCAAGAAGAGAAACAGCTATATGATAGAGATATACCCAACAACACTGGGAAAAATACTTTTCTCATGCACTCATGTGCAGCTCCACTGACATGACAGGGCCAAGTTCTCATCTGCAGAAAAACCAGCAGTGCCAGTACATACATCCACTTGAGAAAAGGCAGTGAAGGACATAAAAATAAGTTATACCTGACTTTAATCTTTCTCACCTGCTCAAGCATATCTTTCGCTAGGTCTTCTTGTTCATCCATCTTCAAGATTGCTTGTCTGATTTCTTCATTAGACAGCTTCAACCTTTCAAAAGTATCAACATCGTGCCATTAGTGCAAAGCTTAAGTGACTCTGACAATTCAGAAAGAAGTTTGAAATGCTGCACTAAACAGGCATGAAACAACCACAGCAAGCTCTACTGTGAAGTTGCTCTTCTAGAATATTCAGTAAGAGGAAGAAATCTGTTCTAAAGGCAGGGGTTTTATGGATATGGTTTTTTATCCTCTTCAGCTAATCAAACAAATCAAAAAGCAGATGGTGATTAATAACAATCAAGTCCTCATAAATCAAAAGTACTTCCAAGGTCCCCCATACTGGAAGCCTCCTTTATTAAGTTCTTTTGCTACAGTAAAACCCTTCATACCCATGTGACTTTTGACTGAGCTCATGTAACACCCTGACTTGTGAATATTAAAGCATCTCCCAGAGTAACAAATAATGGGACTGAAAACTCCTTTACTGAGAAAGGGTTTCCTTGCAAGAAAACTGCTTGTGCTAGGTAAATTCACTGTCAGCAATGACAGATGACAAGGGAACAGACAGCATCTGCATATCCATGTTTCATATCGTGAAACAAGCTCTGAAAACAAGAGCTTTTTAATGTTATCTGAGGTACTAAGATTACACTCTCCTTACCACCTACTCTTGTCAATCTGTGTACAATGAGTAGGAGTCATCAGCTACAACTGAACACAGAATCAATAAAGAAAAGAAGTCTCAAGGTCTCCACTCGAAATCCAGGACAGATTAGGAGGAGTCAAAATTTGTCATTACCAAGAGGTTACTTGATGGATACCTGAAATGAACTTGGCGGTTCTCAGAGCAGATGTCAACAAAGAAATGCACCAATCCATGATACTCAGTCATTTAAGGAGAGTAGAGAATATTGAAATGAACCATAAAGAAAAAGCTATCCACAAGAAAATCTCAGTTTTGGGACTAAAACAGTAAAGTGTAAAAAGAAATATTTGAAGTCTACAGTCTCCATGGACCTTCTACTATCAATATAATTAACATTAGAATGAGAAAATGCAAATATAAATAAGAGACAGGCTGATGCATGAAGCAAAATGTTTTAGTATTCAGTGCTAAAAAGTTCCATGTTGAAATTTCATATTGCCATTGGCATTTGGATAGAATCATATTTTTGGGAAAATAAGGTAAAAGCAAAAGAAAAAGCTTTATTTTTTACAGACAGGAAATATTACTAAATATAAGAAATATAAGTATTACGCCTCTGAACTAATGGCTAATTGAATCATGTTCCAAGTTGGTCATCATGTCATCTTTCCACAAGGAGGGAAAACTGACACCAGCTAAGCAAGATAAAGTACTGAATTTCCAGAAAAGTTTCATAATTGGGCCATGCTCAGATAAGCTATAAGGATTAATAGTCATACAATGAAAAGGTTGGAAACTTTTTACTTCAGGTCATTAGTTTGACACTGGATGAAAAAAAAGCAAACTTCAGTACATGAGGCTCTGCATAAAGCTCTACAGCTTCAATCAGAAAATGGAAGGGTTACTTTTGGCTTAAATAGTGAATTGTAAAGTCCATGGCTATGTGACTTTGAACTGATCAAACACTGTGAGCAGAGAAGGACTGAAACACGTGGCTGGTCCCTAGGAGACACATACACACACGCCCAAATAATTTGGTGCCTGAAGTTTTTAAAGTGCTACATTTTGTTAATTATTTTTCCTTTAGAGAGCACCTTTGTATTTTCCAGAATCTGCAGCCTGCAGATTAGATTTAACTTGTAACACAGGCACACAATCTGAGAGGGAATAAAATAAAGCAACCCATTAACACCAGGATCGAGGGGTTTTGTTGCTACTTTCACGGATTTTACAAAGAACGAGCGTGCGTTTTCATGTGTCTTCCATGCAAATAATTTGAGTAATTACTCACTGACCACCCATTACACAGTGGAAGTACCTCTGTGTGTGTTTGGGGACACAGTAAACAGTAAACAGGACCAAATAAACAGGTTTGAGGTACATCAGCGGTGTTGCATATATTACCACTGATCTTGCTGTTCTGTCAGGAAGCCCAAGGATTCCAAGCTCCTCTGTTTGTTGCCATTCATCAGCATTAAATACACTTGAAAACATCTTCTGTTCAAAAATAATTGAGAGTCCCAAAGACAGAGAGTTGTACAAACACTTTGATTTCTTGGATGATTCTGTGCCTCACCAGCCATCAGCAGAAAAACATCTGGTTTGAATGGTTTAGCCCACAGTAGAGAAAAGCAGAAAGCTTGCCAGTCCCCTGACGAGAAGCAGTTTAACTTGGTCACTTACAGGACTGCAACAGGGTCATGGTGCCTGCAGGTGTGCATCCTAGATTATTACCAATCTAATCACTAGCATGGAAGGATTTACAGCAGAACAATCTTACTCTCCCTAAATGGGCTTGTTTTCTTCTGGGACAGGATGCCTTTCAAAAGCAACAATGACACAAAACACAGATCTTCCCATTTACAAACTGCCTGAATAACCGGCCAAAGAATTGTTAATCAAGTGATTCTTTTTATATTTTCAAAACTCATGCCCAGCCATGTAGCAGATCTTAAAGATGGCTAGCAGTAATGTGAAACAGATGTGCTGCTTTTAAACAGAAGCAGGTGAACTGATTAAAGAAGAACCTAAAGCAGATGCGTAAAATCTTTCCATTTAAAACTGAAAGGAGGCATCCCTCAGAGCCTAAAACTCATGTGAGCGAGACAGCAAAATTAAAGTGGAATTATGACCCAAAAATTTACACTGCAGAAATTACATTTTGGTATCTATTGGAAAGCTTCAATGACTTTCTCACAAGCTTTGCAGATCCAGGCACTCTTCCTCCAGCTGCTGGAGGTAACTCAATTTGGAACAACATACAATCCAAGCTGTAGTCCCTCTGCCTTACACTTCTCAAAATCATGTATCCCAGAATCACAACATAGGAAGTAAATGTGACCAGAACAAAATACAATGCCCCTTTCCTCGGCTGCAGCACATTAATTCATAGCACAGATACTGCCTATTTTTGTTCAACAGGAGCCTGACACTGCCAGATGAGGAAGGAAAAGGATCTTTACTGAGAATACTCCCTCCTTCTTCCCTCACTTGTACATCTGGTGGCAGTATATGGAAGTCCAACTGCTTGAGTCATCTTCAAGCAATGTTAAAGCTCAACAAGTACCAAATAACTTCTGATATGGTACTTAGCCTGCCTCCCTCTATCCCCTCCGGCATCATAAATAATCTCTATTGACTCTGCAAAGTAATTCATCACTAATCTCCCCAGGACACCTCGACTGATTTAACACCAGCTTCACTTGCAGACATCAAGTGGTTTATTGTTTCGTCCTCTTGGAGAACGCCAGCAGCCTGACTCAGAACATGCCTGGGAGACATGTTGCAGTTTTACATCAACTTCCCTTACAGACACCCTCATTTTTTCTCCTTAAATATACCCATTGATTTAACTCACAGTAACCTCCCCCCTCTGTTTCTCCCTCTCATGAATCAAAGCAAAATGCTTCTCACTCATTAACCATCTCCCCCTCCAAGGAACAAGTGAGTTACATCATGGGCTTGTTCCTTGGATCTTTCCTAGCTTTTGAGAAGGAAGCATACTTTCCCACTAACAGAGAAATGAAGTAGCTCACCCAAATCTTAGCTTTTAGTGACTGCAGAATACTCCATCTCCACAAAGTCATTTCCCACAGGCTACTAGTTAATTCATTCCTGAACTTTGTGACTGAGACATAAGCCTTCTCTAACTCCTGAGCTCTCCTAAGGCTCTGTTCAGCTCCCAAACTGCAGGCTTTTCAATATCTACGTTTTGGTAATATTGATTGTCACTACCCCATAAAGGCTTCCTCTCAGAAGCAGCATTCAGGAGGCAGGCTGGTCTAACTGTACATTCAGCCAGAAGACAGAAAGATGCAGCCACTCTTTCCACATCCTCTTATCTCAGTTGCCCACTCATCTCATTAGTGAAGACAACAGTGCTTTATCCTTTGTGGGACAACAGCTGGGACATTTTATCAGGTACATCTTACCCCATTATATCAACATGCTGGGGGCAAAAAAATCCACCAGTGCCTTTGCAGAACATCACTGTGAAAGTATTCTGGCAAATACAGAAAGAATCAGGCTTTTCTTTTCTTGTTCTCCTTCAGCAAAAGCTCATGAGTAACCAAGCAATTTTGCATTCAAATACTCTCAATTACCTTCCAAGAAGGATCTGGGGATGACTATCTTTCTGAGCCAAGAGGAGTAAAGCAGGACCCAATATAGGAATCCCCAAATTACCATGAGATATTGATGAGGTGGTGGTTCATCTTTTATCACAACCCTACCTTCAGGTTCCTAGTTGTGATCTCAGACAGGATTGCACTGACTAACATGTTCAGTTTGCCTTGGAGTAGGGACTCAGCATAGCAGGTAAAGCCTTTTATTGTGGACCTTTATTTAAAAGCAAAAAATCTCCCCAGGAACCCAGAAGGCGCTAGTTACTGCCCAGTGTTTTTCAATACAGCACACTGAGGAACAGGAATGCTGAGTCCAATCAGCTCTTTCTGTATCAAGAAATGATCTGCACCCCAGAATATCATACTGCTTCAAATTTACCTTAAAACAAGGGTGAACACTGAATTGTCATATGGCAGAAAGGCACACAGGGACTGGGGCACTGCAAAGCTGGTACACAGAGAGTGACATTGGCTGAATAGTTCGTCCCCTTAATGTCTCAACTGAAAGAGATTAAAAGCACTGAGGAGGTACAGTGATGTGAGAAAAATTGTTTATCTCTTTTGTATTCTCATTGGAAATTCTGCCCAAGCCTTTTTTCTTCTCCCTTACTGATGTCTGAATTGACTAAGCCACAAACATTTGTTAAATCTGCCTGCTAGTACCTGTCTAATGTCACATTCACATTTAAAACTATTATTGTGTAGTCAGATTCTGCTTTCTGCTATTACTGGTTTTATGACATTTTGCTAGCACTCCTACCATTTCCACCCTCTTGAGAAGTTTACTGCTGACTCACTGAGCCACAGAAATAACAAACTCATCACATTATTCAGAAGAACACTGACATAATTATTTTGCTGGACATCATGCAAAATAATGTGCACAAAGTTCCATAAGTATACGTTCAGCCTTCTTCCAAGCAGGATGTCTCAAAGAATTGAATCATTCCAGAGCATTTCACAGAGCAAGACAGTGAACAATACATATCTTGGGCATATTTTGCAAGAACATTTAAAGAAATGACACTACAAAAACAGACCAGTGAAAATATTACCAATTACTTAAGTAATGGAGGCAGGGAGAACCCATAGTGGTGAGAGAGGTCAGAGAAATTTCCAGCAGCCAGGTGAAAGCAAGGAAACATAGGGATCTGGAATGACTCTTTCAGACCACAAAAGTCTGACAACAAAACTCCAGCCTGGAGGAAACTGAAGACATCAGGAAATTCATGAGAGATAGCAGATTTCCAGTGTGACAAAAGTAACTATATGTTTGAAACACCATTAAAAAAGCTAAATTTAAAACTGGTGGGTGCCTGAACTCACTACAAACAGATGGTTCCATGTCCTGATTGAACTATGGCCTACTGGAAGTACTGTGAGATAAACTCATCTTATGCTTTTTTTAAGCCTTTGAAGATGGCCTGTGGAACAGAATTTTGTTTTAGATCCACGAGACTCTATTAAACAGGGACAATTTAACCTTTCTCTGCAGGAAAACTGAAAGATGCTACTATCAAGTAGTTGAAAGAGATATCTTTTTATGGAACTAAAGATGAGATCGGGGAGGAAGGTTTATGAATTTGTTAGATGTCAGCAGAAATCAACTAGCAATTCAATTTTCCTCTCTTTTCAGCCTACCATGAGGCAGTCTCTCTGCAAGAGAAAGCAAGAGACATCTATTTCTCACTCGATAGGTTTTGGCTTGTTGGACCATATGAAATATGAGCTCTGCCTGACCCCTTCTAACACAGTGTTAGTAAAACAAAAACATTTGAGTAGGGGAGGGAAAGAAAACCCAACCCATGCAGCTATTTTACTTTAAAGGACACGATGGTTTAGTGTAAACAAAGGGGGAATAAACTACAGGGATATATGCACAGTAAGAGTCAATTGGAAACAGCTGTTGGCAGATGCTGTGGCAACCTGAAATCTGGGGCTGCAGCTCCGGGTTGCACAAACTCCTTTTGTTTGTCACCAGTTTTAAATCCCCTCTCACTGCACAGGTGTGCACATCCCCATGCATGTGTATGAGGTGTGCTGCAGGAGCAGCAAGTGCATGGCAGCAAGCAGGGATAATTTGGCTGGGAGTGTCTCTCCTTCATGGTCTAACTTCAAGGACGAAGATGTAGGGTAATGAAAAAACCTGCAAAGGGGTTATAAAGCCCTTTCAACTATTGTCTGCAGCCATCCCTCCCAACTCCTGTCTTTAATATTAGGACCATATAACAACAAACTGCAAAAAGATAAAAGAATGTAAAGGTGCTATTTTAGTTACCAAAGATTTTTGCTTTTCTGGTTGCATTTAAAAGTGAAGTTTGTGGAGGCATACCAATCCTGGGCCAATCTGAACAATATTTCTGATATTCTGGGTGTAACACTCTCTGTTACAAACATTAAATTATCTAAGCCAGTGGGATAGCCCTGGCAGGTGGTGTTTCCAATACCACAGCAGCAAAGTTAACTGAGCACAGTGCAAACTTGCAGGCTCCACAGGGACACCACAGCCTCCAAATCTCTATCCTCCATGGTCTACACCTGCTAACAATAAGAGCAGGATGTTTCCTAGTGAAGAAGCTGACAGTCACAAAACTCAGCTTTTCACTTCTGGTTTGACTCCAGACTAGCAGTTCAAGGTGCACTAACTTCATGGCATGCCTGGAGTGAACACATGCCATGTATCTTGAAGTGCAAGGTTCATGCTTCAATGACCTTGCTGCTGTAGGTAGCAAAAAGAAAGACAAAACACAGAAACTGTCCCTTCTCTCTTTCTGTATGGAGAGGATTCTTCTCAGGTAAGATTGCCCAGACTTGCACACCAGAGGAGGTGAATATTGAAAAACACACATTGCTGCTGTCCACATTGCTTTTGTTTTGAAGACAGAAGATTTTTACAAATAAATATCTAGTGCCATACCAAGTCGTGGACCACCTTCTTGGATCCTCCTCAGCCCAGCCAACTGAATGTATGATGTTAACACTTCTAGAAAATGACCCACCTGCTTACAGAGTTATCTGTACCCCAGACACAATTCAGTAGGTCTGTCAAACAGCATGAAAATCCTGGTGCCCTTATGCCTCCCCATCCCTCTGCCCCAGCCTCAGCCAGCTGCCAAAACCAGCAAAGACATGTGTTGGCAACTGCTGCAGAGAGAGAAATGTAAGCCTCTCCTCAGTGAAGGTTTGGATGGTGGGGGTCCTGCTGACATGTGGCAGGCTAATGCCCCAGAAGCAGCATAATGAGAGCCTCCACAGGTTTCACTAAGCAAGGGAAAGAGCTCACTCCATTACTGGTTGTCTGGCTGCAACCTTGCTTTAACTATTAGCTTGCTAGAGCAGACAAGCCTCTCATCCACATGAACCCGTATTTTCTACTGCCCAATGAAACACTTTTGCCGCTCAGTACTGTCACAGTTTTGTCAGGTTTTGGCTCCAGCCTTGCTGTCCCTCCTCTGGTAGGAAAGGCAACTTCCTCAGTTTGATCAGTGGCTGCACAAATCTGATAGTGACAGACCTCAAACTCAACACTCATGTTGGCAGAAAGACATGAAAAAATATAGAGGGCCCTGTTGTCACTGCATTTGAATGCATTAGTCATTGCAGGAATATGCAAAAGCAACTCTTAGCTTCAAAAACCTAATTTACAAATAGAAGACTTAATTCTTCACAGAATATTCTGATTTGGAAGGGACACACAAGGATCATTGAGTCCAACTCTTTAGTAAATGGCCCATACAGGGATTTAAACCACAACCTTGATGTTATTAGCACCATGCTCTAACCAGCTGAGCTCATCTCAGGGTCTTGAATATGAATCCCTGTGTTTACCACTGTCTTCACCACAAGAAGACAGTGTTCATTCAAAAATGAACATCACACTCAGCTCTGCTGTATTCCAGCATCTGTATTCCAGGGAGATGGTCATACCAATATTTAGAAAGAAACACACAGAACAGAGACAAATGACAGACACAGAACATGGGGGACATATTACTTAGAGTGAAATGCAAGCACTGCCTAAGAGCTTCTTTCATCTACTAATGAGTACTGATCACTTTCTGATGATGAGTTTTCCAGCAGAAGCTGATGCCCACCTGTTTGACACACAAAATGTGTGTGTGTGCGTGGATATTTTTATAAGTGAGATAGCACATATGAGAAACTTGCTTTTATGACACAAGTAAGAGAGGTTTATCTGAGGCTCTGCAGGTATTAAACAGAAGGTCTAGTTGGGAAAAGAAACACATCTATTTGTTTAATTTCATCCCCTCTTGCCTCTGCATTGGTCATGGCACACCCTGTGAGATTAGGCTTAGCACACTTACTTGGAAAGGAGAATGACACAATTCTGGGCCCTCCGGCCATCAATCACAGAGAGCTCTTTCACTTTTCGTGTGGAGAGGTAAAGGTCTTCTGTTGAGCCCATCTCTTTCTGCATGTATTTGAAAAGGGAGGGAAAACCATCAGTATTATGTTTCTCACTCAAAACTGATAGACTTAGCTCAGTGTAACGAACAAACCCATCCCAACCTCGAAAAATCCACCCACACGATAAGAAGACAAAGGCAGAAAGCATGGGGGTAGATCCTGTGTTACTAGACAAACAGAAATCATTCATTAACCTCTATAAGCTCATCTTTGATCCCAAATACTGGACCTGATTCTGATCTATTGGACTCACTCTACCAATAATTACATTATGTTAATATGAAAAATGGGCATGGTAGGAGAATCAGGCAAATTATGATGAAGCTCACTGGTGTCACAGCATATCCTTCAGCAGATGCCTCCTCCAGGGGGTTACACAGCATTCTTGAAAGGCTGCAGCATAAGCAATAAAACCCCTTCTGTTATGTCTGATGGCTGCCATTGGACCTGATCAATCCATATTATATGAGAGATGCAAACAGAAGGGCATGATGGCATTTATCTTGCTAAATATATCTTACTAAATGATAAAAATCTATATTTAAACTATCTTCTCTTTTAAAAATACATTTAATCATACAGAAATCACCCTTTTGCAAAGTTGTCTGTATAACCCCATTACTATACTCATCACCTGAAAAACACTTGAAAATCCAGTCCAGAACATTTGTCATAGCACACAGAGATAAAATATTTGCAAATTCAGTCTGACGATCTAGTTTTTATTTTCCCAGCTAATTGTTGCAGGAACCATTTTAAAAATGCCTTTTCATGACATGTCCATATTGTCAGGCCTCAAGATTTTGAGATTTACCAGTATAATACAGCTTTGACTGCACCCATCAAATAAGTAAAATGATTTCTTTTTTAGCATATAACAGCAAGTATGCTGAGTCAGATCAAAAGGTCCATCTACCCCAGCATCCTGACCCTGGGAGTGGCCAATAGCAGATACTCAGGGAAACAAGTCACATCATGGCAAGCACACAGAATGGGTGCTTCCCAGAACTCACTCTCAGGACTCAAGGTTCTGCAACTCAAGGCTTACTTACATCAGCATGACTAATCTCTAAAGAGATTTGACACCCAAGCATTTGAGAGTTCAGTGTAAATCATAGGTTCATACTGCTAGTTGTCATTTAAGTTATTGTTACAGTCAGCTACCACAAATCTGTGCTGCTCCTGGAAATACAAAGGGCTCATGCAGCCACATCCAAAAGTGTTGAAGTGAGCCATCACCAATAGATAGTGACATTTTTAAGCAGGTAGAATGCACCAGCTGAAGACATGCACTCAGTTAATTCTTCTAGATGTGCCCAAAGCATCTAGCTTGGCAGAAATAAAAATGCAATGTTACTCAATATATTGAATAGTGTTTCCAAAAAAGGCAAAATCGGCATTGGGTAAGTTTATTATTTCTGAGAAAATATCTAACAATACCAACAAGAGGAGTGCCCCCAGTATAATCTGACATATAGAGATTTTGAAGTTTTCTTAAGTTTTCTCAGTTTGTGGGGAGGAAGACAAGGGAATATGGAGATGGGCAGCTGTTGAAAGGAAGATAGCTACTTGCTGGTCTGTGCTCTTGGTTTAAAAGCTTCACTGTTCCTCACTAGCTAATATTTGCAGACAAGGATGCCTGGATACTGACAACCAGCACCTATCCCAAGGGAAAAACATCTCAGCCTTTGGCTAAGTATGTGAGATAGGGGTTTAGCCAGCTTTCTTTAAAGCCATCCAGCAGGAATTGATATAATAGTGTCCATGCCATTTCTAATTCCCCATGCCACAGGGTTAAACACAGATGAATGACTTGAACTATTCAGACATGGCCCACTTCTTGGTCATAAGGACTAGACTCATCTAAAAATATATCCTCTTCAACTCATATTGAGGAGAGAGGTATTTATAGCTACTTGGAGTCATGTGTAAGCAAAAGCAGATGAAGCCTCAGGTTTTACCAAAGCCAGATTCCAAGCTTGATTCAAGGAAAACAGATTGCATATGGACTATCCATATTTTCTCAGACACAGAAAAAGAGGAGCAAGGGGGCAGTGGCAACTAGCTTTTGTGAGAGAGCCCAAGCCCTAAACTCAAGAACAGTTGGAACGGGTGTCAACCTGACAGCCAAGATGACTAAGTTTTATGTCATCATGCTTTATTGACTTCTCATCTAGGATAACACCATGTTATGTGCTTCAAAGAGTATTTCAGATTTGATATTTCAGTTGCAAATTGAAAACTCAGCTAAAATTTCAGTGCTGAAATGACTATAGACGTGGAATGTGTTCATCACATTGGTGCCTTGCTTCAAATACAATTTGATTTTTGTTAGCTGAGGACTCGTACCATGGCAGCACCCTCACTTGTCAATACTTGAGAGAACTACGTCTACCATATTGACTAACATGCTGCCATATTAGCCTCCCTATGTGGCAAAAGTTGTGACTAGACTTCCCAAATACAGTACCCTGAGCATTCATGGTGAGAACTAATTTCTTCTGAAACCACCGGAGACACTTATGATCATATCTGAACAATTCTTTCCTGATAGCATCACTCTTACCAAAATTGTTGCCAAGAATTTTGCTTGAGAGGTAGCCAGTTTAAAGACACGTGCATAACCCAATATCTCTATCTAAATACCATTTTAATCTTTTGTTGGATTTTCTGAGGGTTTCAGCTGTCCATTTGAGCTCTTCTGCCCCTCAGATGGCACAAATCCTTCAGCCAAAGTTCCCAGTTCTATGCAAAGAAATATTTCCTCTATCAGAAAGTCTGTGGCTAGTAGGTGCATCTGAAGACTTCAGTACTGTCCAAAGCAGACAGAACAGAAATAAGAACAGTGGGATAAAAGGCTTCCTGAGAGACCCTTTTGTTCTCCTCCCAAGAGAGTATTACTTTGGTTAAGGAAGAGTTCACACTGACATTCTTCTTTTTGTCAGACTGTCCCTGGTCTTTTTTCCTCAGGACATAAAAAAAGGGATTACAGACACCAGCAGTGAGATATAAGCAAGCAAAAGAACAAGAACTACCTCCTATTACAGAGATAATAGTTAAAATAATTATTTGTACCACCTTCCCCATTAAGAAAGCAGAGTGCAAGGGCATATGAAAGAGTAGCATGAGCTGTGACCCCATAATGGCATGGTCTGGGACTTCACTTTCACACGCACAGCAAGAGGATCAGGAAGCAGACAATGATACTCACCTGCTTACAGGAGGAGGGGTTAGTTAGCAGGTCCTATGCAGGCAGCAGTCGCAAATAACAAAGAAGGAAACATGCCAAAAATTAGCACAGAGAAAGATACCAAGTTTAACAAGGCAGCTGAATTTAGACACACACACAGTTTTCTAAGAGCATATAATGCTTAGCAAGTAATACTGGCCCAGATGGTTCAAAGGCATTTCAGCATTTCTTTGCATATTTTAAATCAGCAGATGTCGTGGAAATAAGAGTCCTAGGTTTTTTATGAAAACAATAAATTTGGTCTCCAAAGCATAAATCTTTTAGGTCTTTAAATATTAACTAGGATAATGCTTAAATACCTTTACAAATCCAGTCCAGAACCTTACTGAAAGAACCGCCAAGGTTATAATTTGAGGGTCAGTTCTCCTCTCTTGATGCAGTGGCACAGTTTGTGGGTATTAATAAGTATAACAAGCAACAACTTGTTTCAACTGCACGTTATACCCTTTAACAACTTGTAGCCAAGTATTTTGAAAGCACCAGTAACCACCAAAGAGGCAGTACAGCACTTCTGGAAGACAGACTCCAACTATTTCATGACTTACTCATTACTCCAGGAAAACACCAGCTATACTGAATCAAAAGGTCAATATTACACAGTAAGATTAGAGCAAGGTCAAAAGACACATGTAAGAATACTTGGTCCAGCATCCTGTACACTGGACAATTTTGCTTTCCCTCATAGCCACCAAAAAGGACACACTGGGCTTGAGAGAGGAGAAGAGACCCTCTGTCATTAACAAAATTAGAAAATAGAAAAACCGTTTAATGTAAATGAAACTGGAAAAAACATGAAGGTCATGTTAATAACAGCAAAGAAAGAAATGTCTTTATCTCTACTCATTCAACATTTCAGATGCAAAAGAACAGGGCTTTGCATTGACATTTTTCTTTACAGACATTTGGATAAAGTTTAAAAGTCACAAACTCAGAGTAAACACATACTTGGTCAGAGTGGAACATTTCTGAAAGTAAGGAAAAAAGACTAAATGTGAACTGAAAAAATTCTCATAAATTTTTAATTCAAAAGTGATTTTGGTTGCCTGGTCTTAAAAAAAAAAAAGAGAAAGAAAATGGATGAGGACTTGTTGATTGGAATCCAGTTCACACTGAAGCAAGTATGGGTGAAATAGGAAGTATCACATAAAGCAACAACAACAAAATATCTAAGGAGGAAAAAAAAAAACAAATCATGTGAAAGCCTCAACAAAAGCTGTAAGGGCAGCAAGACGTCTAACTGCACAAAAATACAAGAAGCTTACATAAGTGTTACTAGTGTCTGGAGCCACTGTCATAAAATGTGTTTAATGAGGATGGAAGAGTACTGAGAGACCCTCGGAGGCAGGGGTAAGGGTCAGTTTAGTTTATGGCTGAATAGCTCAGGCTGCTTTCCAGTGACTGGTAACATAGTCATAAATATGATTCAAACTGAGACCAGGACAGCTTTGGCTTTGGTTTTTGGGGACAAAAGGAAGCAAGGCTTTGCAAGGTCATTTCTAGTGAGGAAGCTGCAAGGTTTGCACCTGAAACATTGGAACGGAAGCTCTTGGGACAGGGTCTAAATCCAATCTCTTAACAGCACTGAAGTTCTGTGTGCCTTTCTTCCCTTCTGTGAACTAAGATCTTGTTTCAAAGAATGTGATTTACAGAAAGAGAAAGGGACCCACTGAAACAGCATCAGCTATTTGCAGAAGCAGAAGGAGAAATGAAATCTCATCATGCAACAGTTAACATCACATTCTTCACAGCTTATCCATGTGGCTGTGAGCTCGTAAATAAGAAGAGTTATTCATTATGTTTATTGGATTAGATAGAAAAATACAAGAGAGAAGGGGGAAGATGGAAAATCCAAAGACAAGGGGTTGGATTGTTAATTTTAAGGTACTGGGTCAGTTAATGAAGTAGTTATCATCACTGTAAATAATCGTAAAGGTTGTTTATGGCAGTTGGGTCTGTGTCTTTTCCTAAAACTTCAGAGTAATGATCCAGTTCTGCAGCATACAAAACATTGAAAATATTCCAAAAGCAAAGGAAAGCTGGGGGAGTTCAAGAAGTGAAAGTACAATCTGTCTGCTGCTAAATCTCATTCAGTGGAGATAGACTGATTGAAAGTGACTTGCTTTCCAAGAAAAAGAGGAGGAAAAAAAAGACATTCTAATAAATGGCCACTTTTAAAGTATGCTGTTTGTTCTATAATCTGTAATTCAGACAGTTTCTGTTACCTAGCCAGTTCAGGCAGTTGTCTGTTTAAGAAAAAATAGACAAAATGAAAGACAGCTAATACAGCCACCTTGCTCAGTACTCAGGGAACTACAGCCTTTTTTCTCAGATGAATGGGAGATACAGGAAGTTTGATATGCAAATACAAATGTAAACCTCTGCAGCTTTTGGAAGTCAGTGGCCACTGACATTAACTAGAGCATTACTTGTTGGTACGTGCTGTCTCTGAGAGCTGCCCATGAGTATGAAGTACGTCTGTATCAGAAGTTTAGACCCTGCCCCAACTTCTTTTGGTCCTCAGATTTTTTGAAAAGTGGCAGAGCATCAAGTGATGCAGCCTGACTGCAGGTGGGCAAGGGCTCAGACCACTGTCGTGTATTCATTTCTCCTCCAGAAATTCAAGACAGAAAAGTTATGGAAAAGTTCGCTCCTACCTGGTGCCTCTGATACGCGGAGAACATCTTTTCAAAATCTTCTAGATCCAGCACCTTGAATGCCTTTAAATCATCAATCTCATTCCAGATCGTGCCATGGATCCTCTCCTGAAAGGAAAGGACATCTTTTAACTAGGTAGCAAAAGCATTTAGCTAAGACCATCCAATCCCATTTGGATAGATCATTCTCTTCTACTCACAGGTCACATGGCTATATACTACTGTTGTCATTTTAGAGGACACACTTTGTTTCAAGAATCAAAGGAGAAAAAGTAGTGTTTTGTTTTGGGGTTGTTTTTTGTTGTTGTTGTTGTTGTTTTTTGTTTGTATGTTTGGGTTTTCTTGTTTGTTTTCAAAATACTATTTTGTAGTTTTCATCACAGCAAGCCTCTAATGAAAAGGCACATTCCAAGACTAGCAGACCACATCTCAAGCATTATCCACGATCCCACAGCATATTTCCTTTCAAGAGTGGCCATTTGTCTAACACAACGATTGTGGTCATGCTGAAAGGAGTGTTACCATCAAGAGGAA
Organism: Urocynchramus pylzowi; assembly: GCA_013397555.1. Taxonomy (NCBI): domain Eukaryota; kingdom Metazoa; phylum Chordata; class Aves; order Passeriformes; family Fringillidae; genus Urocynchramus; species Urocynchramus pylzowi. The sequence goes on from VZRH01007533.1 coordinate 126,176, forward strand.
AAAGCTTAGGAAAAGCACTGATGCATGACAAAGCCCAGACACATCTTCCCTTTTGCAAATTTTTCCAGGTCCTTTTGTAAAGCCTAAAGGGTGTGTGGTTTTCATTATGTCTGCCTGTGAAAGTAGTTTAAATTATCATTTTATTTTACTTTTAAGCTTTTGAGTCTTTGAAGTCTAATTGTTTCCTATTACATGAACTCCCTTGTCTACATAAGGTCTTTGTCAAGCCAGAGAGACACAAACTATACCCAGATCCCTGAAACAGCATCATTCACAGTAACTGGAAATGTTCACAACCCTTATGATGACACATTATCCTGAATGCCAGGATTCCTAGCTGTTTAGCAGATAATTAGCATGGAGACAGGCACAGACTTCTACTTGCTGTCCACCAAAACCAGAACAAACAAGCTCCTGTAGTACATGAACTAACTAATCAGCAATCATCCTAAACTAGTTAAGGTTTTGGGTCTCCTGCTGACATTCTCAGGACAGATATCCTTTCTGGATATCAAAGACCTAACTACCTTCACAAAGACCAAACTACCTTCTCCTTCCTACTGACTCTTAAGGTGCATGATGTGTGGGACAAGCTTTGGCCGCTCTTCACACCACCAACACCACTATTCTTAGTTCATTTAGTTTATGACATGTATATTTATTGTAATTTATTAACTGCAAAAATAATGAAAATGTTGATTAAAAGAAAAAATAAATGGACAAAAAGACTTGTAAAAAAAGACCTAAGCAAATCCCAGGAGATAATGAGCCAGCAGAACACTGATGCAGAGAAAGCCAGAGACCACAAGCAACAGCAATAAACCCCTCACACAGGTTCCAGCTCTGAAGTATCTGACTCGTACCTACACAGCAAAGTGCGTTAGCACTTCATTATCAGAACTAATTAGGAACAGGCTCTACTTCCCATTCAGAGTCATCAAAAGGAAGAGGGAAATGTGCTAAGCCACAAGGCTCAAGGAGCAAAGAAAAAAAACTGAGGAGGATAAAACCAGGGGGAAATAAAAGTGTGAAGTGTTCTGGAGGAAATTCCTGGCAGGGCAGACACTGTGGAGGAAAAACAACACCCTTTCTCCAGAGGCAGCCTATGAGTGCCTGAGGGTAAGGAGGGGTGTCTGCAGTGCTATTCACAATGAGAGGATATCCTAGATGGGAGCAGCACCCATCCCTGAGCAGGCTCACCAATATCATTGTATCATCCCTTGCAATCAGTGTGGCTCTTCTTTCCATAGTAGTAAGAACATGTGACTGTAACACGGCAAACAAGTCTGGGAGGCTCATCTCAGCCAAAGCAATAGGAGACAAAATTAATTTTCTTTTTATCCTAGCCCTGAACTCCACTGCCAATCTTAGAAGCATCCAGGCAGAGTGATCATTCTCATTCAATTTCCAGGCTGTCTTTGTAAACTATGAATTATAAATCCTGAGGGATGTATTTGAACTGCAGAGCAGTTCTCTGAGTACCTCACTGTTTCAGACTATCCAATCAAACACTGAAATGGTAGAATATTTCTTCACAGGAGTCCTCAGAGTCATCACTGGGATAGAGCCCTGAGGATGCCAAAAAAGCTATATGCTGTGTTTGGCAGAGGCTGGATGTGACTCAAGACAGCTACTCACGAGTCTTGCCCATCTACCTGTCCAGCTGCAAAAATCTCATGGGAGTGAGGTTTCCTCACTAATGGCAAGAACAGCAAAAATGTCCTGCAGAACAGTCTAGTCTAAATGAACTCCAAAGGTGCCAAAACAGGAAGCTCTGGGACTCAGAAAAGGACTGCAGAGAGTAGTTCTCCCCCTACTTTCCCAGGAAAACAACCCAGTGAAAATGATTCCAACTTGAATTCAGATTCATTTTAAGAGGCAGGTTGAATCTGGTTCTGTACAGGATGGTTTGTATGCTACTTGTAGCAGAAAGACAAATTGCAAAGCAGCACCCATTGCAATGGTGCGCACAAACAGAACTTTGACCAAAGCAATCCAATTTTAGGGCTAATGCAGTCAATGAAAAATCAAGGCAGGCAGAGGTATAAACAACTTCACACTTGCAATGGGTCTGTCCCTTCTATTTCTACTATAAGCTCTGTCCTTGAAAATTTTCACGTTGCTGCCAGATAACTTCCTGGACTGAACTCTTGATACACAGTTTACACTGTTATGGATTAACTGGCTGATAGTTCCTTGTCATCAGCCAGACAAGACAGAGCGTTTTAAGAGAAACAGACTTGCATAATGTGGTTGCTATGATAAATGATTCCCTCAGCACCATAAAAATATTTATGGTCCCTAAATAACAATTTAAAAATAAATTCCTTATTCCTTCTTTTCTTTTTCTTCTCTGCCGAAAGAAAGAAAGAAAGAAAGAAAGAAAGAAAGAAAGAAAGAAAGAAAGAAAGAAAGAAAGAAAGAAAAAGAAAAAAAGAAAGAAAAAAAGAAAGAGCAGTCATTTTATCTGTAATGTTTTTATCTCCATCTTCATTTATTCATTTATTTATTCATTCGACAAGTCTTCCAAGATCTGTGGTTCCTGTGCTTCAGAAAATTTTGGTTCGCTTGGAGAAGCAAACCCTGTGAACTGTACTTCCAAGCATCCTCTAATGAAATGGTCAGGAAACATCTTATTATGAGAACAAGTATTGACAAGGCATTTGCTCCATCGAGCTGAGTTTTTGGTAGGTTGCATTTAACAATTCACTCGCTGGAGCAGTTGCATCTTTCCACCTTTATAGTGAACCCCAGTCTGCTGACAGACCTAACAACATTAGAAAATGGCAGAGTTTCATGGCACTACAAATTATATCAAGCTGTCCTCTGCTACACCTAAAGGATATTTTTATTTACCCTGATGGATAAACAATGATATTCTGGAAGGCATCAAAGTCCATCATGCCTCAGTAACTTCACAGCATGAGTGAAAACCTACAGTACCTTTGTTTGACCTGCAGGTTCAGAGAAACCATGGAAATGATGAGTGCACTGTGGATACTAGAGCAGGCAATCCTGCTTATTAGTAGGTTAATATTTGTAGAATATTAACCAGAAAAGTGGAAGCAACTTAAAATTTTAATTGAGAAGTCCTTGTGAATCTGAAAAGTGATATGAACAAAGCACATTTTCCAAATTTTTCTCTTACTATTAGATCCTTTCTTCAGTGTGAGAAAAATTCACTTCAAGCAAAACCTGTATTTTTTGCCTGTTTTTCAATCAAGACAGCTATTTTACTTCATTGTAGGCCTAGGCACCACCACAGCTGTTATGAGTAGCTTCACAATGAGATTTTGGAGAACTCTTTCCATTAACTTTGAATCTCTTGCAGCAGACCTTCATCATTTTATGCCATAAACCTCAGTCTGCTTTTAGGACAAAAGTTTCAGAAATCAGAATCATTTTAGAAACATTTTTTAAAAAAAATTAGTGTCAAAATGAACATTTTCTGTTTATGTGACTGCCTGTTTTGGGAGTTTGGGTTTGGTGGTTTTGATTTGTTTTTATATGGGTGTGTTTTGGGCTTTAAAAAAAAAAAACTCCTATGTGGAAGTGCAGAACAAATACCTTTCTTATGAAACTATTTCAGTCAGGTCTATTTAGGGCTGGCTAAAGAAAGCCTCTCTGACATCACTGATGAGAGTCATTACCAGGACACTTGATGGGAAGCTGCTTCTCCAGCCATGAGATAAGAAGCAGAGCAGTTGAAGGTTGACTTGATTTATTCTGAGAACTTCAAATGAATATGTTTATATTTATCAAAAAGGGAACTATTAGTCCATACTTCCAATTTTCTTAAAACTAGTCCATTGCTTGGATTAACCATAAATGTTTGGTCCCTGATTGACCTTTGGTGTTGTGTAAAAATCAAGTGAGAAAGCATTGCTGCCCAGAAACAAAGAAAGCAATTCTTCCAGGACATTACAGTGATTATATTACAATATCTTTTTCTTAAAAAACAGAGATCCTTGGCACCAGCACTACTGTAGTGCTGTATGAATGGGACTCACAAACAATGCTACAGTGCTGTATGAATGGAGCTGTGGTGTGGAAGGGCTTCATCAGAACTCAGCCCATCCAGGCATCTAAATGTCTTTGTCACTGGTCATTAGCTTACATCAAAACTAGCACAAAGTCCTTAATTCTCAATGGAAATTAGTGGGCTGTTGGAGTTCCTTGTTAGAAGCACAGATCCTTTCCAGTCAAACCTTTTTTTGTGGTGCCCATGGGAACTGTGGACAATCTGTTATTGTCAACTGCTAAGAGCCCGACTATATTTGATATTTCTCCTAACACCCAACACCTCAGTTCTTTTCTTCCAAAGACAAAATCAGCATCGGAAAAAAAAGATGTCATATGAATTGCCCTGGAGAACAGCCTGGATTCCACTACTGAGAAAGTATATTGCAGACAAATCCCTCTCAGCCAGCCGTGTCCACACTCCTGTTGGCCTCTGTTGGTTTTCCCTCACTCCCTCAAGGCAGACTGCATGGACAGAGAGGAGTTTGCTTACATGTGGGCTGCCTCAATCATCTTCACACTTACCTGAAAAATCTCCTGAGAGAGATTCTGTACTAATTGCTTAGAGAAAGGTGGTCTAAACAGTATGCAGAGATAACTAAGAGCTGAATATTTGACCTACTTACAGCCCTAACTTTATGTACAGCTGTTTCCAATGCTGTGTTCCCTCACCTTGCTGTGTTTCATGTATTGTTCCTCAAAATGTTTTTGTGAGGAAAAGTTGCATTCTCATGAACTGGGAAGTTAAACCCTACCACAAACCACAAAAACACTGTGCACACTTCCAAGCCTCAGTTTCCCAGGCTCAAAGACTTGAGATGTGGTGCTCCCAGACAGTGTGCTTGTTTTGAGTCCTCACTCTTCCAGTCTGGCTACTCTGACAGCTCAGTTCAGGAGTACACCACAGAAGTGCAGCAAAGGTAACAAAAGGCATGACAAAGCCCATCCAACCTACTCATGACTTTGTGCTCAGAGGATTCATATCCACGTAAATAGAAAGATTCCAAAGCAGGAAATCTAGGATAACTGAGGAAGATGACCAAAACATATCAGCTTCTCCAGCAGTCAGTGAAATTAAATAATTCCATAACAAAGTGCAACCCCAGTAACAACATGAGACACCTGTATTGACACCACAACCTCTGCCATTTTGCAGAGACCATACCAGATTCAAAACACTGACACTGGCAGACACTCCAAAATGAAGGCCCCACCCTCTTATGCCCCTTTCCTCAACTATTTTGCCTTCCTCAAAATAGTGTCTTTTAGCCATCTCACCACCCAGGTCTTCAATTTTATTAGCACAGCTGCCTTCACTCTTATCCAGAGGGCAGGATAAGCCTACAGTTACTGTACACTAAACAGAAACACCTGTGACTCTCTCTTTTTCATATAAATTCATATATATACATATATTAGCTATTATTTCTTTTCTTCAGAGCACTAAGTTCCATGTTCTGCAAAGGAAAATAAATCCTCGTCCTTACATTCTCTCCCACACCCCCCACGTGGCCTTGACAGACAAGCACAGACAGTGCAGCAAATATTTCACTTCACTTTATTTTAAAGAAAAGGGGAGAGGGGGAGAGAGAATTCTTGTGGCATTCCAGAGGTCCCTGGACACTCATTCCAAATGCCGGAGTTGGGCCCTGGGTGAATTTCAGTCTAAAAGAGAACCTGGGTTTCTAGGCAGAAATCCAAACTCAACACAGACACTTTTTTCTTTCTAAATCAGTTTAAAAAATTAAGACCTAAAGAGAAGGGGAGGAAAAAGAAGAAGGGAAAAAGAGAGAGAAGTAAGAGAGAAAAGTGAAGGGGAAGAAGACACAACCAAGGTAGAAGAAAATGAGTGCAACAGGAAGAATCCAAGTCCTCTGGGTTGTTTTTTTTTGCCAATCTGGACTTTTATCACCTACAGACAGTTCTAACCATTCAAGAAGAAAGGCAGCTTCCCTCGTGGCCATGAACAAACAGTGAGGAGAATCAGGACACCTTTCACTCCTTGATGATGGCTCCTGCCAGAGTAGAGGTGGCTGGTTTTCCAGATGGTTCTCACCATGCTTTGCCCACATTGGCTCTGGTCACTCTTTTCCCAGGTGTACAAGTGAGGGCAGCTCTGGCCCACCAGTCCTGGAGATGTCCAGCTCTCTCTCATGTATTCAGCCCCACTACAGCTTTGCTTGACCAGATCATTTGCATGCCCAGACCTAGGCAGCTCAATCTATCCAGCACCTTGCTGATCACAGGGGATGTGCAGCACTGCTGGAGAACTGGGGAGACACCCTCAGTACAATTAATGACTCCTACTGACCACAGCCCACAGAAAGCCACTCGCTTCTATGCCACTTTGCATTTCACAGCATTAACCAACCCTGGGGTATCCTCAGAAAGTAAATCAATTGAGTAAGTCAGATTCTTACCTCACTCAGCTTAGCCCAGTTGAAGGATTTCAGTGGATGTGAAGGCTGTGGGATAGATTTCTTCTTCAGACTGGGGCCACTGGTGCTGAAGGTGCTTGTTGAAGGGGGTGGCACCCCCATGCTGAAGAAAGGTGGTGCTCCTGGTGGAGGAGGAGGTCCTCCTGGTGGAGGTGGTGGAGCAGGAGGGGGGGGACAGCTGGAGAAAGGCAGAGGAGGTGGCAGTGGTGGCAAATTCTCAGACATATGAGAAGCTAATGGGCCGCCTGGAGGAGGGGGGGGTGGGGGTGGGAAGGAAATGCTGCCCCCTTGCTGGAAAATCAAAAACACAGAGAAAAAGAAAGCAAAGAGTTTAAAAGGCACAATAACTCCATGTTGCCAGCTGATGTGATTTTATTACGACTCTCAAAATATTTGATGTTTTCTTTAAAGCCTCCTGCACTCAAAGCCATGCAATAAAGGGAGGAATCTCAGCTTTCATTTAAGAGAAAGTTTCAAGCCCACGGAGTTGTGGAGAAGAGCTTGAAAAAGGAAGCATAAATGGCTCAGAAAAACAGAAAGCTAGTAAAAGAAGCCAAAATGTATTATTTTCTCCTTATGTATGAAAAAAGAGAAAAGTTCAATCTTATGAACTTTTGAACTCCTGGGTTTAAAAGCTAAGGGTTTGAAACACTGAATACCTGTCATTAGGCCTCACTAATGCAAAGTGGGAGAGGGGAGGAGGGAATGAAATCTGCTTAAACTTCTTCCTTCAGTGTCTAACTTCTCAGGGCTGTGTTCTGGTGTGTTCTGGTGGCTCAGGCACACTGCTGGGATAGAAGGAGCACCAAACAGGAGGAAGCATCTGCAAATGCCGCTTTTGAAGGACTCTGAGACAGTTCAGATATGAACAGCAGCATGATAGGAATCCTGTTTCTTATAAGCTTTTGTATCAGGGAGGTTTCACTCTATTCCACTGAAATAGCAACCAGGGCCAACCCACTCAGCAGTGAAAAATTATGGCAGGAGGAAGACACACGTGCCTCAGCAGCTCCTGCAAGGAAGGTGGCTGAGAAGGAATGGAGCAGCCCATGCATTAACCATTCTATACCACCAGCTCAGGGATTTTGGTCTCAGTTAAAAGCTGAGCAGCTTCTAAGTATTTTCTATTACGACCACAGATGTGCTTCATGCATAACATGCTTTTGTTCATCATTCACTAGTTAGCAGCCTTTAAACAAGGATGGGGAAGACTCCCAGTCTCATACCGAGAACTCATTAAGTTGAGCCACCAGATCATTCATCTGGTCTCGTGTCTGGCGCAGCTCCAAGGATTCCTTCTGCAGCTTGTCCTTCATTTTGTTCAGTGTCTTCATCATTTCATCCTTCTCCTGGGTCTTTGTTTCACATTCCCGCTCCTTCTTCTCCAGCCTGCTCATCAGCTCAGCATGGTCTAGGGGGAACATGCAAGTGGGACTGATGAAACAAAGCTCATGAACAGTCCCTGAGGAGATGTAGGTTATGCTGAAATAAAGCTGACACTTCTGTCAGCTCAAGCAGGGATGTATAATGAGAGCAAGAAAAAGAAAATAGAGTCTGACTGTCTTGACAATGACCTTCAGTGATCAAGACAGCAATGCCTAAGTTTCAGTTAGACTGTAAAATCACTTCATGTGAGGACTGAAGGAACCCCCCATCCTGTGAAACACATAAACTGTTCACCATGACAAAAAATGTCTGCAAAAGGAAAAGCTGTGCCTAGCTCTGCTGCTCGCTGCTCTGTGAATGAATTGGGATCAGTTTCTGCCTATGCAAGCACAGAGGATGAACTCACCTTTCCGGAACTTCTCTGCCTGATCCCTCCACTGCTTGACCTCATTTTCATTCACCAGCCTGAAAGATGAAATGAGATCATTTAAACTTTTCCTGAGCTACCCAGGTTTAAAGGCAAGGGCCATTATGCAAAGAGATCAGCAAAAGGCAACCTGGTAAGTGTACCAGTTTATACAGGATCACACCAGTGGTCTTTCTGGATCCAGATTCTGCTCCCTAGCCTACAGCTAATAGAAGAAGAATGCCTTTTTACTCAATCTCATAAAAAAGGGATAAAGAAATGGCTATGGAAGAAAGTCCTGATATATTCCTGTCTTCAGGTAATGCTCTCAAAGTACCAAGTCTACTTATTTTGAAAGAGAGAAGTCATCACTAAAATAATCCCAGCTGCTATGGGTTACAAATTACCCCATCCTTAATATAAGACCAGATTGCCATTGTTTTTTCCTAATCTCTGTGATTCTATTTTTTTCTTTCTTACAAGGAGGAAGAACACTTCTCTATTGGGTAATACATCAGTAACAAGGCAATTCTCATATCTCATACTGGCACAGCTATTTCCTATTACTGACAGAAAATATGCAGGGCATGCTGGGGATTGATTAGATATGCAGAATGAGAAGTAGCTATGAAAGCAGAAAGGGAAGATCAGGCATGAAATCTACAATGAGGTCTGGTATCCAACACCACTGTATTTTTCCATGACAAGAAATCAGTTTCAATTCTGGCTCACACCTATAACAAAAGGAACTGTAACATTTTTAGTACAGGAGAATTTGGTTTCATATAGGACTTATGTTCTATAAATGTTCTTTTCAGTGGATAATTCGGAAGGGTAATGGGCCATGAATTACCTGCAGAGGCAGTTGGATGAAATGAAGAATCCAAAAGTTTGGCTAAAAAAGGACTGAGAACAGGGAAGTTGAGAAGAGAGCCAGCTCATGTAGCTAGACTTCTCAAATGATGCATCCTATGGGAAAAAATAATGGTAATGCCCTCAACCAAGTCTGTGGGTGAGAGCAAACAGACATTTTATGAAGAGGTAAGAGGTTTTGTGTGCCAAGTGGGGACTGCTTTCCCCTATTTGCAATCTTTCTAAACCATGTGCTCATTAGTAGGAGTGGGATCTACATAGAGAATATATTATTTTTATTTTTTAATATCAAGGAAAGCTTTCATGAGCCTCCTGAATTAAAAAAAAGCACATGAGGAAGCCTTGTTATAAAATCATGAGCATTTTTTCTTCTCTTCTAACCAGAATAGCAGTTACTAGAAGTCAAATACAAGGACTTTGCTAGAAAATATTGCCAAGCAAAAATGTTATTAGAAGGAAACTACTTAGAAGACTTAACTACTTTACAAAACAATGAGAAGCTGTAAGTTGAAATAAGAAAGTCCTCACGTATGATATATTATTTCTTAAGCACCTGCATATTGATCATATCCTTATACCTTCATAACAGAAACAACCAAAAATAAATCAGCTTACATTTTAATGATATTTTTGACATTGAAGTTTTCCAATGGAGCTATGTCTGGATCATCTCCTCTTTCATCCTGAAGAACAATTTGTTGAAGTATTCTGTCCAACAGCTGCCACTGCTGGAAGTTTCCTCCATTCCTCTTATCTGTATTTAAAAAAGACCAACCCATGAGATCTTCCAATTCCATGCTAAAGTGCACAGACCTGCCAACCAACCAGCATTCTTTCCTCCCCACCTTTCATCTCAGTCCTGTGTGCAATGAATTACAGAACACAAAGACTAACTCTGAACAGTTGCTAGCAGATTATTTACAAACACCTGGCATACTGGGACAGCTCCTAACAGGCACAGGCAACTTTGTACCTGATGTGCACATTCAGGCTACGCAACCCTTTTGACAGGTTAGCTGGGAGTTGCACATTAAACGTCTATAAAAAGGATTCCTTTGTGATAACTATCACTCAGTGTTTTCTGGGGCTTGCTGTTGAGGTCACTGTAGAAACAATGAGATGTTCTATCTGTGTGCTTGGTTATCTGCAGGTCAGTGAAACTCAACTGGCATGAAAAATTCATACAAACATGACTGGAAAGTGCAGAGATAAAGAATAGAAATTGAACCAAAGGGACTGATCCCATGGATAACCAAACAGAAGAGCCAAAGCAACATGAAGTCCACCTCAACTCTCTAAATTATATAACCTTGATCTTTAGATTCTTTAAAACTGCTCCAGTACAATCCTGCCCTGGCCTAACAGGATTTAGTCTTTCTGCCACCAAAAATCCCAGTCAATACATAAAGCTCAAGCTCTGTTCTAAAGAGTAATATCAAAGAGGCCACTGACACCAAGTATTGCTCAAATTTGTACATTGCTGTACTTGAATCTAATGAGAGCCTAAGAACATACCAAATATCACACATATTACTTGCTGAAAAGCACACCCCAGTACATGTGCTCTCCCTCATGTTCCCTTCTCTGTTTGACTGCTCAAATACAGATGAAAAAAGCACCTCACACCTAACAGGATCAAGGCAGGCAGTTCTTTAGTAATCCTGCCTTTATACTCTGGATGCACAACTGAATTATTTTATTGCAGTTAACAAGAAGATTCTTATCACTTCCTTTGGAAACAAATTCCAATATTATTTTTCACTTTGCATTTGGGAGCTCTCCACTGATGCACTGCCATGAGATAACAGCCTGAAGACTTACTGTGGAATTTCCCAGTGGCAGAACAACTTTCAGTACTGTACTGTTTCACCAGAAAAAATCCTCAGTGTCTTTTTTTAATATTCCAAATGTTATCTCTTTCTGGGAATTCCCTGATCACACACAAGGACTCTTTTTTTAAAACTTGTGATTTAAAATCATCAAAAGCTCTATCAGTGACTAACTGGAATGTCTCAGCTACTCAATTTTATTTACAAGTGCAGAGAGGTCAAACTCCTGCCCTAAGTATTGCAACAAAAATTTTGCAGTGTAAGATATCAAGTTCATTAGCCACAGCCAAGTTCTGAATGGGAGACAATGGCAGTATCTGTGTTTCTGTGAACTTGTACACCAGAGTTTCACCCAGTTCTCCAATACCCCTTGCTCTGCAAATCTGTAAACATACTCACATGGCATCTGCAAGCAGTGCTGGAGGATGGATAACAAATAGGGATAGGCATCTGTATGCTTCAATCTCTTCTTGATCAACTCAAACATCTGAGAGGCACTTTTTGTATCAATGTGGATCTGAAGTGAGAGAAGAGAAAAACCACCCACAGTGAAAGCCTGATTAACTGTGAAAGAGCCAATCAATACAAAGACAGGCACATTTCCAGCAACTGGACCTCTGCAAAGTCTCCTGCCATGTCCAGCTGAAGGTTCCAGGAACAGGCACAAGGGTCTTTGACACCACCATTGCCATCTCTATCTAGTATGGAAAAGATCCCCAAAGTAAAGGGCTAGAAAGGTGGGGGGCATGCAAAGCCACCAAGAACTGTTCTGGAGCAAGCAAAACATTTGGGTCCTAGAAACTGGTGGCACAAATAGTAGAAGCTAAGCAAGAAAGGGTCAGTTGTTCTGGATCTGTGTGTGCAGCAAGAGCTGTTCACAAAGAAAGAGGGGACTAAACCATTCAGGACCCTACAGCTTTTTATTGATGCTAGAGGTTGTCTTTGTTTTATGTTATTCTTTAAAATCCACATATTTTGAAATACTGATCCTCTCCACAGGCTCTGAGGCAACAGTTGTCAGCAGAGTTACATGTAATCTTGGGAAGAATATCAGAAAATATCCCAAACTTAACCCACAGTCCTGCAAAGGGGATGTCTGAAACTAGAAGGCATCCAGATCATCAGGACGGAGAACCTGAGAGCATGGTTGAGAAGCTCCTTCACTCCTGAACATTCAGGCAAACAAAAGAAAGAAGTTTTTACCAAAGATATTCATCAGAAACCCTTTGTGTGACCACTGTTTTCATTGTTCACACAGCAGAAACCTCCTGCTTGCTAAATTAGAAGCAGTGAAAACAAAAAAGCATCAGCCACTCTCAGCATCAAAGTCAAACATTGGTTTTAGGGAGCACAAAGGAAAGGCACAAGAAGCATCCCAAGTGGATGCAAGTTCAGCTTTGGCAAGTTCAGGTACTACAAAGGAAAACTTACCAGGTCAAACCTCTTGGCAAGCTCTAGATCATCTTCATTTCTGACCATCTCAAAGAAATCTAAATGTCTAAGAGGAAACAGAATAATAAAACATCTGCCAACGTTCATGGCATGATTCAGACTTTAGCAAAGTGTGTCACTAGAGAAGCAGCAAAACCTCATTTCAGCTAGAACAAGTGGAAATTGGCAAGCCTTTCTTACATGAAGGGCTGTCACAGGTATGCAAGGCAAGGGGGTTAGTGACAGGCCAGAAGAAAAGGCTGGCAGAGGAGTACACACTCTGTAACACTGTGTTGAGGTAAGGTGCAAAAGATAAACATAAAATAGGAAAGGGATATTCTGGTTTTGATTAATGCAATGCCTGCAGTGATAATACATTTCTAAAAAGTCCACACAATACTTTTCTAAAAAGTAATACATTTCTAAAAAGTCCACACAATACTTTTCTAAAAAGTAATACATTTCTAAAAAGTCCACACACTAGCCAAGTATTGGATCATTAACAGGTTGTTTCTTTTAAACAGTGAAGCAGAAATGCATTCAGTGGATCAGTTCTCAACAGTCTCTAGATATGCCTATTGATAAGCACAGCAGCATCACTACATTTGGATCTGGGTGACCTGGTGAGTGGCACATTTGACCATCTGGACTTTTCTCACATAGTGACTGGAGCACAGCAGATGATGCGGAGAAAGGCTGTGGCACATTCCCCTGTACACATCTGGTACAAGAGTCTTTGTAATCCAGGCATCTGAGATCCTCTCAAACCTTTGTTATTCTCCTAACTTGTAAAATCCAAAAGTGGCCTAAGTCCCTCCTAAACACTCTGGGTTACTGTCCAAAGGAATGCAGATCATCTATAGGACAGACTTTCTTATTCTTGCTTATAATTTTGCAGATCAAAAGTATCATTCCTGGTTCCAGCTCTGCAGCAAACTGTAGTCATACAACTTGGAAACTCAGAACCTGCACTTAGACCACACATACTCAGTCACAATGAAGTCAATGAACTTCTGGCTTCCCTGCCTCCTATGAGGACAGGCTTTTGTTCCAGTTTTGCTTCAAGAGAAAACAATTAGAATATTTTTTGTATTTTTCATTCTGACTGCCATCCCCCGCTGAGAAGAAAAGCAATTGAGGAAGTCCTTTGCCACAGCCTCTGCCAAGTTAGTATGTATGTTTCCTACTTCATCTGCTGATGTTAATTTTAGGATAATTTTTTTTTAATTTTCTTTTTTGTTTTTTGTTGGGTTTTTTTTATGGAGTCAGTTTCAAGAAGAGACGGAATCAGCTGCCTCAAATAGAGGAGAGTTTCTAAGAAGTCTTTCTGTTCATCAGTAGCTGTTCTCAGAAAATAAGTCTTACCTGTCCAGTGTGGCATTCTCGTGTCCTCTGAGCTTGTCAATGACAGGTTGAATTCCCAGCATGAGAAACTCATATCGGAGATGCAATCGGAACTCCAAATTGTCCTTTAAAAATGGGGGGAAACCAAGTTATTTGTTTTCAAAAGCTGTCAATCACATTTTAAAAACATTTACTTAAATCTTCAGTTCTTCCCTTTTTAATATTCTCTATCCTAACACCAAATTCACAGGATGAATAATTCCAGTAAATTAAGTAAAAAGGAATTAATGTGTTTGCCTCCATTTTACTTAAAAGTACAAACTATGAATTTTGCATATGCAGTCATAAGGACCTCACTGTCCACACTCCATGTTGTCCCACAAGGAGCAGAAGCTACTGCTGTTTTCCCTGCTAGTCCATTAGAAGTTTCTCTCCTGGTTACAGATGAACAGCATTGCAGTCTTCCTCCTATTTTTTTTCTGTTTATTTGTCCTAAAACCATACACATAAAGTCACATACTCTGACAAACCTTCTGACATCTATTCAGTGGGATGTTACAGGATTCCCAGAGATAGGGACAAATACATGGTCAGATAGCTCTCATGAGCTTGTTGTCTTTTGTGGTTCAAACAAAAAAAAAAAAAAAAAAAAAAAAGCCAATGTCACAAAAGTAACACTTTTAACAAAATAAATTAGTTTAAACTATCCTTCAGATTCAAAAGGAAGTCTTGTTAATAAAAGAAAAACAACTGGGCTTTTTTCTGAAATGTTTCCCTTTGATATTTTAAAATTAAAATGCTTTGACTTCGGCTTTGAGTCAAAAGAATTTAACATTTCAAAACATTTCTGAAGGTAAATCAAAATATATTTTCTAAAAAGGCTGGAATAAAAAGGTAAATGCTTCGCAGTTCTTAAAACAAGCAAACAAAAAAGCCCCACAACCAAAACAGCAAAAAAACAACCAACCAAAAAAACAATCCAAAGTAATCACTTCAGTGTAAGTAGCCTACGTTATATTGAAGAAGCTCAAAATGAAATCATATGCAAGACATTATAAGACTGATCTTAACAAACAAGCATCATTTCCCACAAAATATATCCACTTGCTACCACAAGATTTGTGACTCAATCTACTAACTATTTCCAAGGTAAACTAATGTAAACATAACATTTTAGAAAGAATTTCCAGGGCAGTGACTCACCTCACCAGCACCTGCATTCAGAACAGCATTGATAAAGGACATGATGGCTGTTTTGAGGTTTACTTCGTCTCGGTACCGCCCCATGCTTCGGTCTAGCTCATTTAACAGCGACTGAAACAGAACAGCAACCTGGGTTAGAGGACATAAGCTAATTTCTTGCAGGAGAGATTGCACTTCTGTATACAGGGGGAGATAATTGCAAAGAGAAGCTGTCTTTTGAGGAATAAAGCCTATGCCTTAACCTTGAAAGATTTATCCTTGTTCTTTCACTTACCACACTTTAACATGAAGCAGACAATTATTTCCTCTTGGTAAGCTCTTTTTGGGGATTTTCAAATAACAAGAATATCCCCTGGGCATACAGCTCCAAAGCTCAAAGTTGAATTACACATCTCCACTGGAAGTGCAGTTAAGCTCCAGTTTCCATATTACAGACTCATGGAATGGTTTGGGTAAATCTAAAAATTACCTTTAAAGATCATCTAGTCCTGACCCCACCCTGCCATGGGCAGGAACATCTTTTTGCCAGACCAGGCTCCTCAAAGCCCCATCCACCCTGGCCTCAAACACTTCCAGGGATGAGGCATCTACAACTTCTCTGGCCAACCTGTTCCAGTGCCTTTTCACCCTCATCATAAAAAACCCTCTTCCTTTTACCCATTCAATGTCTAACCTCTTACAGTTAAAACCCTTTAGCCCTTGTCCTGTCACCACAGGCCCTGGTAAAATGCCTTACTCCATCTTTCTTATAAGCTCTTTCTATTGAAAGGCTGCTGGAAGGTCTTCCTGGAGGCTGCATGTCCCCCTGCTAACCAATGCACAAGGGGTGTTCAGTCCAGGAATGCTTTTGGTCTAATTTCTGCATTCATACTGATATGTTACCATTATCTTGTGAACATCAGGAGACAATGTTACTTGTCTAGTAACAAAATCAATGTTACTAGACAAGTAAATTGGTAGCCTTTGGCTTATTTAGGATTAATTCCACTTGGATATTTACCAAAGAGGTTATATGTAGAAACTGATTAGCCCTTAAAGCAAGTCTACTTTCAGCTTTGTGCTGATCACCGTTAATATTCTCTTCAGGGTCTTCTCTGTTCAGTTCATAATTCCAAGGATGATTTTCCTTACTGAAAGAGTAACAAATTCCACCTGAAGTGTGTGAGTTCAGCTGTATGAGCCTCAGTCCAGCATAAATAATAAATGCCTCACACTCATATATTTGTTTTGCTATCACACTAAAAAAAGAGAGAATTCTTTTTAGTCTCCCTAAGAAGTTTTGACCATAAAGGGATAACAAAGACAAAAATAACTTTCTTGCGTTTGGCTCAGCAGACCATCTAAATAACATTTTGAGCCTATGATGCTGAGTAAGGAAGTTCATTTTCCTCTAGTCAGTCTTTTGTCCCTGATTACTCAAAGTGTTCATTCGTAGCAAAATCTTTCCTCTGCTAGTCACCATAGGAATATCTTGTTTCCTGTAGAAAGCCACAGAGATATGTCTCAAGAAACAGGAGGGGTATCCTCCTGTACATCCTTCATGGGAAAGAATAACCTCCTGGCTTCATGCTTATTTTCGTGCAAAAATATTTTGATCTATTTTAATCACTGCTACTGACGGCTGTTTTCACATCTGAGCATTGTATGTCCATTATCCAACAAGTTCGATTTCATAAACTCCTTCTCTTGCTGCTTCTAAATTTCCCATCTGGATTTTTCAAACTTCCCTATTCCAGGCGTTTGAGCTTCAATCTTATCCAACACCTCAGTAACTGTGTTGTGACCAAATAATATTTTGCTGGAAATGGGAATGAGTCTTACATAAAAGCATATTAAATGCTCTACTGAGCCAGACTGGTGGTCAGCTCAATCCACCATCCTATCTCTTAACAGTGACAATCAGAAACCATCTGAGAAGTCTTTAAATTCATCAATAAAACCAACTGTTCAACTTGACAGACAAGCAGAAGTGAAATAAATGAGAGAATTTTATTCTGTTATTGCCAGATTTGACACTGAAATCCAAAACACATGTTCCTTCTTGGAGTAATTGAATTAGCCATCACTACAGAAGCAGCAAAATTTTGCTGGTTTTCTTCAGAGGCTTCATTCCTATCATATTTTCTCACAGACTTTTAAGAACATGCTATAATCTATGAAACAGCATATCAGGTACAGCATCCAGACAGGTTGAAGGATGCTAACAAAAGTTTTCTATCCCTCATTTCAGAACACTGAACTAGGAGCAGAATGCAATGGGAGGCAAACCAAATTCAGGGCAAGAAAACCCAAAATTCTGTGTTGCACTAATCCAGTTGAAGAGCAGCACATCTTCATGCAATTGTTCAGCTTGAGAAGGAAACACTATAAGTTCTTGCAATTCCTAAAAATCAGAGTCTACACCCACATTCTGTGGCCAAACTCCAATATCTCCAACTCTTTGCAAATGGCTGAGGTTCAAATCTTCACTTGAACATTTCCTGTGAAAAAGATTTCACCACACCTCTTGGCAGCCAGTTCTGTGGCCCAATTGATCTTATGGTTATAAAGGTTTTTCCTACAATTTAAGCAAAACTTTCCTCACTTAATCCCATTATTCCTCATCACTGACAACCAGTAGGGTTTCGTTCAATCTGCAGCAAACCTCAAAAGGCTTTGACTGAGCCCTAAAGGGAAGAAGGAAATGAAGGGTGAATACAGCCTTTTAATTTGTTCCTTGTTAGATCCTCTACTACAATTCCAAATTGATCAGCTTTCTCCTTACAAATTATGGTCTGTACTGACAGTGTTTGATATAAACCAGGCAAGGGGGCTCTGGAAGGAATGCTCCTGGCTTCCACCTTTTCAACTGACAATATCAAACTTTCTTTATTCATTCACCTCGAGCTTCAAAATTTCTAGCAGCATTAAGGAGGAAAATAAGAGTTTTCTGCCCAAAGCAGCCCATTTAATATTTCCACTGGGAAGTAAAATCAACTTCTTTCAGACAGTATCTAACACCTACGTTCTCTCAAGACTAAAAGGACAATTCTTTCTCCCCACAGGGATCCACAGCTAGACTAGTGTTTTAAATAACAAGCTATGCTAGAAGAGCACCGGAATATCCTAATAAACTTTTTGGGCCAAGAGAGCATTATGACTTTGCAATATTAGTTTTGTCTCAAAATATGGCATGTTAAAAAGTATAATGTGATACAATGTCATGACACAGAGAAAAGGAGGGGAAGCAGAAAGCGTAACAATAATCATAAAGGCAACAGCTTAGGGGGGAGAAAGAGTGTGCCCCCTTCACAAGGGAAACCAGTCATAAATAGGGTAATTCAGACATGAATGACTTTAAAATCAGAGACTCTTCTTTCTCAGTTTTCATAGCATTTTATAAAACTCCATCTTCACAAGGAAAAAAAAAAGACAAAGTAATGTTTTTATGATCACACGGTGAGCCAGTGACAGAATTACACTGAATACATGGAAAAAAATCCCAGTGAGGACAACAAGGGCTCATCTTCCTGATTCCACATTTCTGCTCTGAGGATTTACTGTTTGAATTTCAAGTGTTTTCTATCATCTCTGTTCTTTAACAGGCAGAGTAGGATTTATAGGCAAAGTAGCACATTTCAAACGATTGGATGAAGACAGAGTTTTCCAGATTGCCTCAGGAAGGAGATTGAAAACATGCCCTAATACTACTGTAGTATTTGAGTACAGAAAGAGTATTACTCTGAAGAGGACAATTTTCAAGGAATATCTTAATATGAACTGCAGGCTGCCCTGTTGGACATTGAAGTGAGAACCATTTCAGGCAGAGGGCACTATAAAAGAAGGGTCAATAATTAAAGCAAAGGGAAGAGCTCAGGCAAGAAGACATGAAAAATATGAGAAAATAGGAATAGTGACTATATAAATTGAGACACAAGCATAAAGTACAGAATCTTGTTGCAAGTGCCAAGACAAGGATGATCCTGATACACTTATTAAAGCATTGCATATCAAAGACAAAGGGGGAAGTTGCAGTACGAAAAGGCAATTGAGAGAAGACTGGAGCCTCAACAAAAAAGAGTAAGTTCTGGAGAATCTCCCCAGGGCTTTAAAGTGAATCCTGACTGAAGTTAGGGACTGACAACTGTAGTCAGTAGATTAAATGCTGACAATTTAGAAAGAAATAATATTTTACATCAATTTCAATTCAGAGTAAAATCTGAATTTTTTTTATAAGGAAATAGTCCTTCATATTCATATAAGTTCTATTTATATTTTCCATTAACTTCATTTGAAAAAAAAATTAAAAAAAAGAAAGAACACATCAAGAAGCAAAGACACCCTTTATGAAGCATTTCAGAACTGTTTGATTAATGGCCTTCAGTTGATATTGGTGCAATTTAGTTAAGTTAATTGGGACTAAAAAGCATTTATAATTCTCAGGAATTTCACTGTCATTTGAATTTTGACTTCAGATACCCTAGCATAAAACTAAGTTTTATATTCAAGTAATAGGAGCTATTGCAGGACAGAGTTAATGCAAGTTTAGTAAGAACCATAGCTTGAGTCACAGCTTTCCTTCTCCACTAATTCACCAGTTGCTGAGTCTTCTGACAACTTTTGGCAGCTGTGCCAGGTAGCAGGAGTTGTGTTTAGAACATTGACTGGCAATAACTTCTCACATTTAACAAAATGTTCCATGTTTTATGTTGCTGTGTTAAATACATGATCTCTACACTCCACCACACTTGTGCACACTGGAAATAATCACGGTTTCAATCTAAAGTTGTCAGCAACAAGTTCAGGAGCTCAAGTTTTAGATAGTCGTCAGTAAATAAGTCTGAACCTCTCTTCCTTCTTACAAAAAGGAGTGGAAGCAGAACCGTGTACCCAAATTATTGCTCATCACAATGGTATTTCTCTTCAAAAGGAAAAAAAATTTGGTTTGGGGAAAAGTAGATCTGTATTAGTGTTAACTACATTGACCTCCTGATTCCCCAACAGACATAGTGCTGGTCACCACAAGTGACACAAGGGAGAATGGGACACCTAGGTTTACTGCTACTAGCAAGATTTGAAAATAAATCCAAATAGATGGTATACAAAGTGCCACCTTTCAGAGATGAGGAGGAATAAATTGACAGTAAGATGGCTGAAGGGGATGACAAATATTTTCAACCACTGTTGTCAGGAAGGCAACTTAAGGAAAAGCAACACTGGCACTGATATTGTGAGAGGTCAGCATCACCTGTAAGTTATTTATTGGACATTCCAATAAAAGCGAGCTCAGTACAATTTCCAGAAAGCCCTGCACTTTCACTTCACAAGAACTGAGTTGATTTCCAAAATTTGAGATTATTTTCCTTTTACATATTGTGTCTCTAATTTGGCCATTATCTTGCAGAGCTAGATATAAAGACTGAGCAGTGCCTTTACAGTTCCCAGCTTTCCCTTCCCCCACCAATTAGAATCAGTCTGCAATGATGGACCATAGAGGCAAAGGAATAATTTTCTACTCTGCAAAGTTTCTCCTGTTCCTACAGTTTAGCTCACAGTTTTATTACTTTCACAGAAAGAATTCTTGTTTGTGGGCTCTGCCAGATTCCCCACTTGTGATGGATAGTTTTCAACATAACAATGTTTAGGTGTGGCTGGTCAAAGTCAAGCTGCAAAATATAAAGTTTACTGCAAGCTCCACACTTTCTGGACACTTCAATACACCAAATGATGATGCTAGATGCTCAAGCTGCAGGAAACACAGCCCCCAAAGGGTGCTGTTTCACACCTAAAGGATGTCTTCAGACTCCTGCAAACAAAGATTACATTCAGGACTAGGATTAAAAGAGGATAGAAAAAGGTTTTCACTGTACACTTCATCTTTGAAGCTTACAGGAAAGGTAAAGAACAAGCATTTTCAGCTTCTTTTAAAATGGCTTCCCATATTCAAGTTACAGTGGATCCTTTTCCTGACAATAAGGTGCAAGACTATTCTGAGACAGAGGCGCAGGAGGGCAAGAGGTAAACAGATGGAACACTCTTAATTTTAAGTGCTAGAGTATCAGAGAAACTTCCTCTAAAACATAGGAAACACTATAGCCACATTTGTTTCTTCAGAATTTAAAAAATCCCCACTCTCTCTGTTAGAAGAATAACTGGAGATAGATGAGGAATGTCTTTGGATGAACACTTACCTCCTCAAAATTAAACTCAAGCTACTGCTGAGTATAGTAGAAAATCCCATTTCAGCCTCTAAACACAAGTATTAGTAATTGCAAACAAGAACACATTCCTTCTGCTAAATCATTTTGGGGGCTAGGTGGGGCTTCTTTTTTTTGTTTGTTTGTTTGTTTGTTTGTTTGTTTGTTTGTTTATTTGTTGTTTTTGTTTTATTTGAGAAATAAAAGAGTATCCATTTATTTTTCATTTTTTCCTGAATGGAAAAGTATTTTGATAAGTGCAGCATTTAGGCAAAGTACTTTTCATGTGTGTAAGAGACTGGTAAGCACCTGCAAATCATTCCACCAGATTCCTCAAAAGCTACCACATTTTACCCAGCAGTGACTTACCTCAGTTATTCAGAGAGAGAGAGAGAGAGCACTCAACTAGGGTGAACTCAGAATCTGTCCAATATAGGCTTATTAAGCAGAGTCAATTGGTCCAGTAAGGGCAAGTTAACACGGGACCCCAAGTGTAGTCAGGCTTATGAGTCACTGCTTTTTCTAGAGCAGCTCAAGCTATCCCCACCTGTCTCCCAGTATAAAGGAATGTCATATTAATTCAGGAAGGTTTCTTTGTTTCAGCTAATTACTAGAGAACAAACTGAATTTATTTTTTTTTCCTTCTCCTCTATAGGCAGTACCCAATAATCTCCACACCATAGCTCATGTACATGGCTTACTTCCTGCACCTGCACTGCTCATTCCTATCTTCCTCCTGTACTAAAGAATGGTGACATATTCTTATGACTGTAGCAGCAATTTCTTCACCTTCCAAGTTTTACTGTAATTATGATTTTCTCTATTGAAGTAGCCTCAAGAACTTCCAACTGAGGCTGAAAAGCCCCCACTTCTGGAGCCATACATCATGTGTGTCACACCTGCATATCGAAGACACACATCAAGTCTGAATCGATAAGCAATGCAAATGAGGCAGTGCACATCAAGGGATGGACCTGCCAATGCCAAATACAGGCTAATACCAAATCAAGATCTCCTTCATCCCTGTCCCAGGTCTGAGTCCCAGTCAGTGAATCCCATAGTGCATGTGGTTCTAACACAAACATTGGCATCTACTGTCCATTCACTTTTTTATTAGCCTAAAATCCATTAGCTGAGAAGGAGGTAGAAGATAATGACTGTCAGGCATTGGGATCCAGTGCCTGTTGGCACAGCACAACTTTAATGATTTTCTCTAAGGAAGAACAATAAATGGCTTAGATTATCCCAAAGTTAAGGAGCCACAGCTTCACACACCACAACAGATTCTCCACTATCTTTTTGTAAAGGTCACTGGGAACAGGAATATTATAGTAGCAGCCAGTAGTTTCCACAATAAAAGCCTGTCACTGACCTACTTCAAGGTTTCTGAGAACCATTTCTCTTCTGTAGTCTGAATGAGAGTTATTTGAGCCAACAATTGCTAAGTGATGACGATTCACAAGTTGATTACTAAGTGGCAAGTGAAGTGCCTCCACTATATATAATTTAATTCTTCATCTCCATTATTTAATCCACAAATCTTTCATTACTAAATTAAGGATTTAAAATCAGGATGATTTTAAATTTTTAATTTTTAGGAAGGCTCCTGAAATTCTGTGGCTTCAGCTTCTAGAAGAGAACAAATAATTATCATCCCATGCCATCAAGCTAGAGTATGAGCAAATCATCAACTTTCATCTAGCAAAGCAAACCTCCATTTTCAGGCAAAATTTTAAGTTAGCATTAATGACAAGCAATATGTCTATAAATATAAATATACACATGTAGTAATAACCTATTTGAGGATTTTCCCTTCCTAAAACAAAATGATAAATGTTGCCTTTCTATTACTTAGCAAGTTCGCAATATATGCACTCAAAAATCACTCCTGGCAGAGATTCCTCATTCTGGATATTTCTATCAAAGTATCCTCCTTTTACCTGGAATCTTGTCCTTTCTGCAGCATAGACTTGGTAGTGAAGCATGGCTTGCAAGACTTTTTTGTGACCATCTGGTACCAAGCAGACAGCTCCTAGGATCTCCAGCACAGCAATCTTGGTCTTAATGTTCTCAGTCCGTAAGCTCTGGGATATGATGTTGATACTTTCAGGATGGGCCAGGACGTGAGCCCGTCCTTGGGAGTTGTTCATCAGTGCCTTGATACACCCTATAACGGATGTGTGGATGCGACTCTCCGAAGTCTCGTAGTCCATGCTCTTCAGGAAGTTCAGCAAACAGCTCAGGCCATCCAACTCAATAAACCTGGTCACAAACCTGAAAAGAGGAAAACAAAAAAAAAAAAAACAAGTAGGAAAAACAAGGAAAGCAGACCAAAGGCACTTAATTCAAAAGACACCATATTATTCAACCCCAGATCTTTAAAAGTAGGCCAGTTGTCAGCCTCAATTCACAGAACAATTCCCAGGTATTTAAGAAAAACAAAGCAAACAAACCAAGTGAGAAAACATTCCAGCTAATAATGGTGTGTTACATAGTTTCAGGGTAATTATATGCTATCATCTTACACTTCTGTTTGGTCTCTGCGTCCTTTGTTGCAGTTACCACCAAACACTGCTGTGGTCCACTTCAACAGCTGCTGCATTTTCGAGGCTGAAGGGATTCTTTTAAATTGTTCCATCTTACATACGTGCTAATACACCCAACACACAGATTTGTCACCACGCTTTTAGTTATGAGTTCAGATTACCTTGAAAACCATTTTTAGGCTTAGCTCTAACTTTCAGCCAATACTGCTTATAGGTTCCATCTCCAGGATTTGGGCACACTGACAAAGGGGAACTCATTCCCACTCTGTCCATCAGCCATACTGCCTTCACACTCCAACCCCATGACATATGTATAGGAACATGTTATATTTAAAAGGGGCATGTTCTTCTGTAAATGATAATGCTCCTCTGCTTTTGTTGAAAACCAGGGTTAAAAAATCCAGATGGGTCAATTTAGACCATGCAAACAGCCCTCTAGACAAATCACTAGAAAAGGATAGAATTAGATAAGTCAGTTCAAACCAATCATTCCAGCTTTGTTTTGTTTGAAGTTCCCAGGATTAAAAAATGGGGATTCAAAGACATGGAAAGGGCTGCAAATAATTTCCTTAGATTGCATTGTTTACCTCCTGCTGCCTCTAACATGGTGCTCAGGTAGATAAACTTTTTGGAATGTCTGAGTGCAAAACCATGTGCATCACACTTGATTTTTCAGTCTATAAAAATGTACACCAGCAATGATTTGTCCATGGCCACACTTTGAGTAGCATAATATGGAAAGACACTTCAAGCAATTTAAAAAGTTGCTAACAATTGCCAACTCTGTAACAAATTAAAAATACCAAAATTCTGTGTCATTGTGCTTTTACCCATTCCCTCTTCTTCCCTAATGTACCATCTTTCTTTTTCTGTCCATGAGATGCTGTTACTTATAACAAGTAATAATGGAAGGACCATACTAAAAGACCAAATTTCACTGGTCTCTGTTCATATCCTGGTACCAGCAAGAGAAACCCAAGCCATACTTGTATTTCTCTGGATAATACAGATTTGACATATGTATGGTCTTTTGATGGTTACACTCCACACCACACAGGAATTTTCAGAGACTACCTGAAAGTTACACTCACTGTGATGATAGATTTACCAACTTTCAGCTTATGTGAGCCAGCAATTTGACCAAAAATATGGAAAAGCCTGGTGCATTCAACAAAGTTTCGGTCTGGCATTTGGGTTTTGTTCAAAACTGAATTTCAAAGTGACTATCAGAGTAAGGACGTGCACACCAAAAAGAAAACATGGTTTAACTGAACCCTGCTAAGACAATCTGCCAAGTTTGCAAGGTCTGATTGCACATTCTCTGGATGCACCATTTTGTCTACCCTGACAAATCATAGGAGCAAAAGACCCTCTCTCTCCAGGCTCGAGAGCATCATTGACATTGTGCACCAGGAAGTCAGCCAAAGCAGTTTGTTATTCAAACTGATTACAGAAAAATTCAGATTTAGTTAAGGTTCTGCATTGCATTTAGCTGTTTGCTTGACAAAGAAGACTGAAACAAGTGCATTCATAGCTAGAAGAGTTGCTGCAAAGGATTTATTTGGAAAAAAATTAAGCACAAACTCAGCATGTTACTAAACAACGATGCAAATGAATTCTGATCAATTCCCTGGGCCTATAAAGAGTGGAGTTACTGTTGTCTCTACTATGGAGCGGCTACTTTAAATTCTCCTCCTTACCTTCAAAGTTCCATTCTATACTTTATCTGTTCCCTCTGTCTTTTGGGAGCTGGGGGAAAGACACAAATTTTTTTTCCTGGTTTTTTAACTTCCAGGGCTGAGAGAAGACTTAAGATGAATGTGTGTCTGAAGTTACAGAGCAATACTGATGGAAACATCCTAAAAGAAGCAAAGGGTCCCCTAAATGCACTTTGGGATAGAACACACAATCTTATGACAAGACAAGCAAAGCACTACAATTTTAATTTATTTTCATCTGCTCTGATGACCATATAAAAAAAAATGGTAAATGCACAAAAGTTACATTGCCCCAATTAAGTACAAACTCACTAAATTCACTAGCAGTGCAATTTTTCTAGGACTGTTAGGATGAAGTCATTGCAAAAAGAAGGCATGTGCTGTAGAGCGGTGTGTGTCACAAAACTTGATTAATGACATAATTTAAAACAATGTTGGGACTTTCCTGTACTATTCCTAGGCCAGAGAGCAAACAGTGAGCTGTGTTACTCAATAGCAAGGAAGTACCCTTCTATTTCAGCTGCAGTCAGAAGCAGGAATCAAAGTATGATTTTCATCTTCCTTTTTCTAAACACTTAGTTCCTTATTCTCCAGAAAAGCCAGAAACCATGCTGGGGGAGGTAAAGAAATGGCAAAAGCAGTTCCTAGCCCAACAGATATTCTCAGTATGAAGATTTTCTTGGTGTGGGGAGGTGTGTGAGTAAATGTCTGTAGAAGGTAGAAAAAGTAGTGGGAGTTTAACTGACAGCCCAAGAGCCACAATCCTCACACTGTTGGTGTTTGTGCATCTGTCTGCCTCTATGCAGGTGTCTGTGTGCATGTGCAAAAGCAAAGGCAACTTATATAAGTCAAGAACCTTCTTGTACACAGTACACAGCACATATGTAACTAACTCCTGTCCTACACAGCTTCTGTGATGCAAAGTAAGGTCTTGTTCTAGACTGGGAGGTGTAAAGTTAAACATATTTGCCAATGCATTATGGCTAACACATTCAAATACTGAAATGTAAATAAAACAGAGTGTGTTTTAATAGGTGCTAAACAAGCAAATTAAAGCTTAACCTCACCTCAGACTCTCACTTGACCAGTTTAGCACACTTTAAAAGGCAGGGCACCTCTTTGCCTTTCAAGTTTTAGTGAGTGCTGATCAGAATGAGTTAGTTAGCTCTAATAATAAGGCTTTCATCCAAATACAGATGTGGTAGCCAAAGAGGAACTGACCCACTGATGGATTCCAAGTTTTGGGGGTACAGCTTCCCTGTAAGACTTGATCCAGCTCAGGAAAGACAGACAGATCATTTGCTGTGGGTGTGCAGAGAGCAGGATGTTCCCACCCTGTTAACAGGCAAGGCTACACTTCCCTGCAGCATTAGTTTTTGAACCAGGGGGCACACATAATCCTGGTAACTACTGAACTGCTGAAAAATTCACCATCATGGATTTTGCTTGCTGGTCATAAATGATCCTCTTCAGTATGTACCTGGATGCAACATTGCTAAATCAAACAAAAATATAGCAGGAGGTCAAGCTGAATAAAACAAAAGGAGAAATGCAGACAGTAAAAGGAATGAGTGATGACTCAGACTAAAGGAGGTATTTTTCAAGGGCTCCAAAAAGGCAATTTTTTTCCCAGTCCCCTTTAAGTTTTCACTTTTCCTGCACTTCTGAACCTCCATTTTGGGGCACTAAAGTATGAAAAGCTCTTATCCCACTGCTTCTGTCTAACAGTTTGTCATCACAATTGTTTACAGTTCTGAGTTTTTACAAACCTGAGAGAAAATGTGTTTCTTTACAAGATGCAGATGTAGCATTTCTGTTTTCTGTGACTGGAATCGTTCCCTTGTACTAGGACATAACCTGGCTTTATAATTTTAGGGCAGCTCCTAGATACCAAAAAAGGTGCACTTGCTCAAAGGGGACCACAAACTGCCCCAGGGATACTCATATTCCATTTTCTACAAAAAGGATAGGAACTTGAGTTTGGATAGGTGTGCTTTACTTTTTACTGTTAGAACTGGTGGGTTGGAATAGAGACAGATTAGTAATTACTCTGCATTATCTACTAGAAGAGACACAGTTTATAGTAAAATAAAACAGAGAGCCAAATGCATGTATTTCCTTCTTTTGGTTCCTCTGGATCAGAGAATTCAAGCAGAGGAGCCTATAGGTAAGCTGTCAGAGCCCCTGTGTAACCTGCTATCACAAAGGGATTCCAGGCAATTCATCCTGTGTGAATTTAGGTCACTATTCTCTTCAGAGGCCTGATGAACAGACGTGGCAAAGAAAATAGGATTTGATATCCAAATTAAAGTAGAAAGACTAGTATTTTGAAGGCTGAGGTATCATACTGCTTATGAGAGGCATTTGATGGAGCTGAGGGCCTCTCTACTGCAACCTTTCCATCAAGAAGAAATTGGCTTGTTGATCAGGCACTGGCATGCAGCCCATTTGGCAGCTAACGAATTGAGTCGCTGGAAATTAGTTGAGACACAGGACTTAACTCAAAATTTGGCTTGGCTTAACTTTTTTTTTTTTGGTTTTTTTTTTTTTTTTTAAAGCCCCACAACCATCGCCAGCGATTTAGAAGACTTTAAAGGGCAGCCCATGGTTGCTTGTACTTGTCAGGGTTATTACAAACAGATGAAGCTACAGGCTGTTGTCAACTGGATCCAGCAGATGCAATACAGGTTGGAGAAGAAAAATCTTGCAAGGCTTTGAGCAAAACAATTTTCTCAAATGCTTATTGCTCTTTCTTCTTCTCTATTGCTTGGTCCTCAACAAGGAGTTTGGACTGTCTATTCAAAATGACACAGCAGAACAACCAATAGTGGCCACCAAAGTGTTTCAGCTGGACAAAGCAAAGAGGCCTTGCTGCTGTGGCTACATTCAATGAAAGTTGTCACCTTCACAGAGCAAGCACCAAACCAGCTCCAGTTAATGCAATAGTTTTGTTATATCAAGTCTCAATAGCACAGGACTTTGGTTTAAAAGCCTGGTGAGAGTTGGAAACTTGACAGTTGCCTTAGCTTCCATTTTAACATAGAGTCCAGCATCATTTTACTGTGTTCTCTGCTTTAGGACAGTGGTAGACAGCATCAAACAGTCACTCTTGACTTAGGTCTCAGTGTAGGCTACAAGTTCTCTGCTTCCACGTTAAAAGCACTCACTCACATGTACAATTATCATGCCACATAAATCTTTATGCTTGAGGAGCACCAGAATATGATTTTATGCTCTCTTAAAGCCCATCAAAAGAGGAAATAAACAGGAGGTAAAAACCAGAGAAGCTGCATGCAGTGAATTTTTTAAAGATTATGAAAGGGAGAAGCACAATCAGCACTTAGCTCTGCAAGAAGTCCCAAAAATATCTTCACTTCAAGTCAAAGTAACTGCAACGAAAATTCTTTGAGATTATTTTCTGGATTGTTTTTATTTATTTCATTTGTTTGGTTAGGATCCCCTCCCCCCAAAAAAACTGTATTTGGTCAGGCATTTTACTTAAGCTCTCCGAGACTGTGACTTCAGCTTGGTGCGGGTGCAAAAGTATTCAACCAATACAAAAAAAATACAGAATTTTTTTGATTGTTTCCTGAAATCATATCAACTTAAGCTATTGTTTCTCCAAACTACTCTTCCAAGTGTTAAATTGAAAAGGTTTCTATGTTAGTTAGTTTGCTATTGTTCAGAGCTTTGTTCCCAGAAAAAGAAAGATGACCTTACCTTCAAAGACAGTACACAATAGTGTCTTTACATTTTTCTATGCCACAGTTACAACATAGAATGGGAAGAATGCCAAACCAGGTGATGTCAGATGGATTAGCTGCTTTGTACTAAACAGTTCACATTACTAAAGATAAGGGGAAGTTTAAATTCAAAGTTCAGAGTAGAGGCTGAGACTTTGCCCAAAGTGAATCAAATTACATGGGATGTGCAGAGGACTGTGAAGACTAAAATCTGATCTTCATAGTCATTACCTGTGTTTGCAAATATCTGCCACAGATTTTTCACAGGAGACTTTGTCTTTTCTTTTCCTGAAACTACGTTTCAGCATTAGTGTGAAATTAGTTAGCCTCCCAACTAAGCAGGCTCAGAGCAGGGACTGTAGGACTCTCTGAGAGTGGTTTGAAGTCTCAGAGAGGCTTGAGTGAGGTGAGACAATGAGGTTTCTGTCCTTGCCACTCTTGGCGGCGTCCCATCTGACCGTTGGGAGGCAGCGAATTGCGATGAAAGGCAAACAACATTACCTCATGGGCTGAGTCCGCAGAGCTGTCTTCAAGTCTTCAACTATTTTATTTTTCATTTCTGTTTCTTCTTCATCGAAAGCATACAGAGTCTGCATCTGTTCACAAAAGAAGGTGGCAATTAGGAAAGCCTGAGCTGTGTGGAAGCTAAGAGACAGGCCAGGAATTATGAAAAACAACTATCCCATCAACACATGCAGAGGTGCCTGCTGACCTCTCATTAGGAAACCAGTGCCTCAGCTACAAAACTGAATCCAGATGAGGCTGCTCATGTGGACTGGCAGCAGCATATCACTTTGCCACACTGGCTAAACTAGGATTCTCAGATTACCCCCAAAAAATCACAGTTGCCAGTATGCCCGCAGAAAACTGTACCTAATTTGGAACAGCAATCTGCTGTGGTGATCTACGGATGTGTGAGGCAAAGTTTGTAGAGAGAGGCAATATCTTTTATTAGAGTGACATGACTAGAGGGATTTGGGGTGGAGGGGAAAAAGAAAACCCAAACCCGACTTATGTGTCAGGTTTCAAAACCTAAAATCTTCTTCAAGTGACTAGAAAGCCTGCAAGTACCCTGAATTACATTTTCTGTGTATACAAAATTGACTTTTCCTCCCCATGCAAAGTATATCACCTGTTTTAAGATGCTGGTAATTCCCTATACACCTTGCCCTTGCTAATTGGGAACATTTACTGCAAAAAGCTGGAGCATCATAAAAATCTCCATCCCTTTTTTGTTAACAAGTAAACTGAAACACACAAAGCCTAGATTTCGCCCCTGTATGCAGCTTGCAAATCCTAGAGCTTGCAGTCAACTAGAACTGAAGTTGCTGTGGGAGACTGTAAATTAAGATGAGAGATAATAAGTAGAATACACACAAAAAATTATGGTTCTCAAAGTCAGATAAAACCTTTTAAAAGTGGTATCAGAAAATTAGGGTTCCAGATCTACACTCAGTGCCACTGCAACCTTGTCATGTGAAGCAAGACTCGGCAGTGCCCTTTGCATATATCACTCAGGCTCACAAGTCCCATGTGTGTCTTTTGAAAAAGTCAAGACTTAATGCTGGAAATTCTTAGCCTATAGCTATGTCTTCTTAGTCGCTCAAACTGTAAAATGAGAGGATAAATGACTCTCTTTTTGGCAGGACTTCTTGTGGATATCACTCAGTAATATCTGGAAAGCAGCTCTGAACTCCTTCTCAAGTGAATAACTCAATTAAACCAGTATCATCTATCAGGGATCTGATATTGTATCTCTCTGTGGTGGAATCTGAGTAGCTACAATTATGGCTCACCACAGCAAAACATTTCAGTCTTTATTTTACTGTTTAGCAAGCACCAAGGAAAATCTTTCTCTCGCCGGAACCTCCTTTAACCTTCTCCATGCTCGCCACCAGCCCAACACCTCACTTCCCTTGGAAGGGCTCCCAATGCTCGCTCTTGCAAGTCATGTGACGCCAACACACGTCGGATCCCGAGGGTGGTCACTTGGCTGCACGCCGTTGCTGTCTTATGCTGAACAGCTGGCATGGGGAGATGTGTTTAACTCGAGGGGTCCTCTCTCTGATCCACACTAAAGTCAAATTCACTCAGTCACAGAGCAAGCTATTTCCTGCCCTAATGGAATGACAGAGCGCTACTGATGGAAAATGAGCTGATGATGTTTTATCTTTTGCCAGCATCCCCCGACAGCCAGAAACATAAATTGAAATTCTTAAGCCAAGCCATATATGATCCCCCTCTTCGAAAAATAAACAGAAATCCTGAAAAGGCATTATGGATGGCAAAGTTCTCGGGTGTGATTTGGGGTTTGATTTGTATTTTCTTGGGTGACAGCCCATCTGGTCATCTTTCCTTTGGCCCGTAAATGCTCCTTTGAAAAGTTCCCATTCCTCCAATGGCTTAATTTCTCCTCTGAGCCATTGCAGGGGCGGGGAAAGCAAATGCATGGTAGGAAGGTGCTCAACAGTGCTTCGTTCAGAGTGAAAAAGGCCCATTTCCAAATGAAACAAATGCAAATAATCCTGCTTTTACAACCGAGGGTGATTATGGAAAACCCCTTTTCTAAAGCTGCAGGCAGCC
Organism: Urocynchramus pylzowi; assembly: GCA_013397555.1. Taxonomy (NCBI): domain Eukaryota; kingdom Metazoa; phylum Chordata; class Aves; order Passeriformes; family Fringillidae; genus Urocynchramus; species Urocynchramus pylzowi. Next base: position 157,872 of record VZRH01007533.1, read on the forward strand.
AAGAGCCCTTCATTTCTCACTCTTGTGAATGGCCAGGAATTCAAATCCTCATGCCCTCTCTAAAGAGACTGGGTTTGCATTGTGAAATGGCTTTCTCAGCAAGAGTTATAAAAAACATAACTGTCCCTGGGAGACAGAGAAGAGGAAACTGTCATTATTTGAGGCTGGATTTCATTCACGTGGCTGACTGATGAATTGCTTTTCTGAAGTACAAACTGCACTTGAGGACTAATGTCTGCTGTGCTCAGGAGGCAGATAGTTACCATCAGTTAACCAAAATACTAGGAAGGGGAAGCAAAATAGTGCCAGGTCCTTTTCTGGTGCCCAAAAGACAGCATATATAGAGAGCTCTTTTTATAAGCATATTTTGTATGTTTGAAGTTTTCCAGATCAAGAGTATCACCTCGGAAAGTATAGCATCTATTTACTTGATTTGCCAGTTAAAAAAATTCAAGAATTTGTGAAAGCAATCATTCATGTGGAATTTAATATGTAAAACTTCAAGTAGCATAAGAAATTATTTTGAAATTTTGGCTCCACTTAAAGTGAAATATTTTAGTTTTTTTAAAAGCACAGATTTTTTCCCCCACCTTATCCTAATGTCTAATCATTCCCCAAAACTACTGGGAAGCAAAATACAAACACCATGATGACAGCACTTGGGGAAAAGAGACAGAGAGAAAAATAAAGAAAGGGCATAAACCAGCATCAACAATACACTATATAAAATACCTAATTTTACTTAATAGCCTCACACCTGTGAAATGAAAAAGGTAAGAAACAAAAAGAATGAAGAGCAAAAAAGCAACCTGGATGTTCTGACTTCTCATTATAGTCAGTTGAAATTCAAGGTGCACTACATCTCTTACTACATTAAGGCTGAACTAATAAAATAATTTATTATTAGAATAAATTTATTTGAAGAAATTATAAATAATAAACTACGAATAGATGTAATTTTTAAAAAAACTGAACTTTTATGCAAGTAAGTTTAAAGTAACATAGATGTCATCTAACTTAGAGGAGAAAGTTATCATCCACCTGCTAAATTCTGCTGACAGATATATATATTTTTAACCTCCTGTGAAGCTGCTCTGCCTTAAACAAATGTTTTCTGAGTCAAGGAAAAGGGCCTGGTTACAGCTGTATTTATTAATCTTGACCCATCTCATAATCTCAACCGAGCCACGTCGCCAAAAAAGCTGGATTTTCAACGACTGCTCACCTGAAAGTCTCTGTGAAAATGCATCCACAGCTAAGATCATAAAATCAACACAATGCTGTCAGAATTTTTCCTCCTCAGGAGAGTGCGAGCTGTGTTTATTTGTGCTGCCAAGTAGTGTCATGGGGCAAGGAGGGCAGGAGGAGCACAGGGACATTTCTTTACATGTTATATCAACAGGGCAGCTACTCTATTTTTAAGGAAAGAAACTTAAATGTTTTGATGAATCAGCAGATGACAATGACATTGATAATGGAAACTGTCTTCTATTGTGGGCACGCACCCTGACCCCATCCCCAGTATCATTTATAGCACATAGAGACCAGGGGACTAGACAAATTTGGAAGCTTAGCTTTCTAAATTAAACATGATTAGCAGCTGTCCTTTGTCTTAATGACTGGTCCAGAAGACAGTGTACCAATGTTCTACTGCCTTCCAGTCATGCTACCTGGAGTCTGGGACAGTGCTTCCACATGCTGTGAATTGCACACCAGTAAAGAGATACAGTTTTAGACATTTGCTCCTGTGAGAATTTGGTTTAAAATACGTAAACCTGAAAAGTCATAGCATCAGAAACAATTGTGGGAAGAGAACTGTGCATAAAATGCATGTTTTTTTGAACTGGATCAGGAATCTGTGATCTAAAGTGCTTCCTAACATAGTGGTCTAAGGTTACAAGCAGGGAACGTCAAACATGTCAGGAATCACCACATTGCTCTCAAACATAATCTGTGAAGGGCACATACAGCGGGGCTTCTGAGAAAGTGATCCTTGATTCCACAGGAGCCCTGGCCTGCTGGAATCCACAGAAAGATACCTATGATATCAGCACAAAAAAGGTGCCATTTCCACTCATTCAGTGAGTAGGAGGAACATATTTGCCAGGCTAATATATATTAAAAAAAGAACTTCATAATTAAACAAAAGGACATAAAAAAGGATGTGAAAGACAAATATGAAAAGATTCTTATGTGACGAATCCACAGGAGATGCAAAGATAAAGTTTCATTAAAAGCAGGATTTAAGGCATTTTAAACTAACACTTCTGTGATTGTTACTATACTTCCACTCCAATACTTCTTGCAATATTTCTAATTAAAATGTTGCAATACCTGATAGTGCCCAAGAGACACAAATTGAAATACACTAGATATTGTGAGGAAGCAACATGAAACAGGTTTTTGTTTCACAGCTTCAACACTTGGAAGCAGTTTAAAAAAAAAAATTTAAAAAAACCCACCACTAAATTTAGAACTGAAATTATATGGGACCAAAAATAACTGTTTGAAAGTTAGAAATCTCAGAGGTCTAAATAAGAGAACATGTCTCTTAAAGTGTGTTGGAGCTGGTTCTTAGTTGGATTACTCCAGTTTTCCGCTGATACAATTTCAGCAAAATCAAGTCAACTTGGTTTCACCTGCTGAAAAATGAAGCAACCAAATGGTAAATCAGAAGCAGGGGTTTTAACCCCAGTGTGTCTTCTCAACACCTCAAGCATAAGAGTGAATCATGAGTCTTGAAGCCAAATAAAAGTTTATCAATCATTCAGGCACTGGCATTCAGGCATGCAAACAACATTACCAGGGCTGGTGTTTATTGGTGCTCTTAAAACACATTTAAAATTAGAAACATAGGCCAATATATAGTCTCATTCCATGGAGCTGTTCCAGATTTACAACAGTGGTGTATACATATTCACTCCAAGTTTACATCAAGATCATTTAAAGACTAATCCAAAAGTCTACTGAAATCAATGGAAAAACTTCAGTAGATTCAAGAGGCCTTGGATCAAATCCTACCAGAAGTATTTGGCTCAGTAACACTGCAAGGTTTCATACTAATTTTTTTTTTTCCTTAATGGCCCTTGTAGAGTAAATTTGTTCAGTCAGGAAATCAAAGCAGAGTGTCATGGTAGTCACTAAAGCTCAATGTCTTTTCTAAAATAAGCCCATATTCTTTCTATTCCCTTACTCTGCCCCATGAAAATATGGCATGAAGGAAGGTGATAGATTTGTTTATTCATGACTCTCAGTAGAAAGCAGCTTTTCTTTTATCCTCTTAAGTGAGTTATTATAGCTTGTAAATCTTAGGTTGTTTTACTCAACAAGACATATTTTACCATGACAAATATATCATTACTGCCACATTTAGCATCCATTAAAACATTAGTTTTATGTAATTATTTTGTAGCTCATAACCTCAATACAAAAGGTGAAGAGAAGCCTTCAGGAATCTAAAACAAAAGCATAAGTAAACAAGCAAGATGTACTACCTAAGATGCTAGGAACAGAACTCTATCATCATTTTTGCACAACCATCAGCTAAAGCTGAGTAGACACTGCACACAAGTAATTGGAGGAAAAATTTGACTATGAATTCAGTAAAAGAATGAAATTTAAAAATTTAAAATCTACCAAATCAAAGGAGATCAGTGAATACTATATGTAGATGTTCTGATTCTGCTGGTGACCAGCTTTGCTGTGTGTTTCAAAGGAAGAGACACACTATATAGCTATTAAACAAGGACAATTGAAAAAGGTTTCCCTCAAATACCTTCTTGGCTCATATCTTATGTCTAAGGTGTTACAGCCTTATGGTTTTTTATTTATGTACTCTCATATTACTGGGTATTATCTTATATAAACAACTACCTTTTTTTAAATTCTTCTACTAAACTAAGAACCCAAGTGTTATTTTGTAGATTGGTTACAAATCAACTTGAAACCATACAACAAAATAAAACTTCACCTAGTTTTCAAATGGTTTGTTTTTGCTGATTCATCAATATGCTCTTCAATTTTCATTTCAGACTCTAATTTGGTTGCCTTCAGTGCTCAATATTGTAGAAATAAAAAATGGAAATGTTTATAGTGCTTTCTAATATAATGTAATGCTAGAGCAGGGCTTTTTTTTAATCCCCATACTCCTCTTTTGTAAGCCCTATTTTAAATCAGTTATGCCTTTTTCTCCTTTGAGGGCTTCTTCCTAAAGAAACACATCCCTAGGGCAGGAAATTTTCCCAGTTTAGCAGGAGAGGTAACTTACTGCTGCCATGGAATTGATGCGGTCAATGTAGTAGTCTGGCCAGCTGGTCGCAAGCTTATTAGGATCTTCTTGTTCCTGAAACAGAAAGTTAGGCAAGGTTACACAAGATGACTTCACAGGATGAAAGCCACTCAAGAACCACCTGGGATTCTTCATTGCTCTGCTCTTTATTGTGTTATCTCCCCCATAATCTTGTACAATGCACATGGATGTGTGGCATTTATTACAAACATTTCTAAAAGGGTAAAGTTAGCACTGTCACCATGGTATGTCAGATAAAAAGAACCCCTTTCAGCTCAGATTATTGAACACAGAATAATAAAGTTTGATGTACATAAAGTTATCTTTGGCATCTAAGCAGCAAACTTCAGTCCCTTAAATATATTATGTTTCCAAGTAGAAGGATAGCCCATTTACAGATAGCAGGTTTACATTTTGTATCTTTATACTGACAGATCTTATAAATTATTTGGTCTCTCTACTGTTATGGTGATGGTAAAATTCACCAGCAAAGTGGTTTAACATCTGCTATGGAGGAAAAAAACAAAAAAAGAAAAAAAGGAATCTGAAAAGAAGATAAAGACTAGATCATTTTGATGTGATAAACCAAAACAGGTTCAGCCTGGACATTAGGAAGCACTGCTTTACCAAGATATTGTTCAGACACTGGAAAAGGCACCATAGAGTGGTGTCTGATGCCCCAAGACTGTTGATTATTTAAGAAGCATCAGGACAACGTCCTTAACAATTTGCTTTAATTTGATCAGTCCTGAACTGGTCAGGCAGTTGTAGTAGGTGAATGTTGTAGGAGAGTTGTAGTCAGTCCCTCCAACTGAAATATTCTGTTCTATCCTGTCCTAATCCTACCATATCATATAAAGTCAAGCAAAATCTCAGAACGTCCAAAGGAGCACAAAAGCATCCCTTCAGTTACAGTAGGAACAGTATTAATCCTTACCTCCTTACCTCCCATGTAATCCACCTGAAATCATCTTCAGTATGCTAATCTTAATCAACCTTCTAAAAGAAGACCTACACTGACTCAGGAACCAGTTCTTTTTGTTCTTCGACCGCTCAAAGGAAATTAGATTTCTTCTAATAAATGTCACCTTTCTTACATAGGTGTAAGTCACTGGTAACATGAGGATTGCCTTCCAGGATCCTCATTTCCCACTATAAGCCACAAATAACTAACACTAACATTCCTAGCATATGGTAAGAGATTGAACCACTTGACTCATCCTAAGGATGACCTAAGGTGTATGAAGACTGTGTTGATCTTGCCAATGCTTTCTGTGCAAGAAACCTTAATCACACTAGAAAAACTACCCTGGAAGATATGCATAACAAAATTTAAAGCATAGGAGTACCTCAGCTATTCCACCATTATTTGCTTTAGAGATGAGAAATAGCTCTACATGCCTCCTGTTGAGCCACATTCAGAAAACACCTTGCTACCTGACAGTTTCCTGCCACGGTACATACCGACACATGACAACAATTCTGCACAACTCAAAATCTTCATATTTTGAATTAAAAACGAAGTCATGACTGAGATTTAGATCTTCCCCTATCTTCCTTCCAGGGATTTTGAACACGTAAACTTAAGGTGCATCTCCATTCATGACGCTGACAAAACAGCTTTGTCTTCATCTAGAGAAGGACTGCAGTGCACACACGTGTCAGGTCAGTGTCAGGTCACACAGTACAGCTCATAAGTCTTTATTAATCCCTTGCACACAACTGAACAGCTAAGAAGAGCAGAAGAATTAAACAAAGCATCATACAGATGAATATCACTGCACCAAAAGTATGAAAGGCTGGCAAAGTGGTAAGAGATACCAACTATATTGACAAATTCTATGCACACACCATGTATCACCTCATGATAATAGATGGTACAATTAATAACAAGGTGATGTTTCTCAAATTAATTGAGAAGTTCTGCTGATTTTCTTTACTTCCCTTTCCTGGCCACAATAAGCAGGAATCAGACAGACCCATATCTATGTCAAATGTCTATGTCTGTGTCTAGAGCATTACAGAAATATACAACTCCCTACCAACAGCCAGTTAGTTTTGGGTAGAGTGCCTTTGGCTGCCCTTTTCTGTGCAGAATAATATCTACTGGCAGCCACAACCCTGACAACAGTTTCACTCCTGGCAGACTTTAACCTCCCTTGCAAAAATCACTGTATGACCTTGACAATGGAAAAGTAAATTAAAACATACAATAGATAAATACAGCATTCTTTTTATATGATAATCTTATCATCCTCAAAGAGAACAACAGAAATAGGGAGCTTATCTAGAAATATGAAATAAGGTCATTCTGCAGGGCACCTGTCTGAGCCACCCACCTGAAGTGCAGTGAGTGCTCATGTGACCTTCTGAAATGTTTCTCTGCAGAGAATTATAAAAGTCCTAGTGACAACTATAATAGTTGCAGAGTACACCTGACAAGAACACTGTCAGAACAGTCAATACATGTATTCTCTATATTTCTCCTTCCTCCATTCTGAATTCCAAATAAACAAACACATATAAATTAAGGAATGCCTGAACTCATCCTTTATATTCCAAAATAAGCTACAATACTTTTTGTCCTTAAGATTCTTTAGGGGGGAAAAAAAGTATAAATACTTGAATGGTACAACTAACATTTCTAGATGTCTGTTAAACGTGCAGACTGAAAACCATCATAATAAGATACACTAGCAAAAAAATCAGAATTCTGAACAATTTCCTACCTGAACCCAAACCACTAGAAATCTCACAATCAGAACCAATGACAAGAAGATTCTGATACCCTAAAGTATAACCGTATATATGATTAGCTTGACTATGAGGCAAGGTCCTTGGTATATGCTGCTTTTGACCATTCTCCATTCATTACAAATTAGTCTGAACGTCTTATTTTTTGAATTAAAACTGGGGAAAAAATTGTTTCAGTGGGACACAATGTGTAAGATTTTTTCCTGAATTAAAGCCCAGACAGAAGATGTACACTGCTGAGGTTAAAAAAATTTTAACAGATATCCCAGTAAGCAATCTTCACTTTCTGAAGTTGTTTTGGTCTGGAAGCATATTAAGCAAAAGAGTCCATTCAATCTCAGTGGTCTTGCACACTCCCTGCTCACACCAGAATTTTATGGTTGTCAATGTGTGGTTTACTTTGCTAGAATAAATGATAATGTAGATAAAACCTGGCATTCTATTTCAATATCAAGTCTCAGAAAGCTAGTTATACTTGAGCATGTAGATTTTTTTTCCAGTCCCATGAAGTCATTAGACTTATTTACAGCAATCTCCTGAGTGACATTTTTAACAGAAAGTCACATTCACCTGTAAGTGAAGAAAGTCACCTGTAACATCAGAGCAATTGGGAAAAAAAAAAACCCAAAACAAACATTTAACTGCCTAAATTATGTGAGTTCTGTCCATGCTACAAGATTGCTGCACCAGGCTTTCTCTCAAGAAGGGCAAAATGAGTTGAAAATAAAAAGCAATTAAATCTGTGGTGTGGGGTGCAAAAACCCAGGGTTTCTTTTTTGATTTTTGTTGTTGTTGTTGTTGTTGTTTTAATATATTCAGAGAAAACTGCAAGGCAGCTTGAAGATAATAGCAAAACCTTTCCCTTGCTCCAGAAGCACAGAGAAGGGCAAAAACCCAACAAACAGAAAAAAAAAAAAAAAAAAAAAAAGCTTTAATATATAAAGCTGCGTAGGTATCAAAAGCTGGAAACAATAACCCATCTGTATAAGGAAAAACATTAGCTGAAGGAATCTATTAAAGCAAAGCCTTCTTTTAGCTCCTTGAATAGTGTAAATATTACATTAAAAAACAGGCGTCAGCTTGTGCACTTTATAAGGGGCCATATCATTCTTCACTGAAGTAACAACTATGTAACTGCTGTGAAAACAGGATCTTGATACTATACAAGCCTGCAATATAGCCAAGGTATTATATAGGCTTTGACACTAATTTGGACAGGCTCCATGACTTGGTGGAAAGTGGAACTTATGACTTCATCCCAACTAGGACTTAATGGAGTTCTGCAAATATTTGGACCATCTGAACCAATCAAAAATTAAAGAAAATACAGCAAAGTCTGCACAGCTCAGCTGATCCCAAAAGCCTTTTCTGCAAATCCTGGGAGACCTGATCCATTGGGCAAGCTGTTCTCTAGAGACCAGAGACTTCTACAGGATGCCATATCAGTGGGACAAGCATTTGCAATACAAAGACTGCCATAACATATACTAAGCAAGTATTATAGACCACTGCCTTTGTTGCAAAACTTTCTAAAAAGAAGTATCTAACACTAGTGTTACAAAGATCATGTAGAAATGCCAGATATTCATTGCTGAGTGGATCATGAAAATGAAAAACACTGTTTATATGGTGCTTTTTCAAGATTATTTCAGTCTTGAAAGAATCAGCACAGGGAAAGCCTGTAGAGTAACTGCCTGCTTTGAAGCTCTTTTAGGGCAAGCACTGGGTTTCAGTTTCTGGTGATGACACATTGCTACTTCACTCTGCACCAATCCAGCTCCAAAAAATACTGAGCAGCCCTCCAGAGCATGTCCTGAAATTTTGAGCATGTCAAAGCATTACTAAATACATCCACAAAATTAGCAGCTTTAGAAGGCTTCTTTCCTACAGAAGGAGACAGAAAGGTATATATTCTGACATAACAATTAAAACTCACTGTTAGAGTTAGGAACACACTGGCACACTCTGACACTAAACCCAGTGCTCCTTTATTTCTACCATCATTTATGCCAGGTTATTTTTATGCAATGTCTACAAATATTAACTCCCTGGGATCAGCAGGTGCTTGCCATCCCTGGGTGCCCAACCATTATGTGGACCTTGCCACTACCTGCACACACACACACACCCCTGCAATAAATTGCTGAGGATTAATGAAGTCCTAACAGGCAAGCTATAACATAAAACTTCCTCCTTGAAGAGATGTATCAAGAAACACATCCTCTGTTACAGATGTGACAGGACAAGCATGGGTACTCTTGGGATGACATCTATTCCTTAGCAACATGACTTCCTTCTCAATCCTGTCTCTTCAGTAGGGCAGACAGCTGACCTTACTGTTTTGCACTGTTTAGAACAGGATGGGAACAAGCCACACATCTGATGCTAGAAAATATGGGTTTAATACCTTTCTTGGACAGGAAGCCATGACACCGTTCACTGAGCTCCCCTCAGTTTCAATAAAAACAAAGCACAAACACAGATGAAGAATATAAAATGATGCCACTGTGATATAAATTCCTGTCCAAGCTTGTTCACTGCATCATGTCCAGACACTGCATGCTCAAGTTTATACTTGGGTCACAAAGACATTTTTGCATTTCCTTGTAAAAGTCACATTAAGGTTAGTGTGGTTCCTCCTCTCAACAGCCTTCACACATCTTTCAAGTACATCACAGAGCTGAAAGATGAGTTATTTTACCTGGTCTGAAAGGTCAGCACCATCACATACAGCTCAGAAAATATAAACCATGGAGTTTAAGCCATTACAAGAAACTTAGAAAATTTAGGAAAAACCACAATGTATTATTTATCATAGCCCATTTTTTTTCAAATTTCCCATTGAAAAGCAATGGGAATTGGAATCCTGATTACAAATAACTGGGCATTTTTTGAGTGGTGTTTCGATTTTTTTTAATGACAGTTGACTGAAATTTTAACATGATTTATGTCAATTGAGATGAAAGCTTTGCTGGATAAAGATTCTCAGTTTCTTGTTGAAGCCCTCTCACACTCTTCACAGTAACAGCTTAGCTGCTAAAATGTTTATCTGAGACGTGCGGGATTCAGACTCGTATCCATGTTCTGTTTCAAAGTGAAGGGTGTGACCCTTGCTTTGCACAGGAATATTCTGGCCACTAAAAAAATAGGTGGGGTTTTTGCTTGCTTGAAGGGTGGAAGATGGTTATTACTGGATCTTCATTTCCCACAAGTGCAACTCTTTTTCCTTCAGTACCCTGTTACACAGGAAATCTGAAGTACAGCCAAGAATCAATCCACATAAGTTGTACTGCACTCATTCAAATCACCATTCTCCTCTTTTTCATGTCTGACCTACTGACTTTCCTTCACTTTAAGAAGTTCAGCTTTCAAAGAAACATTTACTTGTTTATTAACACACTGTCCAATCTACTGGCTATGTTGCTGTTCAGAGCAGCCAAAGTATCACAAATAAAAAGTGCTTTCATTAAAAGACACAAAATGTGTTTGATCTGCTGTGGGACAAAATGCTAATTCAGAAGTGGAGCTAAAGTGCATCTAAGCTTTTCAGACAGTTTATGCCTCCAAAAATCCAGCCATGTCCCAAGAGATGCTAATTTTGAAACAGCACAGATCATAGGACTGAGCCCATTCACTAGACAGATGTGGTCACTGCTCCATTTCTCAGACTTCATGACTAGCATTTACACAGATAATCTCAGAGTTTTGGGAAGGAAGCTATATCCAAGCCTTTTAAGCACAATTTACCCAGATTGAGAAAAACAAACATTACTTCTCTCCCTGGAATTAAACTATTGATGTGCAGATAATAATCCTTCTGCCACAAAAGCAGTCTACTGTGTAACTTATTAAAGGAGAATATTCATTAATGACCAGTTGGAGCATGCAACTGAGGAGTTCTAATTGCCTCTCACAAAGGTCAGGTATATCCATACATACTTACAGTTCACTGCATTATGACACAGGGGTATTTTCCTTAATGGATCACAGGGTGGGTTTTCTCTTTATTTGCTTCATTTAGCCTGAACTCTGCCCCATTGCCAGTAACTTGACAAACCTAATTATGACTTCTGATGCTGCTTACTAACAATTCTCTCAAAGGAAGAATCAAAGGCTTCAGATTATTATTTATATTACAAAATACCTAATACTGTCAAATTGTGGAACTCACTGCCAAAAAATAAAGTATTAAAGTGAAAAAGGGATACATCTATGAACAATGAGGATTTCTGCTTAGAAAGCATTTCCTAATATTGAGAGAAGCTTCAGTGCTGCAGAAATTCACTAGCCTTTAGAAATTAAAATGGATTCTCAGTCATTTTTGAAAGAAGGTTGGTTCTACCAGGGCTGAAAACTTTCCAATCAAATTTAATTTTTTTTTTTTTGAACTAGTTATGTCATTTCTCACTTTTTTTTTTGTTTCCTGAGCACTCAAAGCTACAGAATCTCCAGAAGTTGTACCTTATATATGACACATGATGTGTCATTTCCAACCTCCTCTAAAACTCAAAGCCACTTCAAATCAATTATTGATATCAGTCAAGGGTGATGAAGGCCATACTTTTATTTCTTGTCCTCCAGATAACACAGGACATCCATGCATATACACACAGGGAGAGTTTCTCACAGGAAATAGACTAGAGTGGCATAACTGGCAGGCAGAAAGGTGATCAGTGCATTGCTTTGAGCTGAATGTAAGAATTAGCGTTGTTTGAAAGCTCAGAATTCTCAACCACTGATTTTAATGTATAACTGTAGAGTTTAAACCAAGCTTAAGTTTACAATATGCATATTTGGCATAAGACTAACAATGGATTATTGATGGGGAGAGTCCTTTTTAAAGAACTTTATATTTTAGTAGGATTCTATAGTATATGTCCAGTTTTAAGAATCTGTCTTCTCTTCTCTTTGCTCTTCTTCTGGTGTTTTATCATTCTCCCCAATAAAGATAGATGCAAACCTGCTGCCAGCACTGACTGCAGCAGCCTCTTATCACTTACAGATCATACAAGCCTGCTTGTCCCTCTTCAAACATATTCAGACCTGCTATAGGATGGGAAGCCCACCATCACCAGGCATTAATTTAGGGATATAGTGTGAAGTGACAAGGAAGATAACTTGCCCCTACATTTGCAGAACTACTTAACTGTACAGATGAGGCCACACTGAATTCTTCAGTGATTTGTGCCCTCAGGACAAAGCTTTCTTGCTAAATTGAAGCATAACAATATTAAACATTGTTCCTCTGCTTAATGTTTAGCCTCTGCCATGGAAGTTGTTCTCTTGTTGAGTAAGTTCTCCTGACTCTGCTGCTGCATAAAGATCCTTCTGTACTATTACCTGAAGTCTATATTCAAGTTTAATACTTTTACGTGCTCTACTTCTCACAAATCAACCAGCTGATATTTTGCGGCTGATAAGTGTATAATCTAAATAATGAGCTGCCAAATAACAGGATCCATGAATTCCCTCCACTTTCAAATGAACACACACTCAGGAGCCTATCTTTCCTTAGCCCATCCACTCCTTTTGGATGTGAAGGAAAATGTCCACTAGGGAGGATCCTACCAGTCAGAAGATTGAGTTATGATCATTCTACCCAGAGAGCCTTCAGAAGAAGACAAAACGTTTCTCCAGGACATGGCCTGCTCAGCAGGTGTGTGGCTGTGGATCTAACCTCGCTCCTAAAGCACAGCTCTGATCCCACAAACCTGCAGCAAGCTTGAGGTCCCATCCTGCAGTAATGTGTGTTACCTGTGGCAGGTGAAGCCAACAATTTGTCACTATCCCAAAGCCCTGAGCAGCAGTAGCAGGACATATTCTATTGCTTCATTAACAACCAAACTCTGCATTGTCCCTACTACTGTTTATTCTGTGTTTGTACAGGTACTGTTTGTACATTTCCATTAACCCCGTTCAGCTTACAGTCAACATTCCATAGATACGGAAAGGGACTTTTTCCTTACCCAACCAGCTTACCTTGTCTCCTTTCCAACAGCACTGTTTTTAAATGTATTCCTACCACATTAGAATGTTGTCACTTGGACTGTCTCCTTCTTCCCTTCCTTTCCTCCTCCTGGCATTCTCTAGGCAATGTGAAAAGCCACAGAAGGGCCCAGACCACGGGCCTCCCAGTTAATCTTTTTGTCCTACTGTTTATCTCCGACAAGCAATGACTTAAAATCTTTTGTAAATGAAATGAAGTCACCTACGATTCATGGCAAACACCCTGCATGTTGCTTGATGATGGGAATGAAATGTCACTTACTGTGCTCAGAGACACACAGAACTACCAAGGACACACCTACCTAGAGCCAGCAGAGACATTTAGGACAAGTCCTTCTGGAAGCACACAAGAGAATTTTTTAATACCAAGTTCTAAAAGGTTTCTCTTCACTGTTTATGACATGTCCACTGCCTACTTTAGTTTGCTTCTGCTCTGGGCCCTTTTTTAAGCACAATGACAGTTAAGATAGCCAGGGCAGCCAATGTATTTTTCTCCATCATCTAACCCTTCACTATTGGAAAAAAAAACCCAAAAACTTAGGAGTTGTTGGACAGGTGAACAAAGGAAATACATACAGTCTGAGGCCCCCAGCTCTTAAGCTGCTAGCCCAGTATTTGATGTATCACTCATCAAATTATTTGCTTTATCTCTCTCCTTTCCATAAACTCAGGTAAAACTGTTTCTCCCAACCTTCATTTCTCTCAGTACATCTGCAAAGTGTTCGGGGTACCAAGTACCTTTCAACAGATGACTGAATTATCATGGAAGACAGTGTGACTTTCCCCTCAATTAAGGCACACAGATGAAACTGTTACATCTGACTGAGATGAAAACTAAACAACTCTCCAGAAAGCAGAAGGTGATTCCTTTCTTTCTCTTCATGGCTGTCACTATATTCCCATAACAACTCTTTACTGTGTCTATTTCTAAACGTCTCACTAAAAAGATAGGAATTCAGCAACTCCTCCTGCTCAGTATTCACTAGATTTTTTAAGCCTCATGAACACTCAGTGAAGTTCAGAATGAGCCCTGATCTCTGCCAAATTTGCTTCTCACACACCACAGAAACGTGTTTGTTATTTACACATTCTTTGCTCTTGCACATCCACCAAAGCAAGAATCTGAATGGTGAGAATGGTATTGTACAGAGTATATGTTGTTATTATTATTATTATTATTATTATTATTATTATTATTATTATTATTATTATTATTATTATTATTATTATTACATGCCATCAGCAGAACAGGCTCATACTTGGATTGTGAATAATCAGAACTTGTGTAAGAGGACAGACAAGGACAGAACATAATACAGTGGTATCAGCATTTACATGTAGCAGAACTGGACTGCTCACCATTATTTTTGTTCTTAAGTACATCAAATTACACCATGTTAGTAGGATGACAGCTGGATAAATGTGGGGTTTTTTTCTTTTTTTTTTTTTTTTCACGCGAGGGTCAAATCTGCTTCCACTGAGTCCTCCCAAAACTCCCACAGAAGGCAAGCCAAATGAAAACCACAGCATTAGGCATGATGATGACAATTTTCTAACTCAGGACTACTTTGGGCCTGATTTTTGATTAGTGTTGAGTTCTAACTTCAATGGAAGCACTAGCAGCTCACCTGAAAAACACAGACCTGCAAGATGGACACACAAATTCTACATACTCAGAATATCTATAGCAAATACCATGGCAAGTTTATGGCATTTATGTCTTCAGCAGTCTGAACTAAGGAGGTAAGAAGGCATTTTTTAAGGAGCAACTAAACTTTTTTTGTTGGAGCGGGAGAGGAGAGGGAGGAAGGACCTAAAAATATTCCATGCTGTTCCCATGGGGGGCAGGGAAGAAAATACTTTTCAATTATACATAAATAAATATATAATTTCAAGACCCTGACCCAAGGTAACCTCTTACGCTAGGATAAATAAATGAGTCTGCAACTGTTGGCATTGCAATGTGGAAAACATAAACCAAATAAAGCAGACAACTTGGAAAAAAATTATCTCCTCTTATGTCCACTACAATGTGGTCTTTTAGGTGTCACAATTCCAAGCCGTAATAATGGTATATCATCTGAATTGTGCAAGCATTTTTGCCTTCTTGACCCTAAACTTACACTTTAAACCATTACAAGAGTGACTTCAAGGAAAATAAAGTTAAGAGGATTCTCTAACATCATTAAGCCTTCTATAGTGTTTCTTCAAGTACACACTTTGAGGTCTTTACTACAGAAGCAAAAATAACAAATAAAAAACATAAAGAAACAATTACAGGAGGTCCAAGAGAAATCATAAAAAACAGGCAATGATTCTTCTCAGGTATGCTGGTCTGCTTAATAAATAATCGGGCAACATCAACAAATTTATACAATAATGTGAGATAAAATTTCTAAATTCATTATATGGAACTATAAAAGAATGAGATGGTGTCTTACACTAATCCCCAGTTTTATTTTTCCAGTGAGAACACATTCTCTGCATTAAATGATGTAGAAGGAGATGTATATAATTTTAGGCTTTACTTTACGTTGTGTAAAGTAAATGGTGCTGCCCAAATTTGGGAGCTAGTGTTTCAGCCAATGGCACACATTAACAGGTACCATCAATCAAACAGCTTTCACAGTGAAAAGGCCCAAGTACACCACTTATCAGGAAATGTGTGGTTTTGCTGCATTAGTGACACTCTTGCAGCATTTTATTGTTTTCTTTTAAGCCCTGTACTTGTCATAGGCCAGAGTTTCTGAATTTGGTTTTCTTAAGCCTACTTGCATTTATAGCAAAGTAATTTTTGAAGTCTTGTGCCTGTCTTCCATACCTAGACTAAAGATACTGAAATGACCCAATGTCAGCATCAAGCTAACAAATCATTCCAAACATCTGAGCATGAAGTCATTCTGCTAACAGAAAAAGGAACAGATGCTGGTGGGAAAAAAGGAAGTTAACTCCACAATTGCTGGCATTTTCCAAACATCAAGCTGAAGGAATGCCGTAGTTTGCAAAGGGCAACATCCTCCCACTGTGACTTCCCAGCATTATGAGATTTCCAGTGAGCCCTAGGCAAACTGAAAGCAAGTCTATTTTCAGGGAATTAATTTGAGAGATTCTGCATTTCAGACTGTTTCACTAGGAACCTTCTAAGCTAAGGAAGTCATGCAGTCTTCCCAGACAAAAAAGAAACCATGTATCTCAGGCACTCGGAGGGAACCAAACAGCATTTGCTTCTGCCTGTTTCAAGGAGTTGGCCTCACAGCAATAATACAGGACAGTATACAGGAGGTTACATGAAGCCTTACTGATGTTCCCTTTCTTTATAGGGCCATACAGCTGCTTTCCTAGTTTGATTTATGAACAGTTTAAAGAATGACAAATCAATTTAGGATGGAAGGAGCCTTGAGAAGTAGGGACCCACTCAGAGCTGATGTCAAAGTTAGATCAGGTTGTTCAGGTAATTATCAAGGTTTGAATATTGAGTTAAATTAAAATGTTGACTGAAGCTGAATTTCAGCCACAAACTTCCAAAGCATTGGTAGGAAGAGAAACAATTTTCTGATGGACCAAAGACTTCAGATAAAGTATAATTCTTCATATGCAGTGTGGTTTTTCTGGCCTTTGCCCTGTGGCCATGAGACACCCTCATCTTTAGTCACTAATACAGCTAATTATGGGATTGCTTACAGTAAGCACTCAAAATCCCACACAGCTTCTTCAGCCTCCTACTGCCCACCAACTGCTATTGCTGTTAAGGTATCACACGTGCTGTGAGGGTTACCCTGTGTTTTCCAGACTTCCCAGGGAACAGAGAGTAAAAGTACCCGCCCCCACATCCATTCATACTCCCCTTCAACCCTTCCTGCAGAACTGAAACAAAATCTCTCATGGAGTCACATCCAGGACTCATCAAACTGTGAGTCCTTACAAATGGCTTCTCAAATACTGCAGCAAACCATTTGTGTGTTCACGTCTGCGGCTCCCAGACACCGCATATGGAACAACAACTCTAAAGAAAGGAACTTATAAGGGACACATTAAATGCTCCTTAAAGCTATAAAACCATTACCAAAACAGTTTAATATTTCAAATCAATAACAGACTCTAAGAGTATTTCAAAGAGGAAAAAATAATGCAAGAAGATAGAATTGAAAACAATACAACTTCAAACCACCCACTTCATTTATTATGGGACAACCACGTGCTTGGCAGCCTTCATACAGAAAGGATGAACCCCAAAGGGCTTTCGTAGCTCAGAACAGACAATACAAAACCAAAAACCCACATTCAGACAACACAATAGTGTGATCTTCATCTGGCATACTATATCACTAAATGAGACCAGATGAAGATCCATTTTCTCTCTTCTTTAGGGGAAATGTTATCATCTCCTGAATAGCCCAGAACTGGCTGAATGGCAGATCCCAGAGGGATCTAGTGGCCCAGGGGCTAGTTAGAGGCCTTTCACTAGTGATGTCCCCCAAGGTTCAATACTGGGCTCAGTATTGTTTCACATGTTCATCAATGACTTGGATGGAGGAGCAGATGCCTCCTCAGCAAGTTCACTGACAACACCAAGCTGGGAGGAGTGGCTGATAGCCCTGAGGGCTGTGCAGCCCTTCAGAAGGACCTCGACGGGTGGAGAGATGGCAGAGGGGAACTGCCTGAAATTCAACAAAAGTAAGTGCAGGATCCTGCACCTCAGGAAGAATAACCCCACGGACCAGCACACGGCTGGCAGCTGTGGCTGACCTACTGGAAAGCAGCTCTGTGGAGAAGGACCTGGGGGTCCTGGTGGACAACAAGCCATCCATGAGCCAGCAGCGTGTCCTGTGGCTCACGCCCTGGTGAGGCCACATCTGGAGTACTATGTCCAGTTCTGGGGTCCTCAGAACAAGAGAGACATGGAGCTCCTGAGCAGGTCCAGTGGAGGGTAGCAAAGATGATTAAGGGACTGGAGCACCTCTCTTACCAGGAAAGGCTGAGGGAGCTGGGCCTGGTCAGCCTGGAGAAGGAACAATGGAGAGGGGATCTTATCAATGCCTATCAGTATCTGAAGGGAGGATGCCAAGAGAATGGAACCAGGCTCTTTGTGGTGCTGAGCAATAGGACAGGAGGCAATGGACAGAAACTGATGCACAGAAAGTTCCACCTAAATATGAGGCAGAACTTCTTTACTGTGCGGGTGACCAAGCGCTGGAATAGGTTGTCCAGAGACGTTGTGGAGTTTCCCTCAACAGAAATGTTCAAGAATGGTCTAGATGCAATCTTTGCCATGTGCTCTAGAATGACCCTGGCTTGTCACAGATCATCCCACTGGTGGTCCCTTACCCATTTTGTGGTTCTGTGATCTCAATATGTATTTCCTACTTTAAAGCAGGAACCTGAAGAAGTGGAGTCCTATCTAAAGAAACCTATCTAAAAGTGTAATGCAGTCTCCTGCTCTTAGAACCTCCATATGAAGCCTTAAATGCAAAGAAAAGACCTCAGGGTTTGGAATAAAACCCCCACCAGTTCACTTCAGCATAGAAATGTTTCACAGAAGTAACTGTCTCTCCATCTCAACCAATCTGAAACTATGCTTCACAGTGCAAAACCACAGACACACAGCAGCCCTAGAACAAATGGTAAGTGCAGAAATTTTCACTCACTTCTGAAAGCTTTCCCTAAAGGCAAGGAGGACTACAGATTTTATATTTGCATCCATCTTGTCCTTCATGCCTAGTAGGCTACGGTAATTGTATAAAAAGCTGCAAAAGCAGCTTAGATCCCTCCAGCAGATTTCAAAGTATTTTACTCTATGTCCAGCTGCACAATATCAAGCTATACTTTTTATGGTGACATTTTGCTGACAATCCAAACCTCAAGGGCAAAGCTCAAACAGAAACTCTCAAAGAAAGAAAAAAGCCCAAACCAGACATGTAGACATTATCTTCCATAATGCCAGATAGGCAACATGGGACCAAAGTGGGAGTTTGTGAAAATGAGCTGCAAATGGTATAAAAAGACAGTAGTAAAACTGTTAAAAGTTGATGTCCCACTAAGGCTAGGATTCTGAAGAGTATTTCAAAGCCTATGAGGATGCAGCCCTAATGTTAGGAAAAGAGAACTGAATGCAAAGTGATGGTGCTTCTTTGTGAGAGAGGTGTAAATCTTTTTAGGAGGACATCTGGGGCACTCTGCACCTGGACTGCAGCCTCAGTGGTTCAGCATCGATCTGTGACCTCAGTCCAAATGACTTGGACTGTTTAATGATTGTGTAATGCACAAAAGTGCCTTCTACTCTGTCCTTCCTTACAGCTCCTTATGTGAGCTCATCTAAACCCTGAAACTTCACCACAAGAACATCGTAGAAGACAGGTAAGTGCAGTAAAGAAAAAGAATGAACAGTGCTTGATCTGAAAATACATTCAGATATTTCAGCATGTATCGGGAAAGGGGAAAGAAATGCTGTCTGCATCCAAGGCATGTGTAAATAGTACAGGAAAAAGGTATAAGATGATGGCATGGCCAAAACGTTTCCAAAAAGTTTCCTAACTACCTATTCTTTCCTTCAGGCAGAGAGAAATGCATTTATGCATAAATATAACAATGACAGTTCTTTGAAAGTATAAAACAATTTAAATCAAAGACATTTTGGAACCAAAGAGTTTCCTGACTCCTACTTTCATATCCAGTTTATTAGTTTTTATAGTCATCAGATAGATGAAAAATATAATTAATAGATATTAAAAAAAAAGAATTGCAGAGGATGATGTAATGAAGGATATTCTTTTATCTTCGGCTTATTGGCTGTTACAAGATTATGGTTCAGGTAAATTTTCCTCAGAATTTTTATATCGTATTTTGCTATTGTGGAGAATCTCTTTCCCATAATAGAAAAAGTAGAATAAATTTACAGATTATAAGAACGTACTTTTTCTCAGATGCCATGAATGTCTATTTCCAGAAAGTTTCAGTGTACTGCTTATTACCTCACTACTTGAGCTTAAATAATCTCACTTGAGCAGATAAAGCACAATCAACTCAAAGCAACTATTTTAAGATACCACTAAAATCACAAGAGTACAAGATAACACTGAGATATTTTGGAGATCTCAACATATTATCAGAATTGAAGGATTGAGATTTTTGTTGGGTTTTTTTTTTTTTTGTTTTTTTGATTGGAAAGAAGCTGTATGATACAGCTAGTCCTGTCTGACTCTACTTTGGAAAAAGATTTGCTACCATTTTTTTTTCCTCAAAGACAGAAGTGAAAAAAAACCTAACTTGTTTAACTCTGCAAAATGTGTGTGCTTGCTACTAAAATCTGCTCAGCCAAAGTCATACAAATTAATCTCTGGAGGCAGGAAAGGCCATAAAAAGAAAACAACTTGACTTGCTTTCCAATAGCAATAAGTCTAACAGCTTGTAGTGCTGTTCAGAAGGCAATGAGCTATGGCCCGCTCAATGAGGCCTCATTCTTAGACACACAGGCTGCATCCAAAGCAACGTGTGCTGAAGCAGTGCAATACCTGCATTTTTTTACACTTTTTGGGATCCCAATATGAGTTTGTTTATAGATGAGACAAATGACCAAACAAATTTTTTTCTTCCATATAATTATTTAATTGGTATTTAGTGACATTATGTATGTTAGTATCAGCTCCTGGTAAAACAGCACTGGTTTTCTAAACTTTGACATTGGAAATTTGCAAATAAATACATTGGAAATCTTAGTTTATTCTTGATTTAATTCCTGCAAAACTTATATCAGGTAGGAAATCTAGAGAGAAGAGTTACAGAAAGGTTTTATGTAAGTCTAAACTTACAGTGAGACATGATTATTCTAAACAAAACCAGAATAAAATATCTGAACTTAGGGAGGATGTTATAATTTGTATTTTCTACATATGGCCTTACTTAACAATATCAGTGGAATTTCCTTCTACAGAGGAAGAGGCAATCTAAAACATGCACTGGTAGTTTGGGTAGAGGGTCATGGTGCCATCAGTGGTGACTAATCAATGATTCCTCTAATGCAAATCAAGCCAACAGCATTTCTCATTGTCCATCCTGTACTGATTAATGCCAAAGTAGAGAACAGCTGAGATTGAGAAGACATGAACATTTTCCAACAGACCAGCCTTTACTCCTTGCAAATAGCTAATCCACAAATGACAGCAAAGCACCCACTAGAGCTGCTAGCTAGAGCTACTCTTTTAGGTCAAATAATCAGTGATTTTTTTTTAATGCTAATGGTCTCAAATATGAACCCAGAATAGCCAAAAGTGACCAAAGCAAGCATGGCTGTATAATACTGTGTGAATGCTACTCTGTAGGTATCACTCACAGCCATGAAATTTCAGTTCAGAATTCATCCACCTTTGATTACTGGGGACTGTTTATGGGCAAGCTGTGCCTACCTGTGTTCCTCCATTTCTTTAGAAAGGCTTGATATTAGGAACAGGTGGAATGAGTTTTTTAATACAATAGTGACTTTCTGGAATCAAGTACCATAGAAGATTACATCTAACAAGTGACTGCCAAGATAAATGTGTGTCTACAACAATGAGTAATCTTCAGTTTTGCAAGTGACATTTGTTTATTTAAGGCAGCCCACTAATCTCATCACCTTTAGAGAAATCAGGAAGTTCTTGACTTTCCATTACTTTTAGACTAGAAAAGGCACCTGAGATTAACAATTTTGAAAAGTTGCCTCAGTCTGCACTTCTTGACCTTCTAGTTTGTAGTGTTTCCACTTGCCATATCTCAAAGCATAGGGCCCTGCTTGCCAAGAACCCAACATCAGCAAGACAGAGCCCTCTGAGGGCTTGTCCTGGGTAGCTTGAAGTGTTCTGCCAACTAAGAAATTGGCCCCTTTGTGGCTAAAATTAGACCAAAAATTCTTCAGGGAAAAGGGGGCTTTGCTTTCAAGTGAAGCCTGAACAGGCTTCTCTATCTCTGCAAAACAATGATGATAGGTGGATTAGGTAGTGGGCTAGAGAGAGATGTCATCACCCATCATCTGACTGCCTATGAGGGAAACAATGAATAACACTGGACAGTTAAAGTTTCAAATAATTGAAAGTATCTACAATGTAATGAATAGACATCTGGCAACAGTATCCCATCCCAGTTAGTACATCATTTTGGATAGCTGGAGTTCAGCTAACTGAAGTTGCATTGTAAGTGCATTACGAAGATTTTCCAGTATGCAGCTTATTTAACTTTGGAAGCCTTTAAGATTCTTACAGCAAATCCACTGCTGTAGAACACAGGGGAAAACAAACAAACAAAAAAACCCAACAAAAATCTTCCTGCCAAGGATGACTGGTCTGGGAGGTGAGATGTCTCTAAGACTGCTATCAATAGATCCTCTCCCACCAGAGCTGAAAAACCCAGCTGAGCTGGCCAGCAAAAATGTAAAGCAGACATTAATCACACCAGCCTGCACCTTCCCTCCACTTGCAAGCACTGTGTACCAGCTGGAAAAAGGAATGGAGATAGCACTGAAGACAATGGAGCCTAGATTGGTCTTGTGCTCTATTGCTAGCTCAGAGCCACTGTAATTAACTGATGTCCATTAACTTCCCTCTGTGAAGTTAAAAACAAACAAACAAACAAACAACAAAAAACGTTTGAAGGCAAAACATCCTGATTGGACTAGTTTTCTTTAATTACGTGGTAAGAAAGCTCACTGCCCCCACTCAGAGACAAAAAGGCAGCAAACACAGCCCCCAGAAGGACCATAAGCAGAATTTAAATCTGCCAGGTTCAGTATTAAAGTCTAAACCTCCTCTTTTACCTTCTGTTATGCAGACTTATGTTTAAAGATTGATGCTCTCATAGCATGACTTGCACACTTGGGAAATAAAATTAATCAACAAACCCACCCACACCTTTTTCCTCCTAACATGTATGGCTAATAAATACATGCTATTGGGGTTATCTTCATTTTTTACTGTGTGTTTCCTAAAGCAGCAAAACTTTTCCAATGCCACATTACTGCAGAAATTCCTTGTTTAGAAGTTTCACAGCAATGACACAACTTATCCCTTCACTTGGCCATCATTCTGCCAGCAACAAAATCTTTAGTGTGATTGATCAGCCTCTGATTTATTGTCCCTTTACTGGTTTGTCAAAAATTTGAAGACCTTGAAGGAAGAAGAGTTACATGGAAAGTGATACAAGCAGGTGCTCCTTGCTTTCCAGTGCATTGTGGACATTTCCTACAAACTCTGGAAGACCTTGAACTACCAAGTTTTAAGACATCACTATTTCTGAGGAGGAGCTTAACATTGTGTACTCTACATATATGTTGCCTACTCTACATATATTTGAAGACATTCTGAAAGACTTCAGCAATACTTTTTCTATTTTAAGCAACCTACAAAAGTTTTCAAAAATTCCTTAATCTATTTCCATGATAATTGTTCTTTCAGCTCAAAGAGAAAACAAACAAACCAACCCAATCTGCCTCACAAGCTCCAAACAAAAAAAACCCAAACACGTAAATGATTCAAACTGAGACAGTGTACTATTTTAAGATTTTAAGATCCTCCTCAGAAATCACAAGCACATACATTACTTATCAGAAAATTGTGCCATATCCATGCTGATAAAAATCCTTCCATCACTTATTTATGTTCTCGAGTAAACAGTAGATAAACACATAGCTCAAATCAAGATGCAGTTATTAACATGCATGCAGAATTTATTGGTGAGCTACTCCAATGAAGACAACAGCAGTACCTTCTTTTTGCTGCAGTAAATCTGCCATTTCTTCTCTGGAGGGAGTGCAAACATAGCCTCTCTGTTCTTGTCAGTGAGATCCAATTCATCCTGGAGATTGAGAAAAAGAAAAACAGTAAAAAACCAGTCATCAGCTGCATTGCTAAGTTCTAATAGGTTGAGAGGTTTCTGGATCAGGCATGTTTGACTAGCCTTCAATCAAGAGGACTTAGTGGCTCCCAAACACTCCAAAGATTATTGGTTTCGTGATGATTTCCTTGCTACCTTGAGTTCTCCCTGTCAGAGCACAACCTATGAAGAGAGGCAGCCTGAACAACTCCCATGTCAAACTTCCGTTACTAATGATCAGTGAAGGATGGGAAGGATCACATGAAAGGGATGAAGTGAAAAACTCAAAGCACTCGATTATGTGACTCAGACATTCCTTATGACACTTACAGAAAGGCTGAAAGTTTGATACATCTTTTTTTCCTGGCTGGCAATACCAAATTGCTCTTCTGTAGAGAAATTGAACTATTTTCTTTCTATCTTTCAAGCAAAGGCCATGAGACAGTTGTTATGTCATCAGCAGCCTACATGCTGAAATGTTTTTCCAGATGTTTGTTCTCTAAACCACACAGTTCCCATCAAAGACACCCAGCATTTCAGACATAAAGGACAGAACTCCACACTGCCACATTGAGTTGATCAGAGCAGCATATTCAGTCTCTGTTAAGAAAACTGAGCTCAGTAGAACATACCCTCTTAGAGCTGAGCCAAGCTTACAATAGTAAAATGAAGGATAATACTGTGATCTGGAACTGAGCACCAAATTCCACAGCTTTGGCTACTCCTCTGTAAAAGGTGAATAGCAACAGACTCTTCTCCAATGCATGTCTCTAAAACTATCAAACGAGAGGTTGCTACTTCCTCTGTGCTAATCCAGCACTGACCTGAACAGGGCTCCAATCAAAGCTGCCAGATTTAGGTGCTAAAAAGAGAATTAAACAAACAAGAATGGTCTTCAGGGCCAGCAGACTGTATGAGCAGGGACAGATGAAGATGTCTAAATTAAGAGTTTCAGTAATATAAAGAAAATCTTCCAGTAATGTTTCAATGAATCTGTTTTGGCAGGGGTTTGAGTTTTTTCCCTATGTATTTGAAATATTTGGAGAAGGAAGTGTCCAGGGGTCCTATATCAAGATGACATTGTGGCACTAAAATGCTGCACACACAGATTCTGGCACCCACACTAACCTTGTCCAAGCAGAGACAATACCTCTTTAACTCAGCCCAACAATGGCTCATTTGGAAAGTGTTCAGGGCTGGAAAACTTGTGAAAACAGTGAGCAAAATTGCACACTGAGCCTGGTAGCGGCTGCTGACAGATTTAAAAGCCCACAGAGATTTAAGCTGCAAAAAGGTACAAAAGAAATGCAAACAGTAACAAGGCGAGGTCAGTGCCAGCAGCCCAAGGTAGAAGAAGCTGGAGGGTTATTTTAAACAAGAAAAAGTTTAAAGGGAAAAAAAAATTAGCTGTGCAAAAAGAGTGCAAACCATGTGGAAATGTTTAGTGTGAGTTTCCAAACAAGGGGGCAGCCAAGCGAGGCAAGTAGTTTTATCCTTGCTATACAGAGAAAACTCAGGCCAGGATCACATTCTTGGGGGGAGAGGGAGAGTGAAACTACATGTAAGGCCTTAAGACAAGCAAAGGAATGCTGTTAGAGGTCAAGCATGTGGAAGGGAAAGGAGGGGCAGATAGGGAATCAGAAATGCCAGGTTTGGAAGAACCACCATAGAAGCCAGAATATATATGAGCTGTCTGGGCTCAACTGAATTCTTAGAAAAAAATATGATTGTTTTATTAATGAATGCTCTTACTT
>VZRH01007533.1:184137-206725 GCA_013397555.1 Urocynchramus pylzowi
CCCCACAAAAAAAAACCCCTCCCAAAAAAAAAAAAAAAAAAAAAAAAAAAAAAAACAAAACCAAAAAAACCCCAAGAAACCTCTGCAAAATACAAGAGACATGAGACCTTCTTCTGGAACTCTCCAAACCATTTTACTTCTCCCGTTCTATAAAAGATGAACAAAAGATCACTGTGACTGCAGAGGAAAACCATGGACCTAGCTAAGAAAGAAGACCCTGAATTAGGCAGGCTATTTTTCTATTCTGACTCGGGATCCTAACAGACTGCACATAAGGAAACCTGCTGCCTTGGAGGGAAGCAGGAGGAGCAACAGAAAGAATAAATTTCAGGAGGGTAATTTGGTTAGTGAACAGGTCATTCTGACCCAATGACAGAAGCAGATCTGTCAGCATATAAAAATTCAGACTGTAGAGTTAGCTCAGTGATGGCAAGTGGCTATTGAAAAGAGAAAGGAATTGCCAAGTTCAGCAGGAGAGGGGAAGAACGACAAACTGAATGCAGTCATCAAGACTGGGGCTGGAGCCAGACTAAGGAAGCCAATGTGATTGAATGGCCAAGGAGTAATTGCAAAGGGCAAGGAAAAAAGGGTCGGTCAGAACAAAGCGGGGAAAACTCCCATCTCCAGCACCTGTGCAACTTCCCCAACAGAAACATAGTAAGTCCCTTTCTACACCTTGGATGGGCAGCTTGGTTCCAGCAATTCATGCCAGCATGACCCTGCTCAATGAAGCTCAGCCTCCTGGCTCTTAAAAATGCTTGAAGTTGCATGAAACAGAGATTAAAAGTATATTTGCCAGGCTGGACTGAGGAAGATGTAAAATATGCCCAGTTAATAGTGCCTACATTTCTCTCCTTCATTTATTTCCTATTTTATTTTATCTAGAGGTAGTTAATTCAGTTAATTTCACTTTCTTGAGGGCATTTTATTTATTACATAGATTGATTTTCAGTAATAAAACATTTAAAAAGAACTGGAACTGGATTTGAGGTTCAAATACTTCCAGTCCAGTTCTCAAGCCAAAAGAGAAGATGGCCTCCATTCAAAATGGCTACAATCCAAGGAAATAAGAGACAGAGCAAAAGAAACAGAACAAGAAGGAGAAATGGATAGGAAACATAAATCCAGTATTCTGCAGGATTTAAAACCACATTATGTCCATTGTTTTTGGGAATGTTCATCAAAACATGAAAGCAGGATTTGATGCTGGGCAGCCACCAGCTCAGTAATGATACTCAAAACTCCAGAAAATCATTTCTCACCTAGACTAGGCAGTTCTTTGTTCAGTGACACAAAATGAAATTAATAAAAAGTAAGATTTTGATAATGCAGAAGAGTGGTTCACTCGGAGAGAGACCCACTAAAGGAGAACCCTTAACACCTACCAACATGCCTGCCCTCTGAAGGAGAAACCTCAAGGCCATAAGACACAGAGAACAACAGCTTCTGGTCTCCAGCATCCCCTGATTTGAAGTCAGAATCATGGAGGCCAAGAGCCCCAAACTTGGTTCTCCAGGGCTATTCAGAGACTCATGGGAGGAGATATCCTCAGTTTCACTTTCTCATTCTACTCGTCCCACATCCATTGGCTGCTGGATTTACTGGTCATGGGGAGTTTCACACTGACTTAAGGTCAGACAGCTGCCTTATTTTGAAAAATACAAAAAGCAACAAACCAGAACAATCAACCAATCAATCTTTACAGGCTGGTGGGTTGTTTTGTTGTTGTTGATGATGTTTTGCTTTGTCCTCATAAATGTTTAACGAGTCATGCATAGCATTTCCAGCATTATGAAATCCAGAATCCTCATATGATATGTCTACTGCAGGCAATAACTTGATTAATACGGGCATAACAAACATTTTGCCAGAAGGAAGAGGACATTTTGTTTATTTTCTTATGTTCAGTTGGATAGCTGTCTTATTTCATCAGTTTCTTATAATTTCAGCTACAGAGAGCTGCATTACACTTTTAATTTTTTAACTGTAGGTCACAGTTTCTCTTACTTTCAGGGCTCTTGGGAGAATATCCTGCCTGTAAGCGTCCTCCTCAGGCTTGTGTTTTACATTTAATTGCTATTTTTATGACTGAGAGACGTTTATGATATATAAAAGCATGTTCTGATTTTTTTTAAACTTTATTTCTACCTACAAACATATTCAGGCAACTATTAAAGCATTATTTAAAAATTATATGCTTTTAGGATCCCCAAATGCAATAGCTTTGACATGAAATCAATCTTTATTTTACACCACAGAATCCAACACTAAGAAATAACACATAGGCAGATAGGCTTCAACACTTCCACTGTTCAGAGATGCCTATTTTGACTGTCTGATTACAGCTCTACTGCATTGATTGGTTCTTTAACAGCTGATG
This sequence comes from Urocynchramus pylzowi, assembly GCA_013397555.1. Taxonomy (NCBI): domain Eukaryota; kingdom Metazoa; phylum Chordata; class Aves; order Passeriformes; family Fringillidae; genus Urocynchramus; species Urocynchramus pylzowi. The sequence continues at coordinate 186,518 of VZRH01007533.1, forward strand.
TGTACTCAAAAAAAGGACAGCCAGGTCTCGACATTCAGAGGCTCCTTGGGAACCAGATGGCACAAACTGGAAAATCTCCCCAGAAACTCTACTCTTCTTTTTTAAACTCAAAATGGAAACCTTAGAACTTCCAGAACAGAGGAGGGCAGCAGTTATTTGACCTGTGACCAGCACCAAACATTTCAGAAGGCTGTGTGAAACTCTGCAAAATACAAAGCCACAGAGATAACTTTGTAGATGGTCAAACACTTTCCAACTCTCTACCTCAAACAGCCCTGCTGTTTTTGTGTTACAGGTGAGTTATTGTGTCTTTCAAGATGGTGATAACGATGCTATTTGCAATATTTTTTGTGCAGTTTGCTCCATCACACCAGCATTACCTTAATGATTCTTTGTGAGTCATCCAATAAGGAAAACTGAGAATTTACACACTCTAGGACAGGATTCACAATTTGAAGACTATTTATTTTAATAACTTGTCTGGAATGCTTACTTCAGAAATTTAGGTTCCAAGGGTATGTTCATTTTCACATTGTACCCACTGCATGAATTTTATTTTAATGCACTGCTCTTACCTTGCTTGTTGTTCACGTTCCCATATTCCTTTCATTCCCATGTTCATATTCCTATTCCTTTTTTTCTTTCTCTTGTACATACTTACCATTTCTTTTTTCCCTTGCTAATCTTTTTTTCATTCCTCTTGACCTTTTTCACCTGTCAAGTACAAATGCACTCTCCCTCATCCACCTCATCAATCATTCTCTCTCAGTCTCTTAACAGCACCAAATCCACCCAAGTTAGAAAATCAATTATAATGCACTGCTGCCAGTATAAATTCCCTGTCCAGTATGATACCTGTTACTTCAGGTTCCCCAAGGTCATTTATATAGATATCTGTCACCATGTCCCCAAAGAGGCCACATTCCAGTTCCACCAATCCTCCCAAGTGCCTTAGCACAGCTGACGGCCTTATGCTCTGAAAAAATTTGTTTAAATCTTGTGCAAAGTAAACAATGACTATGACACACTGTGGGATCCTATCCAGCATCTACTGGCAGGCCCCAGAGAAGGTTCATGTTCATTTGTAATTACTTCAAGAGGATTGTTGATGGTGGGTTAATCAATGCTGAAATGCAACTCAAGCAAACATGGGATAAAAGGCACTGACATGCCTGGGACTTGAGGAGAAAGAGAAGCAGTGGAAAGAGATCAGGGGCAAGGTTGTCAGCAGCACACTACAAGCTTTTGGAATAGACAATCCTATCCAGCATAACTACTACCACTTTAAAAAATGGACCAAGTAGGACCACATTGCTAACACATGACTGAAAGCTACGTTTTCACATTAACAAGAGCCCCAGGAGCATTTACATTTCTGTTCAGGCTGCCTATGCCAGCTTCCATTGGCAAATAACAAGCAGGTTTGTCTGGTTGCTCACATTCAAGCTGTGCCCACTGAAAAGGGAGTAGCAGAAATGCTCTTGTGATAAATCCAGAGGCAGTTGTCCAAAAAGCTGCTTCAGTGATAAGTGCAGTGAATGAATAAAGTAATGAACCAAAGCAATCTTACTCAGATCTCAGTGTTTTTGCAAAGAGCTTATGAATCCTTCAAATAGAAGAGATAAACCTTCCTTATTTAATCACTGTGTCTACCTCCAGGGGACAGTATAGGCTTGTTCCCCTAGTTTTTCTTCCACTGTTTTGTTCATTCCAGCTCCCCAGGCTGACCTGTGAGAGGTAGCCTGCAGGAAGAATGTTCATTTCCAATGCTGAGGAGATCGATGAGGCATTCTGAAAGACTGCCTGTCTAAACTGTCAGTGAATGAAGTTCATTTGACTGCACAAACTACCTACACTCCACCACAAACTGGAGCAATGAATAGTGCAAAAGTTTTTTATCAGTCAACAGCATTACCACCCACACAGTCAGCATATCTCCAGGTGAAACACATTGGTCAAAAACTCCCACTGGGGCACCTGATATATGTGCTAAGTCCACAGATAACTCATGAAGTAAAAAGCAAAATGAACTCCAAAACAAGCCAGTCCCTCCCCTCGAGCTCTTCTATCTCATCCTAACCCTTTGAATTAAAAGCAGCCTTTGTAAAGCACACAAGCAGCACACTGTGAGAGGCATGGCAGTAACATTTTGATCAGTTTACAATTGGTAAGAATTAGTAAAACATCATTGGGTTCCATGTATTTGCATACACATAGCATGTGTAAATGCAGATATGCATGCCTCCCACACCTTACAGATACAAGAACTATATACATATCACGTAACATCGGCCCATACCCACAATGTTGTATCATTACATTTGTGCATTAGGAAACCACTGTGCACACATGAATTGCTAACACAGCCTGTTGGCAGAGGAAGCAATGTTTACATTTCAGCTACTGCCACGGATCTGACTGTAAAGCAGAGAAGCAGACAAACAAAAGGCTGCGATTCCCATTACACTCTTTTTTCCTCCTTGCTTTTTCAAAAAGTTGCTGCTTTAAAACCCCTTCAGTACTAGGGGCCCAAATCCCTTGATTCTCAGTCATAACAGTACAGACAGAAAGCACCTGATGTTTACATACTGAAAGATGTGTTTCTCCTCTACCCTGCCAACACAGAAGTTACTCATTCCTAAGGCTTAGCAGCAGCATAAGGCTTTCATCCATCAAGGGTACTGCTTTTTGGTAGAGAAATTCTTCACATAAAGTCAACTAACAGGGCTCCCTCTCATCCCCAAATGCACCCCTCATTATACTGCTTGCTTTTTCCCTTCTTAATCACTGGTTAATTGCTTCTTTGTTTCCTGGAGAAGAGCTAAATCCTGTCCCTCTCCTAGTCCTCAAAGTTCTTTGTGACTTGACAGCACACAAGTACACATAACCAGCAAGGCCTGTTGTGGCAATCCCCTCTCACAGGCCACTTGAAACAGCATCTGCTATTCATTTTTCTGTCCTTCACAGGCAAACCACGTGCATGAGACAACAATCTGCTGGGCCAAACAAAAAGAGAAAAATTAGGAAAACCAGTACCTTCAGTACTTCATGCAACAATACACACAGGTGTTCAGAGAGGGAAAAAGATCAAGACTCAGACATGCACTCTCATATGCAGGGCTATAATACAGGTAGAGCAAGAGGGACATTCCATGGATATGGATGGGCATATGAGAACAATAATGTAAAACAGCTGTCTAGCATCACAGCTTTTTCTGTTAAGGTGGGCTGCATGTCCATGTCAGTGAACTTAAATGAGCCCAATGAGAGGGACAGGGATGAAAACTGAATAGTCAGGCTCATGTCTAATCTAAATCCTGCTGCTGCAATTTAAGCCTATTACTTCCGGCCCTATCAACCACTAATGTGGTGAGCAGATTTTTTTCCTTCCTCTTGATAACAGTTTTTGAGGCTGTTAAAGACTGTTGTAATGTCCCTTCTCAGTCTCCTCTTTTGAGGCTAAACAAACCCATCTCTTTCAGTCTTTCTTTGAGTATATGTCCTCTGGATCTCTCACTCCTCGTCTAATTGACTTCTGGCCTTTACCCGGTCAAAGGACATCTTTCTTGAATTGCACTGTTCAAAAGCGAGGACAGTGTTCCAGCTGAGACCTTACCAAAGCTGAGTGCAAAGTTTATTTCATGTATCTTCCATACTGCCCTTCTGGTTATATACTCCACATATTCTGTATAGTCAATGACCTTTCTTTTTTTCATAAAACCCCTCAAAACCTGCATGACTTATGCTCACTCATGCTCAACTATAATCCCTATTTTTTTCTTTGAAAAACTGTATCTGGCTGCTTTCTGTCCTGAATTACCACACTTGCTATTAAAAGGAGTTTTAACTGTCCACCTTGAGTGCCATAATTTTTTCACACAGTTGTCCCACCTTATTTTAAGCTTATCTTTTAACATATGCACAGTATGGACTTGTGCCCAGTGGCACACTCTGGAGAGATGTACTGCTTACTGAGGGCTCGTATTGGGGATATCAGTGAGAGACCACCAAGCCTCATTTGGTCTGCTGACTATTATCCACTGCTGTTGTTTCAAGTGGGCACAAGTGATATGAGCAGGAGCAGTCTGAGGAGTATCCAGAGGGATTACAGAACACTGAGAGCTGTGGTAAGGGACTCTGGAGAGCAGGTAGCTTTTCCATCAATTCTCCTGGTCAAAGAGAAGGGGTTTGAAAGGGCCAGTTCAATCTGGTAAATCAACTAATGGCTACAGGACCAGTGCCACAGCCATATGGTTGCTGTTTAGACCATGGGATTCATTTTGAGAAATGAATGGTCTGCTGGGGCTGACAGATCCATCTGTCAGAAAAGGGGAAGAGCATCTTCAGTTATCATGTCATCGAGATGGTGAAGAAGGCTTACAACTAATGTTGCTGGGGAAGGGGATCCTCAATCCATCCACTCCTACCAATTTGATGCCAGTGCCAGCAATAGATGCCCAGATACTAGACAGGGATCACATGTCAGCAGGAGAGCACCTGGAGAGCAGCAAAAAGGAATTCCAAGCACTGCTGCCAGTAACTCAGTCATCAGAGACCCTACTAAAATGCCTTCATACATCATGTAGCAAGGGGAATAAACAAGAGGAGTTTGAGATGTGCACACACCTGCAGTGCCTTGATTTCACTGGCATCACAGAGATGTGATAGGACTGCTCCTATGAGCTGGAATGGAAGACACTTTAGACAGGTCAGGTAGAGATGATGAGGAGGCAGTGGTGCCCTCTATGCCAGTAACCAGCAGGAATGCATGGACTTCCACCTGGGGATGGGTGAGGAGCTGACTAGGAGCTTATGGGGCAGGTTAAAGGAGGACAGGGACAAGTGACATTACAGGAGAGTCTGCTGTAGGCTGCCTGACCAGGAGGCCCTTCTGCAAACAGACGGGAGCAGCCTCACAGTCACAAACCCTGGTCCTCCTGGGGGATTTAAACCACTCAGATATCTGCTGGAGGGATAGCACAGCAAAGCATAAACAGTCCAGGACTTTCTTGGATCATGTTGATGATCGTTTACTAATAGATGTGCTCTGTATTTCACCATCCAGTCAATTAAATGAAAACATCAAACAGAACTCAAGCTGTTATATCTCTCCTTGATACATTTTTTCACCATGACAGGTTGCAAGTCCTCTGGTACAAGTGCCAAATTTACCTCCACATTCTGATTATATACACGGTACCAAATACCTCTCTCAAAGAGACCTTCCAGCATCAGCATATATAACACTAAATAAAAATAAAATCTGCTGTTTCAGCACAGTGCCCATTTTCCACCCCTTATTTCCTTTCCCTCCCCTCATTTCCTCCCTTCCCCCTCCCTGTGCCAGGGTTTGTTTTTCATGCCAAGGTCCTCTAGCTGAGACCCTGTATGGGAAGGTAGTTGTGGGAAAGGTTATTAGGAAACTGCCATCTAAACTGCTACCTTTCCGGCTTCCACACCCTCTCCCTCCCTACAAAGTCCCCTCTGTTCTGTTTTAGTACTAATGAGTTCAGAGGAGGTTCCTAGGCTGCAGCAATTCACAGTCTAGACTGTGCCAAAGCACACAGGCACACACCTCTCTGATCGCTTCCTGCCCAAACACAGTCCTGCTGGCTCAACCTTCAAAATGTGGGTTGGGGATTGCTGCTGCTGTGCCAAAGGCAGGCTGGATTTCCAGGGGCGTCAGTGCCACCTACTCCTCCCCTCACAGCTTTATTCTCTTGTGTGCATCCTATTTGCCATATGCCCCTATAGAGGAAAACAAGGGTAAGTCAGAGCTTGGCTGACCTTTAAATCTCTGATAAAATATTACGTAAAAGGGCAGGAGGAACTGAGACGTTGGTTAAGAATTTAATGAGCAAAATTAACATCTTGTTGAGCTTTGGTTGTGCAGCTTAGAAACACATGCTCAAGCTTATACACAGGGTAAACTCACAAGAACTCCACTAAATCAACATCATTTTCTGGCAGAAGTTCAGGTTCACACAGACAAAAGCAAAATCAGAAGCTAGCTTTAGCTGTTCTCTTGCCCTCTGAGTTATTATTCCAAATTTGGTAGTGCAAACCAGAAATCAGAATGCCCCAAACTCCATCAAATTGAGTGGACTTACTCTGGATTTACACCACTGGAAAATATTAATTAAATAACCTCTTTTAAATTGTAACAGACTAAACCTCTAGCTTAACCCTATAACAGTGGCTCACCCTATAATTTATAGCATGGATTTCCAACATAGAATAGACTGAGAAGTTTATCAGTCTCCTTTTCACTAATTGTTAACTTCTACCTCAATAAACAGAGATGATCTGTATTTACCACTAATCAGTCCAGACCAGAGAGAATATCATCCACATATGAGGCTCCTATTATCTCCTCTGGGTTGAAGAGGAGGGAAATTCCACAATTCTCCCCCCTCATATAAACAGAGTATTTCCATAGTCAAACAGTGAATTGAAGTCATGACAGTATATTTGGTTATTCACTCACACCCTGTCCTGTCTCATTGCTCAAGTATTCTGATAAGCAGAACAGAAACTACTGCACTGACATCACTGGGCTTAAGAAAACACCACCTAAGATGTTTTTCTCTCCATATTTCCACTAAAGAAATTATCAGAAATTCTCACAAAATAGAGCAAAAAGAATAAGAGAAGAATGAGCACGTGCCTTGGATTGTCTCCTAACAACAAATCATAATTGCATTTAGTAACTCATTAAGCATTTGTAATCCAAAGTTCTTCCACACCATTAATGTATAAGCTAACAGCTTCACACCAACCAACAAACTTGTGCAGCTGTTCCTCTCTATTCAAGATGTAATGCTGAAACACAGCTACTAAAGCAATCCCAATGGATTTTCCATGACTCAGGGATCTCCCTGGACACCTTCCAAACTGCAAAACTGCAATCTGCTTTCCCCTTGTAATTTCCTTTGGAGAAGTTATTCTTCAAGCCTCCACCTAGTAAAGTATTGCATAACACTGTTGTGCATGCTGCTAACCTTTTCCAAAGGCTGTTGTTAAGTGTGGGCAGTCTTCCCTTTCCTTTATGTGGTCAACAAAAGATGGGAAACTGGAAAATTAAAAGACGCCCTGAAGTGTTTTTAATGAAAAAGTGCATAGAATATACAAATGTTGACTAGGGCCTTTTTGCATACATCACTGGGTCTACAGGAAGGCAGTAGAGTCTTGCATCAGGATCTCCCTACAAAAAGAACAAGTAGATAAGAGCAGGGCAATGTCTATGACAGGAGGCAGTAATAGAGGTTTGCTCCCAAGTTCTTCAAATGCAATACATTTGCCATTGGAAGATTCCTGTACTGCCTATAATCTACACATGCTTCATCTTTTCAGCACCTTTTCAATCTGGCTACAATTATGTATTCAAACTGGCCTAAGAAGCATTACTATTCCCTGTTTCACACAAGAGAAAAAAAAAACCCTCACAAATGCATGAATTTAGTTGTGTAAATTTGCAGGGGTAGCTAGGAAAATGCAGTGTCCTTGAGAAGCTTTCCTCCCATCAAGCTTACAGACAACAAGGTACGTAATGTTAAAAGCTCTGGGTCAGTGCTGTTACAGTGCCAGGTGGAAGGCATCTGTCTGTACTGCCTAAAAAACATCAAAACAACAGAGTGGTAGTCTGGTGTGATGAGTGACAGAAAAAGCACCTTCTGACACTTGCTTTCCATGAGCTGCTCCCACCTGGTGCTGAAGGATGAACGGAAGGACCTCTGCTGTATTTAGTGACACCAAAAGCTTCTACTTACCTAGTGTGGAGGAAGGTGCCAGAAAACTGCTGACCTGAAAGACTTCTGCCCTAAAAAGCTGCTACTCCATCCACCTCACCTGTAGCACCTTGTGCTCCCCACTTTGGAGTCTTGCACACCAGGCAAAGAAGAGGTCATTTCCTTCCAACAATGGAAGGGCAATCCCAAATCACCTCAACAGGACCCCCAAATGATAAACAACTTTGAGTACTGTTTGAAGATAGACTCCACCTATAGAAAGGCACAGAGACATGACATAATTACAAACCCTTTTCCCCCACTCTCCTTCAGGCTGTATGATACACCATCAGAGCCATGATAACATCTGATATAAATTGTTACTAGGTGAGCAACTACAGAAACTAATCTTAGTCAACATATTAAACAGATGATACTTCATGGTTGTTATCTTCTTCTCCATTCAATTATCTCATTTTGTTAACAGTTCCTCTTAAACCCCAGCTACAGTCTACCTCCCTAAAGATAACTACTATCTGGTAGGATACTTAAATCCCATCTTGTTTCTCAACTTTTTCACTAGAAAATTTCACAGCTTCTGCAGCTTCAGGTGAGGAATTACTACAAATTATTACAAATTTATAAGGTCTTCATTGACAGAGGGATCTGGCTTCCCCTTTCTTGCTGACATCAGGCTAAGTATCAAAACATACATCCTACAGCATCTCAGATCTGGCCCTCCCTCTATAAGCTGCAGAAGAAATAGAGGTCTGTCATTCAACCTCCCTTCATCACCGTTCATTCACTCCAACAGCACAGCCAAAAGATCATCTTGGCCTAGCATTCATTCCATATCATCTCCATCTTTGCAATCGGTCTTCACTCTCCCTTCAGCACCACAGCTACTTCATTTGTTGTGTCTTTTTTCTTCAACACTGTGGAAGACACTTTTCCTTCTTATCACAATCTCCTGCCCAGTTACAATCTGGTCAACATGGTCTTTGCAACACATAGTACTTTCCTCTGGTCATTTCTTGCAGATGCATTTCTGGATGGCACCTTCTCATCCCATATTACCTTTCTTATCTGTTTTATAACAATCTCTCACCTTTCCTTAGCAGACCAAATCTAGATTCAAATATTCTTTCCAGAAGGTGAGGGATGAGGTCTTAATAAAAGATTTCTAAACCATCAAATACAACTCTGAAAAATGTAAGACACTAATAAAGATAATTGAAGGATAGAAACCAGAGAAGGGCAGGAATCATACTAAAGAGAAGCCATTCCAAAATGTTGGGATAATAGGACATCCCTGTACTGCTGCTGTTTATGCTATTTCTACTGAAGAGAACCCACTCTCTAAGTCAGCAGGCAAAGTGGCAGGAAATATATGAGAATGCTGGTGCAATTCTAGGAGGAGGGTAGAAAATTGTCTATTCTGCATCCATCCCAGTATAGCTGAAAAAGCTCCAGAAAGCTTTTAGAAATAGAGATAAGTTAATTTGATCCTTCCAGCTAGCAAGTATGACTCCTACTATCAATATCATCTCAGTATTTTATCACTTCAGCAGCCTTAAGGCTCAATCCAGAAAGTTGCTGACACTTTCTTATAGCCATAGTGGAAGACAAAAACCATTCAAATATTAATTATGTCTTACTAAGGAAAAAGGCCAGAGTAGAGCTTTATGTTATTTTTTCTTTTTATATTATGCTGCTTAACACTTGCAGTTATGCCAAAACATGGTAGTATCAGCAAAACAGGTGATAAAGATGTTAGAAACATCTGGCCACAAGATTTCTGAACATTAATCATATCTACCCTACCCATTATTTCAGGGTTAGGATATCACGACAGATCTCAAGCATTCAACAGAAGGAAGACATAAGATTGACAACTTAGCACTTCCATCCTCTAGTGGTAGATCTGTTCTTTCCCCTCCTTCTGTGTCCCAAGCTACATATCTATTGTGGTCCTAAAATCCAGTACTTCTCCTCTTTTGCCCCAGATGTACTACATGCATTTCCCTGCATGTTCCCATGAAACAACAGCACTGCCCTGTTAAAAATATGTAGTCCTGTGAGAGCTTCCTCAGGCATTTCATGTCTGCTGTAAGTAAATCATTCTCAGAACACACTCAGACAAGTCCAACCATGACCACGACCCTTCCCACGTTGCAGAAAGGCAGTCAGTATGCTCTTCTTGGGATATTCAGAAGCCAACAACTACCACAGACACAGAAAATACCACACAGGCCAAATTTCAGTCAATGAAGAATGATGTAACTCCACTACTGAACTGAACTGGTTTACATTGGGTACACCCACCCATAAGCTTTATAATCTTAAATTTAAAACACAGTGTGTCTCTGTACAAAATCCTTAAAACTGAACAGGTGCTTTGATAACACCCCCAGCTTCTTCACACCCAAAATCTCACGTGTAAGACCATATCTAGATTTACATTTGTTTACACAGCTCTATTGATTCTCAGACACAGAGCATGAGACCTGGCTCCCATCTCATGCTCTTTTCCCAGCATCTGTGTCTCACACATTTGCACAGTGACTGCTGCTTCTTACACAGATGGTCAGAGATCTGGGAGCTGCCAACCAGCTGCACCTGCTGGAAGGGAGCCTAAAATGACAAAGTGCTAGTGCTGCACTCAGGGCCATAAGCCTGTCCCTATCACAGGAACCCAGATGTAGGTGAGCACCTGAAAGGGGAAGCTGTCTCTGCTACAAAGCCTAAAATGCAATGCCTCTTATGGATTTGGACTTGAATTCAACTACAGAAAGCTTCTTGTAGTGATATGTGCATTAAAATCAGGGATTTGCACACATGTATTGCATATAAGACACATATAAAGCAAAACCAACATTATGAAAAACTCTGTAAAGCAGGAAGAAAAGAAACATATCCCCTGTGTGGAAAATTAAAAAAGAAAAGAGGAATCTTGAGTATGTACAATCTTGGACTATGCTGGACATAAAGGAATTTTGTGCATAACTAGACATACTTTGATACCATGAAGAGTTTTTGCCTCCTGAGCCTCAGTACCCTTTGCTTCAGAAATTTTAAACTACCCAGTTCTTTTGCCATTATTATAATAGAAGACAATTGCATCTGAATGCATGAAAAATATTGATGTGACAACTATAAACTAACCCAAGAGAAAGGGAAGTTTTTGTGGCCTGGCCACCATCAGTGAAGAAAGCGATTTGCTGCCTCAAAGTTTTGGTTTTTTTCTGCTTTCAGATACAGCACCTTCTACTCAGAGGGAAATGCCAAGGCTTCTTCCTTTCCTCTTGTCAGGAAACTTCTGCCTTGGTCTCACCAGCAGCATTTTCTTACAACTTCCACTGGTTCATCCTCATTAAGTGCAAGAAAGGAAGTAATAACTTCCTTACTTGAAGGAACTGAGAGTCTCCATTGAGCCAAGGCCAGCAAAGCCTCCTAGTATGCTGAACTCAGAGCTCATCAAATACAAATAAAAATGAAGGACCTCTCCAGCTGTCGACTGTGTTTAGCATTACACTTCCTGACAGATTAGGTAAATTAATTAATTACAGAGAAGCACAGAAGGGATGAGGGATGGGAACAGGGAATTAAATAACTTCCTCTTATGGGAAAAACAGAACAGAGGGACTTTTAAATTATGGTCGCACAGAAATTTGCATTTAGCAACAACTCAAACTCGCAGGCCTGTCAGAGGCATAGTCTGAAACTATGATTTACACGCAGGGCAAGTGACACAGAAAGTAAATCCCTGCATTGAAATGAATCCTGGATTAGGACAGAATGACTCAAAAGACTAATAATTTGAAACTAAACCCTCAGATCTTGGTAACATGAACTTTAATGAGAGTAAATACGGTTGTCAATGCACATGACAAGTGTTTGGGGGTTGAAGCAGGACCTGACATGCATGTCTTTCTAAGTCACAATCTTTCAATGAAAAACAAAGGACTTAAATAAGCTTCAGACATAGAAGATGCTTTTCTGGAAAGGTGTTGCTCCATACTGAGAGCCAAGAGACAGAATAGGCAATTCTGCATCTCTGCTTCCCAGAAATATTATAGGAGAGGTGGAAGAGAAATAAGGAAGTCTTTTCTTCAAGCCCAGCAGCAAACACATAGAAACAGAGCTGATGCCCTCTTATTCCTGCATGCATTGACATATATTGTCTATATTCCCATGAAAGATCACAGTGGAAGCATTTCTTGTACTTTTTACCACATGAATACTCCTGCAGGATGCAGAGCCAAAAAAGAGGCCTCACAAACACTGCCACAGCTAGGACTTGGCAAGCTTGAGTGGGACTGGTGATATATGGGAGTACTTATTCAATGTGGTGAAGCCTAGTTTTCATCTCAGCTTTATGTTGTATCCATTACACTAAATGGTCTGCAAGGAAGAGCTAGGCATGAAGGGAACTTGCTATTTGAAGTCAGCTGTTTGCAGTGGAAACCACTACTACAGTTATTTAGGTTTGGATCTCATCTCCCCATAGCTGCTGAAGGTATGTTATCCAGTGTGTGTCAAACTTTTGCCTTGCTCAGAAACTGCTTTGCTTCCTTTGACAAAATAAATAAACAAATTCCCAGATACTTCCATGCTTTACCTTACTTTCTTTCATATATAATATAAAACTCTTTTCCTTCCTTTTCTCAACTTTCTCTCCTCTGGAAAACAAGACAATAATCACAGAATTTTACTCTCTTTTAAGGCAGAGAAGGAAGAAATGTGGAGAGATTTGACAGAGTAAACAAAGATCAGGATTTTCCCAAACTTTATGCTACCGGTCACTTCATCCAATGCTAATATAAGCATGTCTGTGGTGACCCCACAGTTCCTTTGCCTCTGTTTTGAGAGAATTAGCACAGATATCAGTTATGTGGATGGCTCATGTAGTCAGTCAGATGGCTCATGTAATCAACTCCTTTCAGCATTCTGGCACTAAAGTGCTCACAAATTCTAGCCTAGTGTGTTGAGAAATCAAGAGAGCACAGTAACAAATATCACGCTATTTTCATAGTTATATTTCAGAAGATAAAGACATTGATTTAATTAGGAAGGGTTTAGTTCACTGCCATTTTTTCCAGCTAGATACCTTGGCTAGTTTGTCTTTAATTCAAAAAGTGAGCCAGTTTTGATGCTGTGGCATTATATTTCATATAATGAAATCAGAGGTGATGAGACAAAAGACTAAGAGTTGAATTTAGGGTTGTGTCAAGAAGGGACATCCATCTTCTTATGGTCACTGTTGCAGAGTACTGCAGACAGAAACCAAGGTAACAGTTTCAATCATGGTTCCCAGAATGGGCTGAAGGAAGGACAGAGACCTGAGTTCAGCACTTGCTTTCATCTTCATTTAATTGCACTCAGGCAATATTACAGGGAAGATATGGGCTTGATTTCCAGTGGTCTTATTGTTCAGGATTATATAGCAGTTCTATATGCATCATCTTCACAAAATCTGGGGATTTGCAATAGGATCACAATGCTAGATCTAGAGAGGGTGAGCAAGAAGAGTGTAGGCTGCCTCACCTGAGCAGCAACCTACCTCTCTCAGCAATTCAGTTGATGAGAAGAAGTTTAAAGGCAGGCCAAAACAGATGGTGGATAATTCTACATTTTTCAAATATAGAGAGTTCGTAAGTATTCATGCTGCTCCTCAACTGTAAGTAATGTACCTTTAGATTTTATGCCAAAAGTACCTACTAAGTTTTTTCTGGAAAAGCCTGTGAAGATGGTAAATAGTAATATGGACAAAAAGCTTTTGTGAACCCAGAAAGTCAACAAAACCCCTTCCTTAGGGACTCAGAGAAAAAAAAAATTAAAAAAACAACAACAACAACAAAAAAAACCAAAACACAAAAGCAACCAACCCAAAAAAAAAAACCAACCAACCAAAAAAAAAAACCAACCAACCAAAAAAAAAAACCAACCAACCAAAAAAAAAAACCAACCAACCAAAAAAAAAAACCAACCAACCAAAAAAAAAAACCAACCAACCAAAAAAAAAAACCAACCAACCAAAAAAAAAAACCAACCAACCAAAAAAAAAAACCAACCAACCAAAAAAAAAAACCAACCAACCAAAAAAAAAAACCAACCAACCAAAAAAAAAAACCAAAAAAAACCCCCAAAAAACCCCAAACAAACAAAAAAACTCCCAAACTGAAAATTAAATGCATTCAAATGCAATGTAAGAGAAACCATGACAGGAAATTCCAGACAATATCCCACCTGAGCTAAATGCAAGAATGCTTCAAGGGCAGATAAGACCACAAAAGTATAACAGTAAGCATTTCTCACATGTTCCCCAGTAAAAGAATCTAATGTGCTGAAGGTAATTCATTCAAGTTTGGAGGATATACCAATACTATCAACATTGAAAATGTAAACTCAAAAGAGAATTCCATTTATTCCCTAAGGACCTTGCATCTTAAAATAGAGAATCTTGTACTCCACCCTCTCAAATATCATGACCATCTCATGGTCATTAACAAAACAGGAACAACAAAAGCACAAGCTTTTCACACTGCTCTTTCCTCTGTGCTAGCATTCTTCACATTTTTTGTTTTTTCTGAATTGCTAGCATTTCAGTCACCCTTCTTGGTATGGTCTGAGTTCCAATCTGGGATCAGACTGCTGTTATGAGAGATCTAGATGGTAAAATTTTCAGTGTCAAGCAGCACACCACCTTTAAGCACCAAGAAGAATCCAGGATTCTAACAAAGAGCAAAAAGTATCAGAATCCACTGTGTCAAGAATACACTGCTGCTAACAAATATGAACAAGGGCACTGAGAAGCTGTTCCATGAAAAAAAGTTACTTCCTTTGCCTTACGATAATTGTTCCAGATTCTTTTGCAGTTCCTGTTCAGTCGATCAATCTGTACATGTAAAACATGTGTCTAGCACAGATATTTTTGCCAGCAGTCCCAAAACCATTTTGGAGCCTGCCAACAGACCACCATCTGCAGCAGTACTTTACCACTACATGGCAGTAAGGAAACAGAAGAGATGCTGGTCACATCAGCCTCGATGGTCAGGTAGGGCCAGTTTTACAGTTTGCAAGGTACAGGACCAGTCCACACACCCTGCTGCCTAGAGCTTCTCACTCTGCTTGTTCATTGAAGGGAATATGCTAAAGCCAGCTGTTCTGTCCTCTTTCACAAAAGCAGCCTTTGGAGGACAAAATTGCAGTCAGAAATATTTTTGTTTGCTTTGTATTTTGTGCATCTAGACTTTGATAAGCACTTACCTGTACTGTTACCACTGCATTCATCCCAAGGCAGTCACTACCAGCAGATGGCCTGAGAGCTGGTACATCATCTCCTGTCTTAGCCCAAACCAAATCATTCCAAATCACCATAAGCTGTCATCTTCATTCAGACCTACTCTCTGCACATGTTCCCAGTGGAATAAATCAAGATAGAATTTAGGACCTATCAAGAGTAACTCTTTCTGGTTTAATTTTCCAATTAATCAGACAAGGCATAAACAGAGCATCCAGCTTCAAGTAACACATAAACCTAGAATTGTTTTTCTGGTTGAGTAGCAACAAGAGCAGGCATTTGAGCTGAAATCAGCATCAGCTTATCATCTCACAGTCACTGCCTTGGTCAGAGTCTAGTCAGGCAGCTGCCATTACATAGCTGGATAGTCTGGGTCCATCTCCAAAACAGAGCAGCTCACATGTGTATCTGCCTCAGTCTGGAGACTACACAAGCAAGTTTGAAAGCTTGGAATGGGTCATTCCTAACTTCTTCCCCTTGAAAAATGGACATCTCCAAATTCACTTTTCATGGTACTAGTTTAAGTAGTGCAACAACAGCAGAAGATGTGCTCCTGACCCTCAAAATGCCAGTTTTCCCCAGAAAGGCAGGTAGAAACATACTAAATATTTACTGGATTGGAAAATTCATCACAAGGGAGACTTCTCTAGCACAGCTATGCTCAGCTTTTCTTGTCATTAACTCTTCCATGGGAAAAATGCCCCAGATTTTAACTGCAGCAAGGGAAAAAATAAGGCTTTTAAAAATTCATTCAACCACACCAATGTTTCATTATACCCTTTGCAGAGCAGATGGCAAGATGATGCTATACCCCCTGGGCCTGCTTCAGGGAGCTAACACAAATGCTCTTCTCACTACAGATCTCAGATGATGTTGGTGTCATCATTTCACTTGGGGATTTGGGTCAAAAGGCTTTACACTCAAATCTGGTTTTTATATAGTACAAGTGCACCCAGACTAGACCCTAACGGATAAGCAGCAGGGAGCTAGCACACAGCACAGAGCTCTCTCAGGCACTTCCAGGTCGCTGATTTACACTGCTGCATTTACAGACTGAATCTTTCTAATCCAATTAAAATCTCATCTGAGCTGTCAATACAGATGTAGCCTGGTTTATTTTAGTGTCTCATAGAACATGCATTAATCTAGACCTGTGGACAAACTAGCCTTTCTAGGCAAAGTCTGCATTTTGCCAGCCCAGTTTCCAGCCCAGGTTCTCTTGCACATAAAGCCCTCAACTGCTCTCGTGTTACCTGTCTAATCAGGAACTTCTATGGACATGCACTGCCATCCTATCTGGTTGCTTTATGAAAATGCGTGATGTACACTATTATCCTTCTGAAAAATAGCACTTTTCTCTCCCAGCTCACTTTTCATGCAATGATGGCTGGGCTGCTATCATTAAATATAAGAATTGAATATGAACTGTTTTCATTTCAATGGCTTCATTTGTTTGAAATGCATATGCCAGTTACAAGCTGTCAGCACATTTAATAAGTTATAGCAAAAACCAACAACTCTCGAACTACTGGGGCCAAAAATTTTTACAGATCATCACATATACTTGTCATTAAATTTTGCACCAGAAACATTATAAATTATACTTTTTAATAGACTTCCATAAGGCAGCTGTGAGCTGTTTTGCCACAAGCAAGCACATGGAACACTAGTATTTGCCAGACATAAAACTAGAAGTTAAAAGCATCATTAATACCACCACAAACTCTCAAACTTCTCATAAAACTGATACCCTTCTCAGCAAGCAAAAGCCCAGCAGCAACTCAAGCAGGTCTTTCACTATGACCCAAAGGTAAACAAGTTCAAGGTTTAGCAAGCCAAGTTCAGGAGCAAAGCACATCTGTTGGTGACGTCTTCAGCAAGGCTAGATTGAATGCTTCAATGGATCTTGGTATTGGAGAGAGCTGAACTTTGATACAGCAGTTCAAGCTTTGCAAGTGAAAACCAACCATTAAGCAGAAATAAATTGTCAGCAGAGCAGATTGCAGGTTACACTCTTACTCTTGAGAGATACCTGTCACCATGAGGAATTCTCCACAGTCAGACAACTGCATTTTCTGAGATTTAAGCAGTCTCACATAAAAAGAAAACTGACCTAAATATAGACCAGAATTTTGGGAAATATTTCCATAAGAGGAGATTCTCCATTTGCAAATTAGTTCAAAGCAAGTAAACTCTTCTGCTGAACACATTATTCTTCCTGAAACAGCTGCAAATCCTATTGACTCATTTCTATGCCCCTGCCACAGAATACTGAAAATCCTAACGGGTACTTTACCATTAACTAGTAAATTTAATGGAAAAAAAAAAAAAAAAAAAAAAAAAAAAATTCAAAAAAAANAAAAAGCATTCCATATCAATTTACTATGTACACAGAAGGCAACCTCTGACTGAGGAAGTCCTTGAGCTGAAAACTGTCAGAGGGTTGGAGAGTATCCTGGAAAAGACCACCCTATGGCCACATCTTATGGTCTCCAACACCTTATATTTTTCCCTAGCCATTTGCTTTGGACCCCTTGAACCTGAAGCCTGGGCAAGGTTGTCAGATCACTGATCTGCCAAACTACAGCTATCCCTGTTTTTGATATGACATACCATAGTTGCCCATATACTAACCTCCAACTGCATATGCAAATGACATGATTCTTTTCATTGCTATAGCATTTCAAAGCTATGGTCACGGACAAGAATTTATTGGGCTAATGTTACAAGTAGGAAGACTACTGGCAAATTCCTCTAATGCTGAGATCCAGCATTTTGTTCTATTCCTCACCTGAGTTGCACTCCTCAGGCATATACACACTTCAGATATCTCGCTTTACATAAGCTCCAGTCTCAGAATGGTAATGAGAAACCTAATCAGCTGCATCAAATGGGCATCACCTTTACGACACAGTTTGCAAAACAACCCAGCCCTATGACCTCTGCCTGTGTTTTGCATTCCGGCTGAACAAGAAGACAAAGACAGTGAAGTCATTTGATGCCAGGCATGAAAAGCAAGTGTCTGGCTCCTGGAGTCTGCAACATTTACCACAAAAGAAAACAACAAAGTTCATCTGAAATAATTCCTTCTCTTCCTGTTTATGGCTGTTGCTGCAACAGCACCATTTCATGGTTCAAAGGCGGCTGTGTGATGAAACATAATTAGCATGGTCACCTGATTCTTCTACCTCACCAGCAGAATGCTACTCATCAACAAGACCAAATAGTCCTCACCTTACAGATCTGCAAACCCTAAGATTTTCCACTTCATTACACTATACAGCAGATTTTATCCCAAAGTTGTAAACAAGAAATTGACTGTCAGCTCTCTCTAGAGAACTTGAGAGGTTTCTTCTAATATGCCCAATTCTACATAGTGCTATGAGAATAAATAAGCACATTTAAACATTTTGTTGTACTTATACCCGGTGCCACTATCATCGATCCTGTTGCTTGCCACCTTTCTCCTATCAAGTAACTAGTCATAAAAGAATGAAAAGGTTTTTTTAAAAGCTTCAACAGAAGCTCTTTAATAAATCCCTTAAATCCTCTTATTACTCCTTTAAAGTGAAAAGTTCATCCGCCTCATAAATATATCAATCTGTCAGCAGAAACTTACCACAAGTTCGGCGAATCTGGCATTGAGCTCGTCTGCTGGTGGGATTGGGACAGAAAACTCAAGGAATTGGAGGGGATTATTGTCCTTGAGGTTGATTTCAGGGAGGTCGCTACCTCCAAAACAACAAAGAAACCCCAACGCATGACGATTCCTCTTCCGGGGGGCCATGATCATGGTGTATGGTGCTATCTTCTAATCATGTTCTGTAGGGAAAAAAAACAAACAAAACCAACAGACATTAGATGATAAAAATAACAGTTGAGTCTGTGCAGCTCTGTGCAGTTATAATGGCTGTCACTGGAGTAACAGATGGAAGAGTAACAGAGGAAGAAGGATCTGATACCCAGAAGAGCAAAATAAACACTCAAGCTAGATAAGGTAGCTAGGCCTTCGTATGGTATTAACATGTTCTTCCATGGCAATGCAGAATCGCTTCTCCCAGGTTTTCTGAAAAAGTTCTACAAACTCAGTGTGGAATTTCCCAGCAGATAGATTTATCAGCAATGCTCAGTAGCCAAGGCAGAATGCTACCACAGAATGCTAGTATTGGCCCTTTTCTCACTACTACTAAAGGAAAGAAACTATCAGAAGGACAAAAGCATGTATGGGAGATTTTACCCAGAGCACATGGAAGAAACTTCCAAAAGTATCCCATTTGATCAAAATAAAATGAACAATGGAAAAATGAAGCAGACATCAATCTTCCACCACTGCAGAGCCAAACCACCAAACATTCACTTATTCCTTCACGGCCAGGACTATCACTGTAGGACCATTTTGTCCATCCCATTTTCAAACACATCTAAGTAGTTTGGGCTGCTTTATGTATTCAGGGAAGAAACAGCACAATGTTAATGCATGTCTTCAGATTTACATTTCAGCTGCCAGATCCCATCTTGACAGGACCTGGCTTGAGGGGCTTTGGTATCAGAAGTATAAAAGGAGGCAGAAGGAGACCTGAAGGAGAAGCTGGGAAGTGACTGATTTCACTATCACACAACACCGTTTGTGAGCTGCTCACCCAAACAGGAAGTCTCCTGCCAGCAGTTTGAAAGGAGGGATCTGTGCAGTGCACAGAGAGCCACATATTTTGCCCTTTTAAGGGACTTGTTGTTTGACAGCTCAGGGGTTTATTTGTGTTATATTTTTAAGGACTTCACTTTTTCACTTCATCTGCAGAATAAGCCATATCCTTAGAGAGTAAATAATTAAAGCTTGTTGGGAAGCTGGTCTCCCTGGGCACAGGGCAGGGGAGCAGGAGGGAGGTGGCAGGTGAACCAAACCACAGGATGCTGGATGCTGTATCAGCAACAACACAGCTGAGCTTTGTCATCAGAGCAGCTGCTGCCCTAACCTGCCCTACAATGCTTTGGTCTGTTTGCTTGCCAGAACAAGGCTGCTTTGAGCTTTCATAGAGACTGAGTAGCTGTGTGAGGAAAAGCACCTTCGGGACAGCAGTTGCATAGTGGGATTTAACATACAGAGCACAGCCAGCTCTCCGGGGATGTTTCGTGCAGAAATTGGCATGCTTGCTTAAAAAAAAAAAAAAACAAACCAAC
>VZRH01007533.1:206753-336310 GCA_013397555.1 Urocynchramus pylzowi
CGGGCAAAAAATGGCATGCTTGCTTAAAAAAAAAAAAACAAAAAAAAAACCCAAAACTTAAGCACCAAACAACAGCCAAAAAACCGTCCAAACCATCCAAACCTCTACCCTTATGGCACTATGTGCTGTAAAGGAATCACCTGCCCTACTCTATGCTGAGATTAATTTATCCAGCACATTCTCTTATGCATTGGAGGGGCATCACCTGCAACTCTCACGCAGCTGAAAGAAAAGCAAGCTGGTAAAAAAGTACTGTCTTCTGGCATGCCCACTTTGCTTTGCTCTCTATGCCAGCTCTGCAAGGGGTGTTATGTCCCAGCAGGATTCACTAGGGCAGGATGTCGCTGGCTTCAAAAGCCCATTCATAAAAACATTGAGTTCTCACTAGGAGATGCCAAAGGTCAACTTAAAATTGAACTGGTCATTGACACAGCTTCAATCAACAAAACCAAAATGCCCTCAAATCTATCACAATGATGTGTATGGCAATTTCTGTTTTGTCTCAATAGTGGACACTTAAGAGATTCAGCTGCTAAAAGATTTCACAATAGAGCCTCGGAAATTAAACTTGTACACTACAGACCAACTTCTCAAGTATTAGTATTCCAAGTGCAATGCCCTTTATGGCAACCCGGTCGTGACTGAGATTAAAACCAATTAGTTTGACAAAACTCTCTTTTGGAAAGAACTGAATTCAATGAGACAAACCTCATTTACATGCAATACAACTACATTTGCACCAATTCAGTCGCAACCAGGCTCTGGCCCACTGTCTAAAGGCTTCCCCACCAACCATCAAAGGACCAGCATTCTCTGGGGCATGGACAATGAATCCTTCCTTGGAAAAACTGGCTGAGCCATTGGAATTATGGGACCATAACAACCTCCTTTATGAACTCAGGTCAAAACTGTGGTATAAATTTTGCCAAAAGAGGTACCTAAATGAGAATTATGTGAATGGATGTGAAGCTCAACATTTTCTACAAGGTAAGTACAGCCCTGGTCTGGCTACCACAGGTTGTCCTGCACTAGAATTTCATTACTTGGCTCTCCTCTTAAGCAGGTTCATCTAAGAGGTTGTCAATCTCCAGGCTTTCCTCATCCATAATGCTGAGAAATAAACAAGCTGATGTTTGTTACTCTGATTTTTTTTACAGAATCTGCAGTTCCTTGGGATCTACACTTGTGAAACTCAAGGCTACTTAATTTTTACTACCCTGCAAAATTATGCAGAACTCTCATGAACAATAAGCTCACCTTTTGCAAAGCATCATTCCATTGCACAACTCACACTTTTAACACTGGAATTTTCCAGGTCCATCTATAGGCAGCAGGCATGAAATTCATACTAACATAGAGGGGTAAAATAACACTATTGTATTGCTTCCACACTGTAATTGTGTGGATGTGTGAGGTGTCTAAATGCTTTCAAAATAAGAATTGAGGACTGCTACAGAGGAATCCAGCACAGGTATTTTAGAATCAAATCACTGAAGGAATGAAGGAATGAATAGGAAGCTAGCACAGGTATTTTAGAATCAAATCACTGAAGGAATGAATTAAAGAAATTTCTAAGTTGGAGCACTGTCTCTCTAAATTTAAGATAAACAGTTAAGCAGATGTCCTTCAGAATCCTGTAAGTTGTACTGTTTATGCTATTTAATAACTAATTAAAACTTTTTAATTTTTGTTGGTGTTCAACAAAATAAACATTTTCTAATTACCTCCAAGTAAGTAAACTTTTCCTTTCCATTCTCTCTTTTTTGTTTTTACTTTCTCAAGGATCAAACCTGGGAAAAATGTGCTTCCAAATATTGAGGAGGGTGAGAGACAACAAAGAAAATGAAGAAAAGAGCAACTTCCACTTTTCTGAGTGGTAATTGACAGCAAAGCTGACATAAAAAATTATGAAAAACAAAAAGTGGGGAGTTTTGTTCTAAAAAAAGTTCTATTGCCTCTCAACTTCATGCAAGTAAAAATGAAATGTGCAATAATGTATTTATATATATATATATATATACCCCCAGTGAGAATCAATAGGAAATCTCTCTCTGGAGAGAATACCACTATTACACATAACTCCCTCCCACAGCTCTTCTCAGTTCTACTGTTTTGCCCTTTTACACAACACAAACAAGTTGCTGTCATTTCAACAGCTAACCACACACCCGCTCCTGACAGCAATCCCTCTCCTGCTTCCCAGCCCCATCTGTGGTTCGGCTCAGGTCAGGAGTCACAGCCTGGAGCTTTGCCCAAGGTCTAATTATAACAACGTCCTCTTCCTCTGACAGGGCGTACGTGTTCATTTCTAAACCATTTGGCCCAGTGACCAAACATAATTTAGCCAATGCAATTTTTCCAACCCTTATCAGAAGTTTTAGCCACATGGGATCAGATTCATGCTAACTGCACACGAGGATCCTCTTTCAATCGCTTTCTAAGTTGCTTCACAAGCCTCACTCTTCTGTTCATTCTCATCTCAGAGATTGTCATTTTCATGCCAAGATATGCTAAAGAAGCAACATTCCACTAAAAGTAAGACACCTGAAACAACTGCTCTGCCAGCAGCTCTCCTGTGCAAGACAGCTGATTATCGTAGATTTTATTTCACTGTTCTGTCCTTCAACACACCTAACAGCCAGAGCATAACTGTAACTAAAATCGAGAAAATTACTTTTGTATCACCACCTTTGGAAAAAGGGAAGAAAGGGAACTCCGTAGGTAACTAAACACACACAGTCATGCAAAAACAGTTCACAACACAAGGAAGCATTAATGGTAAACACTTTCAGAGCTGTATCTCCACTGATCATCAACAGACACACAATGCCAGTGGATGTAGTTATAGCTCTCACCTGAGTGGGGAGCATGGGACTAAATGTATGATGAGGAATCACTGCCCACACTAGCCTATGCTAACAAGAAAGGAATTAATAGTTTCCATTTCCTTGTAATTTATCTATATTGGTCTGTGGCAGGATAAAACATATATATGTAATGTGTGATCACTGACATAGAAAGAAATCTGAATTCAGACTGGTTTAGAACACAAACCAACTCACCCACAACCCCCAAATCCAAGTTAAAACTCTATTATTCAACTGTTAAGTAATAAACCATGAGAAGTTCCTGGTATTAAAACAGCTCCCTAGATTATCACTTATTGATGATGAAATGGAAAAAATAAGCACCATGCTCAAAACTGCCTGAATATGGACACTGAATAAAGGGAAAGAGCTTCATGTTCATCCTATGCTCAGTTCCCTGGACCACATTGCTTCTTCAGTACACAGATGGTGAAATGATGAGCTTCATGGCATGATTTAATTACCATGGGAATTTTCCATGTATGTCACATGTAATGTGACAGATGTCAGATGCACTATATGGCAATTGCAGCAGGGGGGATGGGGAAAGGAAGCAGACAAGCAATCTGTTTTTTGCACATGTAATAATAACCCAACTCCTTTGGTTTGGATTCGCCAGCACACAATACAGCAATAAAAAGCTCTGACCACTTAAAATCCACAAAAACCTTATTTTTCCAGGAAGCTTCCTGAAGATCCATGGACACCTGCCTGCTATGTTGGACAGAAAGGCATCAGACCCAAAACAAATCAACAGATTACTGGATGTGACCTGGAAACAAGCAGGGTCCTGTGCAGCAATGGCTACTCAATCCCAATCAGCCATGATCCACACTTAACAGTTTCCACCACAGGAGAGAGAGCATGTCAAATAATGCTGTGCATTTTGAAGCCAGTTCATGGATTTTCCTTCCCCCAACACATTGAAGTGCAGAGCTCTTGGTGTTTATGAGAACTTTGCAAGACAGTCCAAAAACACACTTCTCATTTGTTTTACACACCTTTCCATTAAAACTGAGATGGTTGATAACTTCAAAGGATTCCACAGACCTAAGGATTTTCTTCTATTATATATAGATATATCAATATTTATTTCAATTTTATTCATTTGTTTGCCTCAGAAATAAGTCTTGAGATAAGAGAAAAGGCAAGGACTATTTGAAGGCTGTCAGGTGTAACTATATCCGTGAACCTGCTTACTGCAACGTGTCTGTCAAAAATCTCTTTATTTTTAATACTTTAAGGATGCTCAGGATGTGCTGGGTGACTAATGACCACTAATGTTAGTCTGTTAATACCCACAAATCCACTACATCTCACCTTATACCAACTTATCAACACACAACAACAACAAAAAAAGAAAAGAAAGCTAAAGAACTGTAAGAAACTTCTCTTCTGAAAAACTAATTTGCAACACTTTCTCTGCCTTCACCTAAGAATGAGGGAAAAAAATAACTCTACAGAATAAAAACAAAACCAACAACCAACCAAAACAAAACAAAAAAAATATACCTTCAGGTTCTTTGTGTTCCCCCTAAATCATTAATCTATCCAAATTGTATTCATAAGGAAACTACTTGAAAAGAACAGTCAAGATTCAAAACACAAAGCAAAGAGAGCAACAAAGCAGTTGAAGTCATGAATCTGGTTAGTAATAACTAAGTATTTCTTTACACCTCTTCCCTCACCCTTTAATGAAGTACAGATTAATAATTTTCTGTGCTTAACTGGGCTGACCAAACAATCCATTCATTCTTTTACCTGCTAAGAAGGTATTTTATTTTTGCAAAGGTACTATAACTGTGTCATAGTTCCCTATAACTACGACTTCACACATAAATGTGCACAGTCAAAACTAATCTGTTCTCCTAGACACCAAATGCTGAGTCTTAATTATATTCTTGCATCTCATTTATACACAAGTAAATCGATGCATCTTTAACATTTCTGAATGGTGATATGACCACCACAGCTTAGACTGCAAACAAAACAAGTAAAACTCACAGCCTAACTGTTTATCCAGGATAAGTATGTCCTTCATCTCCTCAGTGCCTGATTTGCATCCTAATTTATCAATTCCTCACTGAGGCATGCTTGCCAGCAATTCAAACCACCATGGTGGTGGAACAAACAGGATTGCATACTGCCTAAAAATATAATCAACCTTTCTGGTTTGCATGAAGTAGTGTGGAGTCCTGTCCTTCTCTTCTTACCCCTCCCCAAATTACTTTCAAGTTCTCTGGTGTTGCAGCACTGCCACTTCAGTAACATTTACACATACCCTCCACTTCCTTCTCAATCAGAAAGTCACTGCTACCAAGATCAATTTTCTTGTCTTGTTCACCATGAACCACCTTTTTTGTATTCATATGCCTCACCAAAGATTACCCATTCCCTTCTATTAAGAAAAAAAGTTGTTCCTTTGTAGTCTTAGCTCTCCTTTTCTTTATTTTCTACCAGTTTCATTCTCTACTTTTTCACTGTTTCATTGCAATATCCTCATTTTTTTCATGACAACAGTTAGAATTCAAATGGCTTCCTGTAGCCACTTCCTATGCTCACACTATAAAACCTTTTTTTTAAAAGCAGATATTGAAGAGAAATATACTTCTAAAGAGACACAAGCTGCAAATATTGCATCACACTTCATGTATGTTTTATTTTGGCTGTATTTTACTTTATTGTCCTGTGGCACTGAGGTTATGGTTCTCCAGTGTAGGTCTTACTCTTCTGCTTAAACCAGTTATTTTACAGTGTCAAATAGACTGTGGTACTACACAAACAGAAATAAAAGCAGTAGGCATGCAATAAAAGTAATCACATGGCTGGAAGCTGGCCAGAGCACAACAAGTTCACCCCCCAGTAATGATGATGCTGTAGAGACAGCATTTAGCCGTGCCCACAAATCCAGCATGGATAAATTCATTTTTTACAAAATAATGGAATTTATGCAGCAATTTCCCCTACTGCAGCATTGGCTTCACTGGATGGGTTGGTTTATAATATCCCTGTTCATCAAATTTCTGTGGCTCTAAGAGCCAATGGGAAACACACTGCATAAAAGAAAACATAGGGAAAAAATCCCACAAACCCCACAGATGGCACCCCAAGACCCAATTCTGACTAAGAATAAGACCATGAAGCAGCAAGTATTTTTAAACACTCCCTGCAATTCACAGATTTTACTTTTGAAATAATTCAGATCCTAAAAATATTATATTACTGTAATTCTAGGGCCATGAATTCAGGGCAAGGCTATAATTCCAGTTTGTGTCTGTGCTACTCAACAGAGTGTGTCTGAGCTTCCTTTTCTAGAAGCTACAGACGTAGACAGCAGAGCCCAAGTTAGACTCTCAATTTTCTTTACTTTATTTTGGTGATAGGTACAACACAATGATGCAATTTCACAGAAAAAAAAAAAAAAAGTGCTGTGGAAGTTGGAGTGCAAGATGAAGCTTTTATTCAAAATAAGAAATCACAGACTGAATATTAAATAGATCATGATGATATCAGTTAAGCAGACACACACACTGACAGCCATAACCAGCACATCACTACTTCTGCTTCAATACAGAAGACAACTATTTTCCTCTACAGGAAGATGAATTCCTGTGCCTTTTACACGTCTTATGAAATGCCTTTAAAGTCATTGTACAACAGTGACTCTAATCAGTAATGTGTGTCAGTTCTGCCTAATAAAAGCAGGTCCCAAGGATGGAACAATCATACTCCAGAGCAAAATTTTTGATCAGCAAAGAAGCCAAGGGTTGAGTGATCTGTAGAACAAGGTGTCCCACTCTATCCTCTATTCCATAAGATCTCTTCAGGAATACTAGTAAAGCGCATTAGCACTTTAGGATAGTACTAAAGCTTGATCTAGGAACTTTAAATCTCTCCAATATTTCTATTGGAAAGAGTGGGGTTTAGTTGCAAAGGAAGTCAATCCAGAGTTTCCCAGTTACACTACTGCCATGCTCAGAAGAATGAACACACAAAACCCCATTACTAAGAGCGTCCCTGTCTTGTTTGAGTCATTGTAATTTTTCCATTCTGTCATTGCCCAATTATTTCCAGACATGATGTAACTATTTTGCCAAGGGATTTGGGAGTCAAAATGTTGCCGTTGTTGTCATCATTATCCTGGGTGCTTGAATTTTCTAGACAAAATAAGCAGCTGAGGGCATTAGAGTGCCTCTACTGAGAGAGAAATACTCCGTAAGAACTGCCAGGGTGCTCCAAGAAAAACCAACAAATGGTAAAGGTCCAATTACATCCCCCCAAAACTCCTTATTTCCATGTGAAATGCTGTTTTCTTATTCAGACAATTAGTAGAATAAAATTTCATCTGTTGTCTGATGCCATCATAGCATAAAAAAAAATTATTTCCATTCTAACACTCTGATCAGGGCCACTATGGGACTTTAAAACTCAACTTCACTGGAAATATGCCTTGATTATAACCACTGGAAACTAACCACAGATGTAGGTGTACAAGTGCTGTCTTCACTATTGACAGGTAAATCAATTATCTGCACTGGTAAAATCCTCCTAAATGTCACACACTAGAAAAAGCAATTCAGTCTCTCTAGCAAATGCATATAACTGGGGAAAAACTCAACACAGAGACCATTTGGACTTTTACCTGCTTTTTTGGATGGCACTGAATCTCTTCAAAACTAGTGTCTATCAATGCCACCTGGGAAAGCCAGGTTCCAGGCTGCAGAGCTGCCACTTTCCTGCTTAGTGCCCCAGCTAAAGCATAGTGTGCTTCTACATGTCCCTGCAAACCCAAACATAATAAAAATGGTGGCTCTCAGTTCTGTTCCATAGACTAAAAAGCCACCGATGTGGACGATGGTTAAAAACCTTCTTTAGTGATCAACTAATGGAAGAAACAGCCACTAGATGCATTCACAAAGGGAATGGATCTCAGGGTTTTTATGCTCACTCCATCTTGGAGAGGGTTCCCATAGGTCAAGGCATAGACAGGGTGAAAATGTCATTGATTCTATATTCCTACTTTTTAAACTACTCAGATTGCAGAGTTGTCAATTTGGCACCAAAAATAAATTCCCTGTAGAAAATCAAGTTAAGAAAAGGTCATATGCAGCATTTGATTCCAGCATTTTTATTTTTCTTCAACATTCTGACCAGGGATACTCTGGGTTCAATGCCCTGAAACCTCAAACATTACGCAAGTAGGTTTGAACTCCAAGCCAGAAGCTCGGTGAAACTGCTGAACTTTTAACCTAACGTGTCTTCATGAAGAATGGATATTTGGAAAGAGCTTTGCTCAAAGATTTTGGGTTGTTTTCTGTGTGTATTTTTAAGTGACATCCAGATAAAATATATTTTCTGGCTGCTTCAGTATTTTCTGGAGGAGACTTTACACCAACACTGAAGGCTGGTTTCAGAGGCGTGACGTACTGCTTTAGGTTTTGCGGTTGTCAAGTGTTTCATTGCAGTAAAGTGAACAAGGCTTCCTCTGTATTTCAGTCAAATTCTACAGAACTGATGCTCTGACTGACACAGGCAGTGATCAGTTCTGAGGGTCTGAGAAGAACTCACTACCTAAAACCAGCCACCTTCCTTGCATGGTCAGTGGGTGGTCTGGCCAAGAGCATTATGTGGAAAATAATGCAGTAAAAGGAGGGGCAGGGAGACCTCCCTTAAAATGCACGAGTGTGAGGTTCTTATCTACAAAGCAGTGCCTATCCATGTGGTCTAGAGCATTCAATACATAAGAGTGTGGTGTCTGTGCCAATTGTCAACCCTCCTTTCCTTCCATACTTGAACTGCCAAAAGCTAGTTCTAGTCTCCCAGATTCCCATGGCAAGAGGTCATGTCCACATCAAGGCCCTTTAAGGCTCATGATTAAGAAAAGTTTTAAGTTCTGAAGTATATCTAGGGAAGACTTCCTAGAACTGTAACTGACCTCAAACACACTGTCCTTTCACAAGGACAGGTCATTTTTAAATGTATGCTCAGACACCCAAAGAAAACTGCCAAGAAGCTGCAGCAAAAGTTTGGGTAGTCACCTCCAGATTTCTAAGTGTCTACAGCAAGTCAACAGCCTGCCTGAAAATACAGCAAGTTCTTTCAGCTTCTGAACCCAACCTACTCGTAGCTTGTTGACAAAGCTTGGAGCACACTCCACAGAAAAACAGATTGCAGTATAAAATTCCCTAAGCTCTCCACCACAGCTGAACACAACTGGGAAAAAACCTCTAAAAATTCAACAAAACAAGCAATCCTACTTCTAAACCACTACTTGATCTGGATTCACAGTCCTCAGACATGATTCATAAAGGCCCATTGTATACAAATAGAAGAGAAACCTACCCTCTGTCAGAGAAAGGAACATGTTTATCCCCTGAGGGCTGCAAACATTATTATGTCCAGTGATGTATGTCTTTGCAGAACATCTACCAATATCACTGCTTGTTGTCTCTAGTTTTGTATAGCACTGACTTATTCAATAGCTTGTATAGAGTTTTATCCAAATCACCACCTGCTGCAGTTTGTTTTGTCTCACCCTTTGGAAAGGATGTATTTAAAACTTAAATCAATAATTTTTGTTTATTTTATATCTTAAATTTATGGATGGAATACATACAAATAAACACAGTAAGCAGTCATACGTTGACTTGTACAAGTTGAGGTCTTGGCTCTGCTGCCCTGGTTATATGCAACAACAAGTGCCACTACAAGAAAGGCTGAAATTGCTGTTATTCCTGTTTTCTACTAACTGAAGAAGAGCCGCTGCAAACCAGTACCAGAATCTTTCCAGTAACAAGAAGCAGCATCATTTGCCCCTTTTCCTGCCCAGAAACCCATTTGAACAAGGAAGCAATCTCAATTTTCTTAAAACCTTTGCCAGCAGAGGGAACTGCAGAATGTCAGAAGCTCTGAAAAATCAAAACCAACTAGGCATTTGGTCTGGGTGGCTAATCCAAAAAGAAGAACTTTATGTATAACCCAATGATTTGCAGAGAAGCTGACAGCCTATCACTTAATTTTAACTATTGGCTGTTGTATCAGTAAATTCAAGATGAAAATGGCATTAATACAATGGAATCCTCATGTTTTACTTCCTCCCCTTCTCCCAGTCATTCATGTTACAAGCAAAGGGTCTATCACACTACAGTAGTGAATGCTTAAAATGGACAAAATTGTACAGAGAACTGTATCCATCTCCAAACCCCTGAAAAGATAAACTAGCAGATGTATAAAGCAAACATTGAGTCCATATCAATGAGATACTCTTCTGGGTGAACTCTTCCCTAGTGCTTGTTCTGTCCATACCCTAACAACAGTCAAACACAGCCTGTAAGAAGCACAGCTACTGCCCAGGAAATGTTCTTACTACTGGGTTTACTATGTCATCAGTTATTAATCATAAAAAGCTCCACTGGGATAACCCCAGAATTAAACAAATTAAGAAATGCATATCTAGAGAGGGGAGTTGGTGTGGGAAGTAATTTTAAGGAACATTGTTTTGTTTGCAAGAAAAAACCCAGTTCTTTAGAGAGGAGTAAGTCCACAAGGTCTTACACTATCCTGTTCATGCTGAGATCTCAAACACAGGCAAAAATTTTCTACATTTTTAGGAGGTCATGCATGATAAGGAAACAATTCATCTCCTACAGGGCCCACTAATAGCAGCATTAACTCTTCTTAATTCCCACAGCACATTTCATATCCATATCAATATTGAGGGACACATTTCCTGTATCTACCAGAATAGTCCTACAGCTAAGAGTTCACTTCAGTTTAAATTGCAATATTGTGATGACATGGTGAACGCTTCACAATCATCAGATCCCAGCATGCAACCACCAAGTCATCCATTTCCCTGAAAGCTGTTCATAGTAGAAGTGCCCTTCAAAGGAGTGATTTTCATAGCACCTCAGAAACCTCTGCATGGAAGAGTATGTCCAAACAAAAACAAAACAAAATCCCAATCCCCACTTTAATGCTGTGACTGGATTCACCTAAAGAAGGAGTTCTGTCTTGTTCATTTGATAGAGAGAAACCAATACTTAGAGCATGTTGGAAATGAGCTCTGTCTGCACCTTCTAACCAACCACTCTGGACCAAAGAAAGCAGCTCTCTAGGTTGGAGGGAGCGCCTCTGAGGACCAAAATTTGAGCTTGAGTTACTAAAAAACTGAAGAGAGGGGAAGCCACTTATCACAAGAAATAGAGCAAAAGGCAAGAGGAAAGATCAGCTTTCTAGCTGGAAGGATGCTGTTCTCTGTGGGTGTACTATAGCAAGTCACATGCTGTGGAAGGACCTTGGTGTGGAGGTAATGCCAGCAGATCAACAAGCCAATAGTTCAGTCAAGAAAATAAATTCATGTCTTTGTACTCAGTTCTTCAAATATTTAGGCTGAGGTTACTCCAGTGGAAATCTCTTTCTAATCGGATACTAAGGGGTTTATACTGTGTAAAACAAAGTATTTCAGACATTTTTTGCTAAGGAATCCCCCAAAAATCATATTTATGTAGGCAAACTCATCAGAAAAAGAAAGAAAAGGGCAAAAGAAAAAAAAATGAAGAAAGAGAAGCATTTTATTCTTCTCTTCAGATAGACTCTGGAAGGCATGCTCAAAAATCTGTTCATCTTATCAAGGCAGTAATTTCAGGGTGAACATACTATTCAAATTAGGTTACAGAGACTTTACAAGAGCCTTTCATTCTCCAGATGAATGAACAACATACACTCCCTATATCGTTTCCTCTTCATGGGTGTAACAGACTCCTATTAATTCTAATGGAAACACATAGCCTCACAGAACAAGAGATCAACTCTTCCAAGCAGACCTCAGACTCAGTTAATTTCTGGTGAAATGGCCTTTATTGAAATTGTGCCAGACGGGCACCTGAGATTTATTTTTTTTTAGCCTCCCAAAATATTTTATTTCCTTCAAAGCCCTTTTGAGCTGAATTTAGCAAAGTCAATCCAAAGCATCCAGAGCATCTAAATCATCATTTCCTGACTCCTGGGGCATGTATTCCAAGTCATACACAAACTTCAATAGGGGCCAGTTTTTAACCTTAGTCCTAACTCGGAAAGTCTCCTGACTACACATTCAGAAAAGCAATGTATTCTATATGTAAGTAGTAGTGATATGTTTCATCAATACTTCCATGTTTTCCCTTAAATTTTCCATATCCAGGAGTACTTTTCCATGCTCTGTGTAACAGCTCAACCAGTTAGCCTCAAATTAGAAAGAGATTGAGGGCAGAGTTGGCACTGCTTCCAATACCACTAAGCAGAAGCTGCTCTAGAGCTGTGCACAAAGTAAAAGGTTTTCTCACCCTTGGCTCTGAGCAGAGCTTCTGAACCTGTACCAGCCAGTGCCAGAGTGCATAGTTGAGCATTGTGGACTGCTCTGCAACAACCTTCAGCTCCCTCCATTCTGCACTCCCAGCACCACTGCCAGCAAAGACCTAGATGCTGGTTTCCAGTGTTTTCATAGAACAGCAGTAGATAAGCAGCCCTGGCTCTGGAGGGGATAACTAACACAAGACACATAGAAGGCAGACTTTCCCCCATCCCCATGATGGAAAGAGCTGTTGGGATACGTAACTGTTCTGCATGCCTTTTAATTAGCTTCAAAGAAACGTTTTGTATTATTTTCTTCCTTCTATTTGTCGGTTGTCTTCACTAGCTATAGCTTTGGTTCTCAGCTGCCTGTCCCTTCTGAGACAACCCCATGGAAGTAAGATAATGCCAGCACACTAACATTCAGGAGCTGCTCAACAGCCATGTTACATGTTTAGCATCAGCCATCTACAAACATTAAGCAAGCATTCTTATCCCAAGGTATTGTCAGACTATTGGTGAATAGTAAAAGAATGTCCTCCTATTCGGCTGGTCACTTGAGGTCTCACAAGTAACTCATGAATAACCATGTTAAAAATGGATAGCACTTTTGAATAGCAGAACATATACTTTAACTTCAACTGTTGAAATATGAGTCAAAATTCTAAGCTTCTTTCACTCTTTTGGTAACATATCCCTAGTTTTCAGTACAAGGCAATTCTTCACAGTAAATGTGTCCAGGCTTTTAAAAACAAACACACATCACCACCAATGAAGTTACAAAAGAGTAAAATACGCAACTTCCATGGAAGTCTTCCGTTGCTGTCTGAAAATAATGAAACAGTCTCAGTCCAAACTCCTGCCAGCTCTGTCAAACTTCACTGACTGCCATTGTAGCAAAATATTCCACCTTAGTTCAAGTTCTCTGCTCCCTCTAGATAAAGCAAAACGGTTTGCATTCCAGCTTGAAAATATTCAGATAGAAGAAATTCCCTTCCTCTAGTTTTATTAGAATATTGAGAGCACAGGTTTTTGCAACTCTTCTTTCCTATCTTCTTCTAGCCAAGGAAGCCCTTCAGTAAGGAGATTTAAAGATAGAGGGCTTAAAACAAGGTTTTATTATAGTCCATATATATATATTTCTCTCACTTCCTTGTTCTTGTTCCCACCATCAGGCAGACCCAAAAGCCCACAATGTTTTGATAAACACACCAAAAGTAGCTCGGGATGTAAGTATGAAAACATGCACAGCAAGTTTATTTTATGCCGGTTTGTTTTATGGCTCTTCTCCAGCATTTTGGAGGCACAACTCCACTAGGGTCACAGTGCTAAAATTTTCCTTAAACAAGTCCATCTCAAAAGGTCCAGGCCTCTTTTTCCCTTTCCATACCACCTGCATCTCAACACTCCTTAAAGAAAATAGAATTTATCCCACACAGAAAAGAATAATGATATGTATGTACATCCCTCTGTAGTGAATCCTCTCCCACTCAGCTGTGTTCCACCTTCCTTCATCAGTGCAGTTTTCCAAGTACTCCCAAGTACTTGGGAATCCCAGGTGGGGAGGGGATCTGTACAAGGCTGCTAAGATGACTAACTGCTTTAGCTCATAAGATCCAGAAGTTGGTGGGATGGAAACTTGAGAGTTTGGAAACAAGCTCTGCAGTATAGCTGGAGCATCTTGGAGTCCTCAAAGCCTCAGTTAGATGAGACAAAGGCCAGGGTTCTTTCCAGTACTACATCCCCCACAGAGCCTCATCTCCCAAGGCTCCAATGCTTCAATCCATGTTTTCCCATTAACAGGACATTAAAATCCCAAACAACACATTTTATTCTGTCCATCTCTGAAAGGTATCAAAATGTACACATCCCCATTCTTTTACCAGATAGTAGAGGCCAATTTCTATGAAATACATAGAAGAAATGGGGTGGATGGAGGGAAAAGGAAGGTTGAAGAGAAGATAAAAAATAAAACATTGCCTTCAGCCTCACTGAAGGAAATTTATGTGTCTGTCTTTCTTAAGAAACAGTGCTTCTTTCACACACTTATAAAGAGCTTTCCTGTGCAAACAACTTCCAAATTAACAATGAAGTTTTTTTAAGATGGCAGGTTTTCTGTAAGAGTCAAACCAAACCACTCTTGGAGCAGGGTAGTGGCTGGGTGAGCCATGACTCACCTTTGATTCAAGTTCTGAGAAAATGGTAGAATGGAAAGAGAGGAAGAGACGAAGTGTGAAATAACCAGTCAAAAAAATCCCGTTTTACAAAAAGATTAAGTTGCCATCCGCAAGAGGGATTAAAGAGGAGATTTAGAACCAGTGTGTATGTACTACCAAGAATCCTTTTGAAGGAAGACCCAACTTCCTGGCCCCAGAAGCCACATGCTGAAAATGTTCACATGGTCAGAAGCCAAGAGACACACACCACACACCTAGTGAAGCTGTGGAAAGGGAAAGCACTAGGAAGTGGTTCACAGTCTAGATGTAACAATACATACTCATGACTCCTGCTGCTCCTTTGGATACAAGGCTGGGCCAGGCAGGTAGCCAGTCCTAAGAAAATGCTGCAATACTGATCTCAGCAGCTGAAAGGAGCCTCTCAAGAGTGCCTTATCCAGTCTCCTCACTCAAGCAGGGTCAGCTAGGGCAAATAGCCTGGGAGCAGGGTGCAGACACCTCCACAGGAAAAAAAGTTCCTTGTGTTCTGATGGAGTTCCCAGGGCTTCAATTCATGCTCATTGCCTCATACTGCCACTGGGCACCACAGAAAAGAGTGCACCTTTCTGAAGCAAAGAGCCAAATTTTCCAAAAGGCTTCTTACCAGATAAGCCCTCTTACCAACATTTGCAGCTCTCTGTAATTGTTTAGGGAATTTACTCCTGTGTACAGATCTGGACTGCTTGCATGACAACAGAATATTGCAGAAATTCTCTCTTGTGCCATTTCTGCTCATGACAGACACAAACAAACTGCAGAACAAAGAACCATGCACAGAAGAGATGTGTTAGAAATAAAAATACCAGTACATTTTCCCATAGGCAAACTCATTATATGTTCTCAGAGTACAAAAATTCACAGACAGGGCGTCTGTCAGCCAAAAAAAAAGACTCCTCATGTTTGTAGAAGGTCTTCACAAATTTTTTCTGCACTGCCCAAACCTTCCTCAAAATGAAATACTAATGACAGCACAATTTTTTTATTAACATTAGAAGTTGTGAATCCCCAAATAATTTAATACCTTAAAGAAAAGCTCTTAACTGGTAACTCTTATCAAACTACTGTTTCCCAGTTCTAGTCCTACCCACAACATAGACCCTGTCCTTGCATTAACACAAGTGGTGACAGTGACAGAGTGGATTTGTACATCTACTGGTTTCCATACCAGCTAAGATAATAGCCAATGCTGTTGCACTGGCTTGCTCCAACACATTCCCTGCACATTCTAGTCTACAATCTTATTACTCCCCTGCTTGAGAATAAGTCTTTGTAACTAGTGATAAACAAAACAAATCAAAGCAAAACAAAAATCTTCTGTTTGATTTGAATTCTCCAGAAGTTTAGGCCTTTACAGAATTTTTCCCTTTGCATGTCTCTGCTGCTTCCAATGAAGTCAGCAGATGTTTGACCACTGATTTCTGTGGGAATGACATGGGATTTCAGCCACAGCACCTGCTAACCACTACCACCTAGTATTTGCCCTTCAGAAGCTTTTCAGGGCAAATGCTTAGAAAGTAGTTGAATTCAATTTTTGCAAGCAAAGCCCCAGAAAACCCCTTTCTCAGAGGTCAAGCCCTGTTCCCTGAGGCCTTGGTGCAAGCTGTCTTGGCAGCACTTCTCCTGAGCCTGTTGTGTGGAAGATAAGGAATTTGAATGATTTCCTGCTCTGCAGCATATGGCTCCCCAAACATCTGACAGTTTATGTCCCAGGGACTGTCTCCACAGAAACCTGGCTAGAGAGGCCATGATGCTGAAAGTGAGAGCTATCCAGTAGTCAGCAGCTCATCTTCAATCTTTCACACTCCCCATCCTGTAATACTTTCTAACTACATTCTCTTGCCTGTAGCTCTCCCAAACCATACGAGGTACTGCACACCTCCTCCCAGCCAGGTCTGAAGGAAAGGTTATTAACTCCCACATTAATGCACCAATGTTACAGATAAAGCTCCTCCCCTGAAATCAAACACAGTCTCCTGCTTACTAAAATATCATGTACAACGTGGGAGTACGCTTGGCCCTGACTTGCTGCCCTCCTGCACTGCACACATTGTCTATCAGATAAGCCTCCAGTTCTTGCGTGAGGTCTTTTTCACACTGTTTCAAAATCAGAAGGGTTTCCCCTCAAGACAGCTTGATTTTTATCCCAGAAGACTGAAAAAAAGAGGAAAACCAAAAGCAACCCTCACATTTTGGGTTGTCCTAAAATAGAACTGCGTGCCAACCCTACACTAGAAAAACAACACAGCCCCCAAGGACCAAGAGCCAGGTGCTCTCTCTCTTCAGGCAATCTTTACCCTACAGCTGCTTGGTCTCTTCAGGACACTCACCTGCTAGACTATACCCAGGAGATGCTGGGAGTGAGATTACTTCCAGCAAAATTGCCCAGCCTCCGTTGGGGCCAGGCCTATCGCATGCAGCAGCTGAGCTTATCCAGCCACGTCCAAGTTTCATGGAGATACTCTTAGAGGACTAAGAAGAATTTAGTATCACAGTTCTAAAGACTGACTTGCAGTGATGCCTGCAAAGACAGCTAGCCTGACCTCTTAAAGGCATATGTGGCCCTTCAAGGCATTCATTCAAAATGGGGATTAATTGAAGAGAACATCTCAATTAGTTGATACTTTTTCCGTTCAACTGTATGCCATAAAAGGAACATTTTACTATTTAGAGGACATGCAGGAAATCCCTTCTCTAAATGCACTTATCAGTCTGCTCTGCAGCCTAGCACTCTTCACCACTGTTGCTTGCAAAAAGAGAATTATACACACAATCTGCAAACTTCACTTGCTAAGTGTGCACAAGACAAATTGAATTTCTATAATTAGAATTTAAAGAGACTTTGCCTTTTGCCTCCAGAACAAATTTTCACAAAACCAACCAGCTTCCATTTCAATGAAAAACAGGAAGCAAAAATCTAAAATAGTGCAGCTTATTGAACAGGCCTGGTTAAAAGGAAAAAGAACTGTCTTGAAAGAAAAAATAAAGTTATTTTGAAAGAAAGTGATATTTTGAAAGCTATTCTCATATTGGAGATGCCTTTTAAGGTTTGGTGGTTGGTTTTTTTTTTAAGAAAAGGGACAAAGACATTTCCTCTTTCACCAATATTTTCCCCTTCTACTAAAAAAATTAATGCAATAAAGAAAAGCATTTAGAAAAACTATCACCATTGATTGCACAGCATGCAACAGCATAAAAAAAAAGAGAAAGAAATAGTTACAAATAAATACATGTTTCTGGCATGATTTGTCACATATTTTGAAATATCCAGCTCTCATAAGAATGTGGAAACATTTGGGAAAATCTGTGTTTTCTTCAGAATTTGGCAATTCTGAGTAGAGACCTTTTCAATGAGAAAATCTCAATGGAAAAATTTGCATGAGACATACTGAGCTCTTTCAAAAGTCTGACCACCAGCATCAGAGAGGGAGATGGACAGTTACTAAGACCTAGTCTGTCTTTTGAGAACAGTCACTCAGTCAAATCCTCTCCAACACCTCTAGGCTACCACCAGCTGCAGTCGTTCAGCAATAGCAATAACTGAGCTTCTAGTTTGGTCAAGAACATGGAAGTTCTCTGTTACCCCTGAGCTCTGAACCACTCTCAACAGATAGCACAGCACACAGTAGGAGACAGAATAAACAAAACCCTCTGGGCTCATTCCCTTGTACCATAAGATACAGGTGGGAAATTAAAAGCAAATATCTCTCTCTGACATAACATGGGGAGCAACTCAGTAGCCAAGAATCCTTTTTTTTGCCGAGCAGTTTTGTATGCTACAGTGCTTGGGGGAAAGAACTAAAACAATGTAAATACAAACACAAATTAATACTCTATATCAATGATTGCCAAAGGGATAGCAGAGCAGGAATTTCCAGTTGTGTCCACAACGAGATGTGCTGCTTTTTAGATCTGCTCAGACTTTATCACTTTTCAAATCCCATTTCAAGAACACAAGAAAAACAAAAGAAGAAACATCCCACAATTTTAAGACATGTGTGGAAAGTACTGCAGATTGGTAGCAAGCTAAGTGATAACTCTGCAGTGCTAAGGAGATAAAAGCAAAACAGGAAGATATGTATGTTAGCTGGGCAACAAGTGAATACAGGCTGGAATCATGAAGGATGTGAAAGGCGACAGGGTAAAACCCTGGCCTTAGGTTTATTTGGCTTCATTCACTTACATTCATGAATCTGATAAAAAAATCTTATGAACTATGAAGCTGGAAGGGTTGTACCAATGAGCTAGTCTGACCTCATACATAGCACAAGCCACAGCATTGCTATAAATTAATTCCTGCCTGAAGTACAATATGACTTTTCAATAGGCATCTCATTTGATTTAAAGATTTCCAGCAGTAGAAAATCTACCACAACTCTCAGTAAACTGCCTCTCACTTTAGAAATTGTTTTATCTGCCAAGTTTCAATTCCCAGAGTCTGGGCCCTGACTTTGTCTAGATTGAAAATGCTATCACCAAATGTTCTCCTTATAGCTAATTACAAATAGTGATCAACAAGTCACCTTTTAAGCACCTCTATAAATAACTACAGGATAAGCTTTTGCGTCTCATCCATCAAATGATCAAGTGGGATTAATCAATGTTAAATTCCGTAATGTTCCATTTATGACCTCTGCAGCAGTCTGTCACATATACAATGGTCACTTGAAATACAGCTCATTCTTGGATCAAAGGAGTTAGTCAAGTTTAAAACAGAAGTTATTCTCATGGCAACCTGGCAGAATACGAGGATATCACTACACAGGTGTGAAGAAAATGATGGTCTGCTTAAGATCATACAGCAAGTACATGGCAGAGCCCAGAGTAATGCCAGTTAATTCAGATTTTAAATCTTCTTCCTTGCTCACAATGCCATCTTTCTGCACAGCACGAGACAGAAACTATTCTAAAAACAAAACAAAAAACCACATCCTGGAACCTCTCCAGATTTTAAGCAAGGCTTTTGAGCTATTTGCATGCAACTGAAAGCAATATAGAAAAAAATCTTGGTATCTGCATAATAATATCCTTCCTGATTACTTTGAGGCAGAGAAAACATACCAAGTAAATGAAACTCATAGGCCTGTACCCACAGTAGGCCCACTCAGATTCTTGTTCTCTTGCATCTGCAGAGGTGCTTGGCAAGACCCAGTTCCAGCAGCCTACTGAGGCTTTACTATCAATTTGATTTCTAGGAACTAAGTAGTCAACAAAAAAAGTCTGTCTCACAAATTCCAGTTTGCTAATGTAAACATCATAAAAAAAACCACAACAACTCTAAAAACAAAATATTTGAAAGTCAGTTTCCCTTCTTTACTAGCTGCCAAGAGCAGAGTTCAGGGCGCCCTGCTTCTTGAGTTGATGAAACCATTAACACCTACAGCAGAGTCAGGAATGTTAGTCTGCCCTCAGGACTTGGTAAGTAATAAGAAACTGGTGTCAGTTTCACATTTAAAAACCAGTTCCAAGTAATAAATTTCCAATTTCTGATCCGGATGGAAGCCCAGCCCAAGCAGCATAGCAGAGGCTCAAAGCACTTCACTAAAAAGGTATCAACACTGGCAACCGTGCCAGTAAGATGCTTGTGAAAACAGTTGGAAGATGTCTAACACAAAAATATGCCTTGCTGCAAAATGCATCCAGCAGAGTGTGTGGAGAGTTATTGCAAAAAACCCAGTGAACAACACTGGCAGCACAGAAAACTTGAGTCTCTCTCTAGTCAGTTCTTTTGTTGCTACAGACGCCAGACCAAGACTTAGGGAGACCTTGTGTGGCAACATCAGGCAGCCAGTCTGGAAGCCAGAGAGCCAGCGTGAATTACAGGGTCTGTATGCATTTAGCAACTTCAATAAAGAACCCCCTTTATACTCATTACAACACAGTTCTGTCTTCACTGCTACAAGGGGTGCTACAGAGGAGGCATTAGCAGCTGGTCCTTGCAAGAGTCACAGTCTTCTAACAGGATAAAGGTGGGGTGTAACCCTCTTTCCAGCAACATGAGTCTGAAGTGCCTCACAGCACATGGTGACAGCTTTGTCATGGCTCATCTCGCTCTTCCCCAAACACAGCTCAGCAGGCACCATCCGACACAAGTTGTAAGTGCCCATTTCCATTTCATGGGAGAGGGAGCCATGACTGGAGTTCAATATCCTTTCATTTATTTTAGCCTGCCTAAGAGAAGCACAGCTAACTTTCTCATGCACTAAACAACTTAAACCAGCACTTCCCTGACTGTGCTACCTCCTATCCATGCCCTCTGGGCTCTAGGGCTGGAGTGAGAGATGTAACTTGGCCACCTCTCTTCTACTTTCCTGTTCCTCAGGTGAATTCACTACTGCATTATAAGGTGCAGAGGAAAAGAAATCCCATAGTGATAACCTGCCATTTATTCTGTATCTATTTCAAGCTGAAGATAAACTATCTTTCACCCCATTGGCATGGGATGCAGAGAGTATCCTAACATGCCAAATATCCTGCAAGTTTCTGCATATTTTGATGCACTTCTTTTGACACTACTGCTGTGTTTTGTTCCTCCCCACAAACATACATCAGATACCCTTCCTGAAAACCCCTCCTCTGACGTGTGGTCCTGTGCACTGCTAGTGCCATATGCCAATCCTCCTTTAAAATTCACTTCCTTGGGTCCTACCAATAGCCCAATAATCCAGGATTCTCAGTCATTTCCAGTCCCTTGAATTAGTATCCAACGATGTCCTGTTTACATTTCAGGGCTGTGGTAGAAATAAACACCATAATGTCAGGACATTCCATCAGCAGGATTCCAGCACAACCATGCTGGGCTGTGACCAGGATGCTGAACCAAGTATGGTCTTACTTTTTACTTTATCTTATTTCCTCTCCCTTATACTTCCATTACCTACCAGAGGAAGCCTTCTACTGAGACAGTCCCTGCAAGCAGTGAGCACACTACAACAGTCTTTACAATTGTTAAGTTACTAAACAAGGAATTAATCAGTAAGGAAATAAACGCAACAAGCCGGGAAGGGGTACTGGATCATAGAAAAGGATTTTTTTTTTTTTTGCCAAGCAGAAGTTCAAAGTAATATAATCATCCCTCTATCTGCCAGATGAAACTGAGAGGTGGACAAGGCAAAGCCATTTCCTGGTTAGATGGTTCCAAGGACTAAATTCTGCTGTCAACTATGGTATCTGTAAAACTAAAGATGAACCAAAACAAATTAATTTCAATTATTCTTAATTATATTTCACCTACTTAAGTAGCAATACTTCAATAATTAGAGAAGACATCACAAATGTATCTGCTATTAAACCTCAGCCAAGAGACACTTATTTCTAAGTAGGTTATAAAATTTCCAGACTAGAAAACAGCCTGTTAGCAAAAAGGCTGTCCTATGGTATGACTAAAAACTCTCTACTTCTCACCTCAGCAATGTACAAACAAATGCTGTCTTCTCCATTCCAATTAGAATATCAAATGTAAATATTATGAAGAAGAATCTCTCAAGTCTCACAAATTGGATGGCTACCAAGGACAGGCTGAATGCTTTGAAAGCAACATTTTC
Source organism: Urocynchramus pylzowi (assembly GCA_013397555.1). Taxonomy (NCBI): domain Eukaryota; kingdom Metazoa; phylum Chordata; class Aves; order Passeriformes; family Fringillidae; genus Urocynchramus; species Urocynchramus pylzowi. Next base: position 228,708 of record VZRH01007533.1, read on the forward strand.
TATGATGCATCAAATCTCTCAGAATCAGAGAAAACAAAGAAGGGGAAGATATACCAAGCTTGCGTATTCTTTTTGTCCCAGTGTAAAAAAAACTCTACTGAATATTTCAGTGAAGCATCAGTTCAATCTAGATTTCAAGAGTTGCCATTTTCTGCAGAGTAGAGTTACTATTTAGGTACTGATTCTTGGGGGAATATAACTGGAAACTAGAAGGTTGTGCTTTTGGAATGAATGCTTGCTCTTTGGGATTGAATTAGCATTGAAATGGGTCCCTAGCACTTGTGTAAGATTTCTCATCTTCAAGTCACAAACCAGGCCAGAGCTGTCTTTAAGACAGTTTTGTACAATGCTTTAGTCCCACAGATATCTCATTTACTAAGACTGATAGCCCTGAAGACTATTTGGAAACTCCAGAAAGTGTGGTAAGAACTGCAATCTACTCCCTGAATAAAGCAGTGGATATAAGACCCATGTTCCGGGCTTGCAATGGTCTCCTTCCACACTTCTAGGTATCAGTTAGTAGCCACCATTCACCAAGTGGACCAGACCTGAGAGATGCCTTAGCATGACAACGACAGCTTTGAGAATCTGCCTCAGGTCCCACTGCTGCTGCAAAGATTTTCTGTTGTATGAAATTTGTTCCAGGAGAATTGTGTGGAAGCTAACCCTCACCACATTTAGACCATGATGCAAGACTCACCTCTTTGTCCAAAGCATAGTGTGAACTGCAGACTCAGAACCTCCTGGCACTTTTCCACGAGCTGTATTTTTCTTTCTCCCTGTCCCTGAAGTTTACAAGCACATTGTTGGAGGCAGGTAGGGAGTTCTGGTACTTTTGCTCCCCCTATTTGGGAAGCTGTTGATTTAAACCATGTGCACACAGTGAAGTCTCGACAAGGACATTATAAATGCATGTAATGATGTGACGGCTGCTGGCGATCAATGGAAAAAAAGAGAGGGAGGAGGGGTTTACTGAGTCTTGGGCCAGCTCCTAATGGACAAGCTTCCACATCACAAAACCAAGCACTGCAGCTGCCAGAAATCACATCAATCAGCCCTCTCCCCCGAACAGACAGGCAGCAAATGGACAGGCAGTGACCAAGCTGCTCTGTCCTAATGAGATTTCACAGGACTCCGGAGTGCACTGGCAAGACAGGCCGTGGGCAAACTTGATGTATATTGCCCACGCTTTGCCTGCCACTTTAGCATCTTTAACAAATACTATACTAACTTTAAAAATAATCAGTGAGCCCAAGTTAAAAATAAATTGCAAGTTGGCTTCCATGAGAAAGCAACTGAGCCAATACCATTTATAGTAATTCGACGTGTCACTGAATAGCATCATTTTTATAAATACACTGAAAGCCGGACATGAAATAACTGGTTAACAGCTCCCTAATCACAAGGGCTTCCTCTGCTACACATTTTTCCTATTTATCCAATGGCTTCTGTTTTATATCTAGTTTGCTAATGGAAAGAGGGGCGGGGGGGAGGGAAATTGGCCTTAAACTGATCCAGCAGATGCACAGAGCTGGGGCCTCAAACACTGGCTTCTTTTCTGCAGCCACCAAAGGGCGGTGGGGGAGAGACATTTCAGCAAAATTCTTTCTCTGCAGTAACTACCACAGAAACACATTTCCCTCTGTTTGTAGCCACTCAAAATAACTGCAGCTCAAATGCCAGAAGAATATTTTGTGCTCCCTGCATTTAGAAGAGAAAAAATGGGAAAATACTAAAGAAAGTTCCTAGTATGGTGGTCTCAAAACAGCAGTAAAAGGCTTCCAAAAAAGTTCACTCCCATAAAGAAAGCAAAACAATCTAGCCCAAAAATATTTGTTATTTAATGATCCTAAAGTGTTTTACAACCATGCTTAGGAAATACATCATTTTATAAGACTGTTCCTCTTCCAGGCTGTGCAAGTCATTCAGAGTTTTAGAACAACTCTCTGTACCAAATTTTTTACAAGTGCCAAGAATGCCTTTGCAAGTGTGACTGTGTGCCGCACAAGTAGCTATCATCATTTATGAATGTTTTAAAATAATAATTAAACACAATTTCCTCAGGTGTGTTGATTTCTGTCTGCACTGCTTCAAGTTAGGATGCACACTGAAGCCTCTGTACTTGCACAGTGAACACCCTACCTTTTGTTACTAAATGGGCAGGAGGACACCTCATACTGGCATAAGACCATAAGGCCAGGAAAAAGGTGAGGGATTCACCATCTACCGAAAACTGCACCTACCTTTGCTCTGTCCACTTTAATTTTAAGGTGCTTGATAAATACTTTAATCTAAAAAGGTGGATGAGGGGGGCACTATACATACATACAGAATTTGATTGCAAAAGTTGTCTAAAACTCAAGTCAGTAGCAGAGGCAAGAAGCAAACACCTGCCTTGGGGTCTGTACCCATGAGGCCCTTAGTGCCAGTAAATAAAGTTTCACTGCACCCCCTAGTTCCGCACAGCAGCACTAGCCCCAGAAACAGGTATGCAAATCTCCTAATCAAACTAAGTCTCTTGACATCAAAACTATGTTTATGTTACTTGCATGTCCTTGCAGTCCTCCCTCAGCATCTAAAGGGAAAGTCTTCTGTTGTCATGACTTATTTCTTAATCATTTGTCAATAGTTTGTCTGTACAGGGAAGGAAAGAGAGTGGTGACAAACATGGGATGGCTAGTGGCACTGAAATAATCTTCTGTACTCAGACCAGTGTGGGCACGTTCTGGTCTCCAACCTATATTTGCTTAGGATAGCCTGTGCTTAATGCACCTTCAGGTCTGAGTGAAAGGCATTTCTCTTTGTGAATGGTTGAATTTGGGAAAAACTTAATAATGTATCAGTAGAACTTAGTGCTGAAGATCACTTCAGATGCACAAAACAAAGTTTATTCACATGGTAAGTTTGATCCTGACTTTATGAAACAGGCCATTTATGGCTAAGTTTCATAATTCCCCCATAACGTGTCCTGGCACAATGGGAAACAACAGAACTAGCTACAGCTTTAGGAATTGACTGCCTGCAATGCATGACCTTTGTCACCAGTAGAGTAGACAAAGGAGAAAGAAAAGCAAAAAGCAACTTCCAGTGTAACTATGGACATATGTGAGCTAGGGACACCATGAAATCTGTTCCTTCTTCCCCTTGGGTCTCCTTTCATCACTTGCAGTCAGGGCTAGTGTTCACAGAAACAATCAGCAGGTTTAATTCTATAGTAAGTAATGCAGTACTTCCAAGGGTAGTTCCTCTCCTCTGCTAAAGGCAGAGGGGAGAGATGTAACTGGAGTGGTTAGCATTGCTAGTCCAAGCACAGATGCCCTGCCTCGTGCTAGATAAAGTCAGAGAAGACGGCGACCCACAGCTAATGCCTTGACGTGCTGAGTGGGATTACAAACCAAGGCCTGCACTTCATATGAAAAAGCAGCAAGCAGACTGCCAAGACCCCTCTCTAAATACATTTCAAAGTGGGTTATTGTGAGGAGTGTGAGCATTATGATCTCAGCTGCCAACAAGTACTTCTGTGGGAAGCAGTTTGCAAGCAGGAACGCATTCTCCCAACAATCCAGGCTTTGACCCATATTTGTGCTGTGCAGTTAATCTAAGTGGAATTAGTGCTGATGAAAGGGGCCATATGGACAGCCCTTGAGACAGAAATCTTATTTACCCACAGAAATTTCCACGGCTAGCAGCACTGTAAGATACATCTTACATGCATGTGCCAAAGCCACGTGCACTTCTCTCCAGCTGCCTAAACAAGGACTATCCAACCCCAACAAGATGGAAGGGAAAACTTTTGTGATTTCTAGGTTCATGCAAAGTAACTAGAAGAGTTATTCTACTGCATTTTTATATAGCACACAGAACACCTACCAGTGCACGATTAGTGCCATGTTTGTCTGGGTCTGAACAGAGCACATCCAAGAACACACTTATTCGTAGTCCCAAAATATTTTCTTCAAATTTCAAAACAAACTCAGTGCGTTAAAACCAAAATGTGTTTTTTCCATACTACCACACATTTGCTTCCCTCTCTTCTCTGTCTACAGTTCCTTTAGTGGTACCCTAGAACTGCTTAGACAAAAACTTTCAGTTAAGATCTCCTTCAGTTATTATGAGATAGCAATTCAGAGAGAAGCATAACACCAGCAAAGCAGAAGTTGTGACTGGACTTAGATCCTACTTTTCATGGAAAGCGAGGCTTATAACATAATTCCCTTGTGTTCTCACAAGGCACATGGATTGTGTCTACACAAGCTTTGGAGGACACCATGCATTTTCTTCACATGCAAGATAGCAGCATATCACAGAGCTGTCAGAGAAGCATCCCTTGTTAACATTCTTCAGCTCGTTTCATGAACTGAGATTTTGCAGAGAAAAGCAAATAGAATAAGCTGTCCAAAAAACAGTGCTAAATGATGGCATAAGAGTAGAGACACAGGCAAAGATAGGTGCACCAGGGGTCCATGCACTAACTGAGTAAACAGGAATTTTTTTTCCTCTCAGATTACATGTGCTGGAAGAACTATGGCAGTCCAGGACCCTTTAATTTCTTAAAATGCAATGGCAGATGGCATTAGCAAAGCTGCAGTTGGATTCACTGTTGTTCAGCATGTGTTAGCAGAAACAACATCTGGTGCCCTTCCTTATATTTCTTTAAGTTTTCAAATGAGAACATGCCTTATTTAATTACTTTCTAGCCACCCTACGCAAGCCATCCCACGCACACTCCTCTGGTAGATTCCTCTGCATGAGTGCAAGTTGAAGTATTACAGCAGTTCATTGCCTTTCATACGCTTTCATGCTAGCCACTGAAGTTCTCGCTTGACTGCTATTGACAGGTACACAGACAATTCAAAATCTCATTCCAGCAGACATGCTAAAACTATGAGGCAAGCACAGAGCAAGTACATAATGTCACCTGCAGAATGGGTACAGCTTCAAAGACAAGCAGAAAATCTCACTGTTTTCCTGTATCCTGTCATCCTTGAGCACCATCTTTGCCTGACGGAAGAACATTAGTCTTTCAAAAGAACATGCAGATACAGCAGAGGCAACATTACACTTTGAGTTAGTCCTGTATGGAGATATGCATATGTGGGTATGCCATTGCCCTGTTGCACATTCCAGAGCCAGACTACTCAGGCTTCATTCTTCCCTGGCTTCTACAGTCAGAGAGAGGGCTGTATGTTTGAGGAGATAGGGTAGGGACCCATTTGTGGCATGTCTGCCTTCTGCCCTGAGAAAAGAGACTGGCACTATATTTACTTCCATCTTTCTCCTGAGCTTAGGAGTAAGTTGCAATTCAGTAATGAATGAAACACTTTTCTCCCAAGAAACAAAGCCCAAGTGTTTACATTGGAGCTTAAACCTCCCTTCCACCAAAGCAGTGCATTGGAACAGTTACACACCAGGACAGTCTTCCTAGCTAAGAAGTGTTTGGGAAACTCCCAATAATGCATTGTCCAGCCTGAATTCCCACTTGGACACGGCTCCAAGCACTAGACCTTTTCCCCTCCAAGCAGTAAAACAGTGGTAATACCTCATGCATTAAAAACAACCCCAGTCCTGCTTTTACTTCTTAAGTTAGTACTGTTCCACAAACTTTGTATCAGATCCTCAGTTTGTTTATACTGAATGTTCCTTGGAGCAGGGCAGCTTCTCCTTTAGCTCCTCACTGGAGCTTTGCTACAAAGAATAATAGTCAAATCTGCATTGGCAACATCTTCTATGGCCAGGCATGAGGCCCAGAGAAAGTGTCAAAAATTCTCTCACCCCAACTACATTCTCCTACGCTTGCTCTGCATTCTCAGTTGTACCACATCCACCTCAGAGGGGGTGAGTTTGCCTTTGAATCCATTGATTACGATCACATAGCCATAGCAACACCTTCCCAAAACTGTTAATACTGGACCACCCAGAATGGTATCAGAATGAACTAATGGATAATGGGATGAACTATCTCAAACCATACAAAGTATGAGGCACTGAACTCACCACACCAGATTAGCACTGCTTTTTATAGGTTACAATATCTATACAGACAGGGGTTTATGCCATAAGGTCATCCATTCCAAGAATCTAAGCACTTCAAAAAGATGGCAGAGAAAAACCAGGTATAGAAAATGGCTGTACTTCTCCCTTCTGCATTAGACCCCCTTGCAAAAGGCCATTCTCCCTCCCAACATGAGTACTAAAAGCCTCCTGCAAGTACCATTCTCCTTAGTGGTCAGGTGATGACTTGTTTCATACACAAATTCAGCTCTAAATTTCACACTTTACAGATAAATGTACAGGTCACATTACCCAGCAACTGCCAAAAAGATATTCCTGTTAGATGAAGGTCAGAATGGCCCATTACAATCATCAAAAATGACCTCTTGCAGAGCAAAAACTGCAGAAATCTCACCCAACACCTTATTCGCTCTCTCTCGTAGAGGTAGAAACAGAGTTGTCATTGCATGGTATAATGTATTTTTTTTCCTGACTCCCATTTATAACAGGCAGGAGATGTCTCAACAGCCAAAGACATTCATCAGTTCATGTTTAACCATTCAAATTACTGTACTCCTTGACCCTCCTAACCAAGGATCAGCAAATGCTTTACTAACATCAATGAGTTTAGTCTCATATCATGATTAAAGGAGTCCTCTTTCTCCTAACTCCAGATAAAGAAAGAAAAATAGAAACCATAAAACTACACCTATACAAAGCAGTATTGGAAGAGTCACAAACAGAACCTAAGCATCCTGTTTTCAAGATCAGCTTGATTTTTGGACCAAGAGTTTCCTTTGAAGTAACCAGGTAATGCAAAAAACTAGGGGTTTATTTTCATTGTTTTGTTGTCTTGCATAGGAGAGATTGCAGAAGGGATAATCACATCCTGTGACCTCCACTATACTGAACAGCAACAAAGCAAGTTTGATCCCCAAGAGCTTTTTCATGTCCTCCTCCAAAACCCAGTATTTCTCCATCAATGAAAGCAGTACAGAATTTCATATGTGTAGTGGTATGGCAGGACTACTCAGTTATGGAGAAAGTAGAAATTCTTTTCGTGTGGGGCACCGCAGACTACAAATGGGAAAGGAGAAACAAATCCAAGAAGACAAGACAGGATTGATTTTGGTTCTTTGTGGGTTTTTTCAGGGGCAGAGAATTGGGGTGAAGCAGTGAGAGGAAAAAAAAAAAAGAAAGAAAAATATGTTCCAACAAAAACCCCATCAGACTACAACAGATTTCATTATAGTTCAGTGCTTCTAAGAGTCTCCTGCCTTTGTGTGAATGTAACACAATACTGAACCTGCAAAATACAAGTGTCACTACAAGAATTCTTTCTGCAGCTTATCAAACATCTACTGGTCGATCCAGCTCACTGGTAGATTACCAAATTCTAGTTGATCAGGTACAGATAGCAATGACTCTCAGATATTGCAGGCAAAACATTTAAGAATACTGCTCAAATGTAATTTTCTTTCCAGTGTAGTATGTATTTGTAATGGAAGCAAACAGAAAACATTAACACTATCACAAAGCTAAGAAGTTTGCTTTACTTGTAGCAAATAGCTACAAGTTTGCTGCCTCTGGCCAAATTCTTTGCTTACTCATAGAAAAACATGTCTGACTTCAGTAGGATTTTCTTAGCATTTCAAAGGTGCCCTTGGTATCCAATGGGATGCAAGGTGTAAACAAGCCAATAACTTGACCCAAATTTGCTTACTCTTCAAGACAGCTACAAGTTACAATTCCCAGCATTTTTTATGATGCCGTTCTTTTGTTCCCATCCACACCATTTGAACTCAGTGGCTTTACTTTTGACCTGTTCAGCTGATTCTTCTCATTTGCCAGGCTGATCATAATGTTCTGCGAAAGATACAGTCTCCTCCTATAATTTATGTTTGAACAAATTAAAGCACTCTCTATCTACTCTTCTGAATCCCATTAAGTTCTACTTAATAATAATGTAGTTTTTTCCCTCAGAAAGCAAGCAAGCTCCTTCTTTCTACCTGGTACAAACTGTTTGTGATTTTCACCAAAGTATTTCCAGGGACAAAGAATTCCTGTATGTATACTATGGGTATACCATGGATAAGAAAAATATCTAAAGATGTAAGATAAACACTTTAACTAGCAAATAAAAAGGCTATGAAAAACTGTATTTGTAACCTTCAGGATTTAAGTACACCTTGAACAGGAGTCAGAAAGAACGTGTCCTCTCCACCAGTTTTTTAATTTGAAAAAAAAATACATAAATGTAAAAAAGGGAGATATTTTCCTTAAATTCTAACTATGTCAAATGGCTCCAGGACAATGGAGAAGAAAGATTATCTCTACCAGTAAGTAAGAAATATGGGAATCTTAAACTGCGTGATTTGTAAAGGATGACTAGGATGTAACACCATGAAGTTTAGCTCATCTTTTTCTCAGCATAATGCTTCTCTATTTTTCTTGCCAAAATCGTTATTCTTCAAGATGTAAGTTGACCAGAAGTTTAGAGTAGGGACACTGGCAAGTAACTTGTGCAAGGAATGCAGGGGAATATGCATTAAAGACAAGATTCCAGCTAAAATGATTACTTGGTCCCCCTAGGCACGGTTGTTAAAGTGCTACATTTTGCTACTGTAACAGGACTTTCTAACCTTACTGTTTCTATACAAATTTAATATTGATTTCTGTTGCAGTTGCTGCCAATACAAGGTCCTGAAATGCAGGCCCCACCACAGTCAGAAGGAAAAAGATGTACAATGGAGCCAGGGATGGGTTAAAGAAAACACAGAAAAGAACATTGTACTTGGCTGCACAAGTAACACATGAATTCATCTTGAGAAATGTCCTGGATTATCAACTGCAATAAAACTCTCTCAATGAGGAAAACAGGGATGTCCTGGAGAACTACAAGTTCTGGTTTTCTGTGTTCACTTCATGCACGGTTTGAAAATATTCCAGAGAGAGAGAGAGAGAGGAGAAAGTGGTAGAGAGATAGAAAAGAGAGAGCAGCAAGAGAGAGGGAGGAAGAGAGAGAACACAGCCACAGAAAGCTCATTTTTCCTGGCAAATAGAGACAGATTTAAGCACTGCCCCTGTAAGGAGACAGATAGCAAAACACCCTTTGGAACATGAATGGGAGTGCAGGGATACAGAAATAAAGAAGTGTTTTATCTACTTCTTATTCAGTCAAATTTAAGTGGGAGACTGAGAGCCCAACTGTTAGCTTGGGGGCAGCAGTTCCTCCATAAAGAACATATTTGAAGAAAGGCATCGAAGTAAAGCTGAAATAATGATCAAAGAATGAAGCGGCCAATAATTACACAGGTATATGCTTAAAGTGGGCAAAAATTTAAAAGATATAAATCAAGAGATTTTAGAAACAGCCGTAAAGAACTCAGAACTTTTCCTCTCAATGTTGGCACATGGCATCAAACTGCTATGGAGTAGTCCTTATGCCTACATTTAAGCACTATTTGGCAATATCTGTAAGATACAAGCCAGAAACAGCCTTCCACACCATTACAGTAGTAATTACTTCCCCTGAACTGAAGAAGACTTTCCAAGTTTCCACATAGATTCCCCATTTCCAATTGAAACATAATGGCTCAGAATATGAACATTTCACTCTCTCCAAAACCTGGATGTGTATGAATAGGAAGTAGTAACTACCCAAATTACTCCCTATACCTAAAGCAATAGAAGTCATCATTTTCATGTTGACATCCTAGGAATGCTACACTGAAACATAGGATGAGTGCCAGCATGCACTTAGATGGAAGACTGTTTGGGGTTCTTTTATATTTCCTTTAGCCCCATCTTGATATGGTTGAAAACTACTTCAGTCTTCAACTTCTTACCTGTTGGTCTTAGGCTAGTATGTTTGCTAGTAATTTATTTCTTTTTTTAGCAACCGCCAAGATTTAAAAAGTAGTCCTCCTAAACTTTCAAAAAAGAAATTTAATTGTCCATTACAAGTTCTTGTTGAGGGGCTGAATTCTGCTTTATCTCAGGCATCTTTTAGGATGCCTCAAATATATGCAGAGACAAAACACAGTAAGAGATTTAAGAAAGAAAAAAAGAGTAAGCAGCAAACCTTATCTTCCCATCTTCATCATAAAAATGCAAAGCTACTCATATGGCCCACTGCAAAAGAATGCATTTCCTGGAGGCACTGTGCTGTCTCACTAATGAACACATACAAGATGTACTGTACAGATATAGGCTGGAGGTCACAAAATCCCACTGCTGACCAGTAAAAAAAAAAAAAANCCTCATATTTCACAGTCAGGAGATTCTCACAGAGCCACATTTCACAACACAGCAGCTGAGTAAGGATTTTTAAAAACAGCAAAAACATCAAAGCATGTTTAAGGTCCCAGATACATTATTTCTGCTCAAAATAAAAACTGCCTGTTCCCACTGTTTAAAGGAAGAGAGAGTTGGATGTGGTTGTGGGTTTGTCCAGTGACGTGCATGCACAGCATCATAGAAGGAAGTTTGCAGATCCATGAGGAAGAGCACGAGCACATGTTCATACATCCCAGGACAGAAGTGACTGGCTGCCTATTCACACACTCAGGCACACAAGCGTTGATCAGGCAGGACGAAGGCAGAAACACAAGTTCACACACATGCAATTCTTACCTCTTTTCTGTATACAAAACAGATTTAGAGCTGAGTGAAATAGCTTGGCAGTCAGAAAAGAGTGATATTTCTCATGTAGAAAATACCACCCAAGTTGCAGAAGTCATTTTTCTTGCTACTCTTCCATTCCTCATGCATGTTGGCACTTCACACCGACATGAAGTCATAGTATATTCCAGGAACAGCTCTAGCCTTTTTTTTCTTCTTTTTAAGTTTTTTTTCTTTTAGGAGCAGAAGCAGCAAGTTTACCAAAATTGGCTTAAACCATGAAGACCAAGACCCTAAAAGATATGTAGAAGCTTTAATCGTGGGACAGCTATCCCCCAAGAGAAAACTTGGGAATCTGTGTTCCTCTGAACACCAGCAGAGTCAAAACCACAGTGAGGTCAGTGGATGACTGTGGAAGACAGAGGCTTCTGCAAGCTCTTAACCAATTTGCCTGCAACTGTATTAATAACCTGGAATTTCTGACATTCATAAAGCAATCCAATAATTTCTGATAGAAATTGTGGAGGATTATGTACATTTTGCTGTATATGACAGCATCAATTGAGGCTTTCAAGGGACACTATGGGTCTTGGATGGCTTCTCTACATTTTTAAGCCATTGCTACTTCAACTGGAATCCAAACAGTGCTTCCCAGTGATGTGTCTTCCTTCACAATTATTTTCTAAAGCAATCTAATGAAACAAAGGATTGAAAATGTGAACAGATACTCTGCCTGCTGATTGCTGCTACCAATCTAAGATTTTCAATGACCCTAAAACCACAGAATCTAATCTCCAGTTTCCAAAGCTGTACCATAGGATCCATATCCTGTCCCTCCAACTTCTAACCCAGTAACAGAATGACAGGAGCCTCAGGCATTAAAGCAGTTTTTAGCAGGCACCACCGGAATTCCAGGCACAGAATTAAAAGCTGGTTTTGCTTTGTAGTGACAAGAAATTATTCCAGCTAAAAAATGCTCTGTAGCAGGAAGAAACAATGACTTGGTCATTTCTGTGAACTCTGAAGAGGCAAGAAACTCCCAGCAGAAATCAAATGTTACAGAAACCTACCACAGCCAAATATTGATATACCTTAAGCCCAATGACCTGACAGAGGTGGGAAGAAAGGGTTCTCTGAAGCTACAAAGCCTTATTGTCAAAACAGTTAAAGGATGATAGTTATTCATCAACCTGTTCCCAGTCACACAGCTCTGGTGTGTTGGTTATTTTTGGTGAGTTTTTTGGGTCTAGACTCAAAGCAAAAAGAAACACTATGTGATGCTTCAACCACTGAGAAGTAAAATGCACCAAATAATACCTATGCCAATCTTGCAGATCTGCTATTGGAAACTCCTGATCTACTAGCAGGGTTAAAATGATACCAAAATGCTCAGATCAAAGTGCAAAACTGAGGACAGATATTCTTTCCTACATACATTTAACCACATGTACCAAGAGGAAAAAAACACTTTATCAAGGGATTGAGAGCAAGTCCAAATAGAAGAACAGTTTTATCAGATTTTCCAACTAGCTGCATTGGTCTCAGTCACACAAGCAGCACCTTCATTAGCATTGTCCTCTAAGCAAAGCTCAATTAAAGAGCACAAGTCCCTTTTATTCTGAAGCCTGCAGACTGCAAGTAATCTGGACAATTTTTCCAAGCTCAGACACCACAGAAGGCAGCAAATGATTCCTGGGTCATGCTATTTTTAATTCCTGTCTCTCTGCTATGCCATCACTTCTATGTCACTTCTACAGAGGATGACAACTTTGGAACCACTTCAGTGGAGAAGATATGAAAGCCATTAAAAAAAAAAAAAAGAGTATTAAGTATGTTCTTACTGTGAAAAGTGTAAAGTTGTAGCTTTTTCTTAAGACCTTTGTGTTTAGAGGCATAATATAAAGTTGATGGTCAAAATTTTCACTGTTATTCTTAAGCACTCCAAGGATCATGGGCAAACAACACATCAAAACATCCAAAAATTTAAAGTCCTGCAGAAGGGCACCAGGTTTCAGGATCAAAAGGATGTTTTCAGACCATCCAGTTCCAGAAGTATCATTTGCTTTTAAGGAAAAGAAATGTGCACTGTGAACATTTCCCTCAGTTCTGTTACACTCTGTTCGTGATCTTTGCTACAATGGGAAGCAGAGGGAAGGAAGAGGAAGAGAGAGAAGAAAAGAGAGGAAAACTGTATCCAAGAGTTTGGTAAATGAGAAAGGAATTTTTAGGAAAGGAAAAATCTAAACAGAATTGTCCTTAAAGTTTAGAACCAGTCATTAAATACAAACAAAAACCTGTTTATCTTGATATAAGAATTATATAGAACAATATTTTTCACAGTGAGATCAATCACAGGAACGACCTCCACAGGAATATACTAGAGACCCCATCTAACAACTGGACAGGGAGCTAGATAATTTCATCTAGGCTTCCTTTTCCATAAAAGGTTGGATCAGATAATTTTTCAAGGTCCCTTTCAACCTGGCTATTTCATATGCCTATGACCTAAACCAAGGATTTGGTTAAACCATGTGAGGTTTAACATTCAGCTGAGTGCACAGTAGATTCTACCTCCTGAAGAAGTACCTATGTGGACCAAGATTGCCAAAAAACCCAAATGAAGTCGATTTTGTACCATTGTTAAAATTTCATTGTATCATCTGTCCAGTGGTAACAGCAAAGATTTCTCAGTGACAACAGGACTGGTTTGGCATTTACATCTGTGCACATCTGTGTTCATGTCCATGCTTTTTCAGCTTTATCACTATTGATTTTGGATTCTCTGCTTGCAGTACAACCATATTTACATTATTATGATTTTTAACTGTCCATCTGGAGCCAAGCAAACAGACTGGGTTTGTCATCTTTTGCTTTCCAGTTGCCAGTCTTTAAGTCTAGACCACTGAACTCTACACAGAGCATCCCTTTGCTCTGCCACCCTCTAGAGACTAACTTCCAACTCTCCTCCATGCATTTCCTGCTCTGTCCATAAAGAGGCTGAGACAACTGGAGTTATTAGATGAAGGGGTCTGAGTAGGTGAATACTAATGAGGCTATTGCAAAGGGGTTATGACACATTTGGCCATAGACCATCCCATCTCTGAAACTTCTAGTTACAAAAAGGTGCACAGATACGAGCACACAGAGGAACTGAGGTATAGGAAGAACAAGAGACTTTTCCTGCAGAGGAAAAATAAGGAAATATGAAAGCAGACATGAGAGTAGAGGTATTTTTAAATCCACTTGGTATATGAGAAACTATGGTTATTTCTAGCTTTAACAAAAGATCTGATTGTACTGCATTAAGTCATGGCCTTCTAATTTTAATTTAGATTACTTGGGTAAAACAGCACTGAGGGATCACAGCAAAGCCTTTTGTAAAAACTAAGCCTGCTTAGAAGTCAGGTTACTTATAAAGGAGGCAAACATGTTTTCAAGCTCAAGACACCACAGGTTTGCTGCCGCTGATCTCTAAGCTCTCCAGACTAAAATTTCCTGTCCTAAACTGTGGTGCCAAAACACTGCACTGGTAAGTTGATATTACTTTCCATAACTTCATTTCAGCATCAGGTAACATGCATACTAATGGTTAGAGACAGAAGAAAAGGAGAATAAAAGGTATTCAGTACCATACCTGTCATGATATGGAATTAACTGCTGTTGCCTCTGCACAGCAATATCATTTCACAGAAACATGGCACATCACCTAAACAACTACTTGTTTGTAAGTACTTCAGGATTAAAACTTATTGGCCAAGAGTAAGCTTACTGTTTATGTTTTGATGATGTTCTCTAGAGCAAGTACCTGTTTAAAACACCAACCTTTGTAAATTCATCCACTCAAATGATGTTCTGTGAAGTAGGACAGGAAAGCAGTGATATTTCTCAGCTATTTTATCACAGATTGTCTCAAAATCTAACATTTGAAGGGTTATTTTCTTCCTGGGGAAGAATAAACTCTGGCAAATCTATACCATTTATACTATTCCTCTGCATGGAAGGTTGAGATAGGAGGCCTGAATGCACAGAGATAAGCATAATCTGGGAAAAATGTCAAATGCAGAAGAAAAGGAAGAAAGGTGATAATAGAAGAGTAACCAGAGCCAAAAATTCTGGGAGGAAAAATATTTCAAGAGGTCCCAATCAGAACATTAAACATGGATAAGCAAAACCAGTAGCTGTTCAAGTTCAGTAGAAAGACGACCCCTGAAAAGAACAGACAGCTGAAATTAAAGAATGAGACAGAAGAAAAACCATGAGGCAGTGACAGTCAGTCATTCAGGCCCAGATAAATATGGAACTTAAGAGATAACAGTCCATGGGAAAAAAACTACAGGAGATGAATATGAATTTTAAGGCAGTAAAATTCAGCCAGGCCCTGTAATCTGGAAAGGCTGTGGTACTGTTCAGAGCCAGAGCTCTCAAAAACCCTTCTCTCACTACTTGGCAAGGAATCTGATGCCTGTGAAGCTTCAGCAGAGCATAGCTCAATACAAAAATATCATAGAGGTAAGACAATATCTATAACATGACAAGGGAAAAATTTAGTTCAAGATTTTTGGAAGCAACAGAGAAGGTGAGGATCCTTCAAATGAAACTTCATTCCATGGAAATGGGAATATGTGAAGACAACAAAGATGTGAAAAGTCTGCCTAGGTCACTTATACATACTCCATGCACCAATTCCATCAATGTGACAGATGTGAAAAAAAAGTGAAGGAGAAAAAAAATTGAGACATTTGGGGTTTATGGAAGCTTTTCTGATTTTTTGGATAAAACGTATCAAAAACCAAGGAGTCTATTTTAAGTACCCTAAATTTTCATTTTGGACAACTTAGACACCTAAGTTCTAGCTAAGTTGACAGTTGATACCTAAGAAAAAAGGTAGGAGAAAAACATTCCTGTACAGCACAATTTGAAAAAGTGAGGTAATTGCACATGAACTGTCCAGAGGCTGCGTACTTCTGTATGTGTATACGTGCATGCGTATATGTGTAGCCACCCAAGATAAAAGTGAGGAGGAGTGAAAGTTTTTCATGGAACAATTTGAATCTTCTAACCTAAACAAAGAATCTTACATTCACACAAAAGAATGTGAGAGATTAATTTCCTCTCTTTTAATTAGGAAGGGAGCTTTCAAACTAATTCACCACTTCTATTGCTGTATTATATTTATTTCATCTTAAAAACTCCCTAATTCAATGGAGTCAACCAGTTTAAGTTTAGTAGCTCTTGCAGGGAGAGAAAAAAAGAGACTTACAGATAACAGATTGGTAATTTTTGGAAAATGCCACATCCATCTACAACACACAGGACAAATATGATAAAAAATTATCCCCAAAAAGATGATTATACAGAAATCAATCACATGGACTGTGACAGAATAGACATTCAGAGAAGCCAAAGTAAGAGCGCAAGCACCAACTCTGCTGAGGTCTGGATCCCACCCAGAACAGAGAGATGATTCAAAGCTGGGCAGCAAGTCAGTCTTCAGAATAGCATACTGCAATTCCACACCACACCAACAAACCCAAAAGATATACTTAATGAAACAGAAATCCAAGCAACCCATCCTCTGACCTACCAGTGAACTATATTCCCTCCTACCTTATCCCAAAGTCAAATATAGAATCAGCAAAGCAGGAGTCACAAGGCCCTCTGCTATTCTTCTGAAGAATAACTAAAGAGTGCAGTAGTACATAGATTCTTCTGCAAGTTCCATTGGAAAGGCAGACTGGAGTACCATCAGTTACTCATCATTATCTCTGTCTGCATAAGAGAGAACATGTTCCTATTTAAATTATAATTATGTTTGAAGTTAAAAATGAGAGAAGAAAGAAGACCTGCTTTTGGGTTGTTCAAAGGAATTGGGATAAGATTTTTTTTTTAGGTTGGGTCCATAGATGCCACTTAGAGATATTAACTTATTTTAAAAAAAGGGTAAACTGTCATCAATTTTCACTTCTCTGGTTATAGAACCAGAACTAGTGTGTGTTCAGACAGGTTGGGCAGGGCATAGTTAGTGTTGATAAAGAAAAGACCCAGTAAACAGTGCCCAGAAAGTGTCACTGAAGCCTGCCTCAGGAAAGCTGAGCTCCATTTGAAACCACTTGAAAAGGAAACTCTCTACAAATTAAGACTTGGTAATGAGTAAAAGATCAGAGGCAGAACAACATGCTGATTGTGAGAAAACTCAATTAAGGAAATTGTACCCATCTGCAGTCTTGAAATGACAAGTTCATTTCCAGAAAACCAATATTCGTTCTTCACAAGAAGAATCAGAATAGTGACCAGGTTAAAGCAATTTTCATAAACTAACAGTTCTGTCTACATATATTCCTTGTCTGTCTTCTACATGAAGCACATAGCAAGAGGAAGGTTCCTTGTATAAATATTTTCAAGCAAAACCAAGGTCTGAATGTTAGACTCTATTGGGTTTGTCTGGCAAGGTTTTGGTAGCACTGGTGTGTCAGTACAGTGGCAGTTTCTCGCAGGAGGTGCCAGAAGCTTCCTCTGTGCCTGACAGAGCCAATGCCAGCTGGATCCAAGTCAGAGCCAGTGCTGACCAAGGCCAAGCCCATCAGCCATGTCGATTGTGGCTCCTGGATAACATATTGGAGAAGAGAATAAAAACTGTCAAACAGCAACTTCAGCTGGAACGAGGATATGCGCAAGAAACAGCAATGAAGACACCAAAGACAATAGGGGTAGAAGTGCTTCAGGTGTAGGATCAGAGATTCCCCTGTAGCCTATGGTGCAGACCATGGTGAGGCAGCTATGTCTCTGTAGCCCATGGGGGTTACATGGGGGGAGTAGAGATCCACCTGCCAACTTCAGAGGTTCATGGTGGAGTAAATATCTGCCTGCAGCCTGAGGAAGACCCCATGCCAGAGCAGGTGGTAGCCCAGAGAAGACTGTGACCCCTTAGGAAGCCCATGCTGGACAAGGATCCTGGAAGGAACTGTAGGCCCATGGAGAGAGAATCACACACTGGAACAGTTTGCTGGCAGGACCTATGGCCTTGCACATGACCCATGCTGGAACAGTTCACAAAGTACAGCAGCCCACACTGGAGAAGTTCATGAAGAGTTGTCTCCTATGTGTGGGACTCCACATGGAAGAAGGGGATGAGTGTGAGGAGTCCTTCCCCTAAGGAGGAAGGAACAGCAGAGACTATGTGCTGTTTGAAAGGAGAAAGTATAGAAACTTGGAGTAAAGTTCAAGAAGAGAGGGATGGGAGAGAGGGAATTTTTAAGGTTTGGTTTTATTTTTCATTATCCTACTCTGATTTGATTTGTAATAATTAAGCTAGTTTCTCCGAGTTCAGTCTGCTTTGCCCATGATGGTAATTGGAGAGTTATCTTTATCTCAATCCACAAGCCTTTAATTGTATTTTCTCTCCCATGGCCAGCTGAGGAGAGTGACAGAGCACATGTGGTGGGCACTTGGCCTGCAGCCAGGGTCACTCCAGCATATACTGATATAACTGACCAAGGAGATAATAATTTTGAAACAGCTAAACTTCTGTCTTGCATCACAAATAGTCTGAACAAAGCTCTAAACCATACCAGTAGAACCAGATTTGGGACAGCTTTGTTTGACAGCCAACTCTACTTAGCCACCATAAAAAGAGCTGGTCAATTTCCCATGTAAGTGTGAAATTCAGTTGTGTTTCAGAAGCACAATCTTTATACAGCACACGTTAAATATAGTCCTGCATAAGATCTACCATGAGATTTTTCCAAGTTCCACACCTGATAACAGGTGTGGCCATTCTGACTCTGTAGGCATTGGCTGCTGTCCATAAGTCAAGGGCAACCCAGCCTTTTACAAACATTAAACACCTTTGGTGTTGTCACCAGGAAGCACATCAGAAGTGACCAAGCAGTCAGCTGTGCAAAAAGCTCCCATGCATATATCTTATACAATGGGGAAAAGATAATAAAAGGGCATGAACAAAAACATTTAGCAGAAGGTTCTTAATCAGAATGAAAACTTTTCCCATTGAACACCAGGACAAAAATCACCTGGAAATGAAATCTCAGGTTGCTAATACCAGACAGCCAAAACATCCCCAAATTAGTGTAAAAATAGTGCTACTAAAAATATTATTGTAACTGAGAGCCTCTTTAGTAATGAAACCTTCATAATTCTCTCTTTTGACAATTTAACTACCTTTTCAATTTAAAGCACTATATCTTGATTTGAAAAATGGAGATTTTTTTTTTAAACAAACTATCAGGTTGTTGATCACGCTACAGCCAGGTTATATATGAAGTGATAGATGGTAAAAAAAATAAATAAACACAACAGAATGCTTTCATTATATGAGAACCTCTTTAATTAAAAAGCATTTATTTTCTGTTAAGACCATACTACCCATTCTTCCTCATATCACAGCAAAGCCATTGCATTACTTTTCAAAAGAGATTCTCCTTTCAGCAGCTTTGGTGCTGCTGTATATTTACACACTGCTCACATACTGAAAGCTAAAGCCTTCACATGTCTTTTCCTAAAATCATATAATATCCTGAGTTGGAAGGGACCCACCAGGATCCCTGAGTCCAGCTCCTGGTCCTGCACAGAACACCCCAAGAGTCACACCACATGGCTGAGAGTGTTGTCCAAATGCTTCTGGAACTCTGTCAGGCTTGGTGCTGTGGCCACTTCCCTGGGAGTCTGCTCCAGTGCCCAACCATCCTGTGGGTGAAGAAACTTGTCCTGATATCCAACCTAAACCTGCCCTGACACAACTCCAGGCCATTCCCTCAGGTCCTGTGGCTGATCACCACAGCAAAGAGCTCAGTGCCCAGTCTGTTTCTTCCTCAAAATGATCCACTGGAAATGGATTGTTTTGGTCATTTGCCTTGGCCCTTAGACTGAATGGCAACTGCAAGATTTAGACAAACAACCAAGCTGCATTTGCAAGCAAGGCTTACAGTACCATGCACAGTACACTCAGTGTATCACAAATGTATACATTTACTAAGAAATTAAAGAAAACACAGCAGGAATGTTCATCATCAGACCCTCAGAGTTTGAACCTGTTACATGTATTCAATATCACATTTACCAGGAGGGTGTTGACAGGTGGAAGGTAACAGCAAAGTATTTTGTCATTCCTATAAGCTGAATGCAGCCATTTGTTTCCTTCTATGGACATTATATGGCCTTTTAAAAGCATATTTATTTCTGGCTCTGCCTGTCCTGTATGAACCTTCTCCCCAGGATTACAGACTGAGAAAGTACAACTAATCCTGACCAAAGAGCTCTAACAAGAATTACCAGCAGAACTCAGACTTGTGACTCTCTTCCTCCGTTTCTGTGCAACAAGTGAGGAGCCAGAAAAAGAGAACAGTGAGGGACTGTTTATTAATATTTGATTAGGGACCTCAGGAAGCCACATTTTGGTTTATGGCTGAACTTCAGCCTCCTAAGTCTTTGCAAGTACTGACCAAGCATCAACAGCATAATCACCCTTCTCTTCTTCAGTGTCCTGCAAACTCCTTCAGCATCTATTGCCTGCAAACAGGGCTCAGAACCCTCACTGCACCTCCTGAACTGAGCCACAGGAGCTGCACAAAACTTGTCTTACCTCCATGGGAGAAGGAGTACCTGGATAACACAGGGACCACAGCCAGCCAGTTCTGTCACATATTTCCAATGAGAGAATAGAGGTGTATGTATAGTATTAATGTCACTTTTTCATATTGGGAGACTATCACAAAATGCAATCAAAGTGTAAGGATATATGAGCTAAAAAACAGAAATATTTTTCAACCAGACTAATTTCTTACATACAGGGCCAATCATTACCATTCCTATTTATAAAGTAACAAAGAACCAAATAGTGACAACAAACCTTTTTGTACAACAAAAGGGTATGCTGTTCTGAAAAGGCACAGGGCATCTCCAGCTAGCTCTACTCATTTTATGCTGGCACTGATCAGAGACATTTTTCACCTGTAAATTTATCTTCTTCCTGATGAAGTTCATCAGGACGGATGAGAAAAAGACACTGGTTCTGCTTCTTTGAATGCAATCAAAGTCAGTTTTAAATGTATATAATTATGGTCATCAAAGCATAAGCACCTCATGCAGTGAATTATTAAGACTGTTTAAATAAAACTGCTGGAGAAGAGGAACAATAATTATTTTGAATTGGTGATCAAAAAACAAGTCCCAAATATTCTTTTGCACCAGTCCCAGAAACTTCATTCCAGGAGTGTCACAGCATATGTCACAGTTGATACAGCCTAAATACACAGAGTATCACCATACAATTTCAGAAGGCTTTAACATTCACCCATACAGAGTGACACCATACCACATTAGATGGCTTCAAGTATCTGCCCATACAGAGTTACATCACACCATGTCAGAAGGCTGCAAGTGTCTGTCCTTCTTGTTCTTTAGCCCAACCTTTTATACCCCTCATGTTCATACATTGTACCTGTGTGCCCTCTGTTCCCTTTGGTGGTTGCTCAGTGCCCCTGGGCACTCCATGGCTCACTGCTGTCAGTGCTGCTCACCTGATTTTCACAGCTATACCCACTGGGGATGAGGCTCGTCCCCAGCCTCACTCCCAATTACCACAAACTGTATATCTACACAGGAGGATCCCAGAGTTATCTTACTTGGTAAAATCCCAGCAGTGCGGCAATACGAGGAGTGCAGAATACAGCAAGCTATGTGTGCATACCTCTTAACTGCAGAAGCAGTAGAGACAATAAAAGAAAGTATATTTGAAAAATTGCTCTTGGAAAAATTAGTGAAAAAATGCCAATGAAAAAATTTATTTAGAAATTAAAGAAAAAATCCTCAACATACACAGAAAAATACAGACAACAACTTCAAAAGAGCTCTGAACAACTATAGCCTCCTTAAGATGACAGATCTAAACAGAAGTCCCACTACTCTCACACTATCTGCTCTGTCTACCTACTATCTACCATGTGCTGTGATATTGGAGCCAGACCTTTTGTTTTGGCTTTTTCTTGTCTCAGTCTTTTGTCCTGCTGCACCAAAATTTCCCAGTAAACTTCAGACATCTTGCCTGAGACTGGTACTTCCCTGCAAAAAGTCCTGGTTTTGATACACTCTGCTAAATAAATAAAAAGCTGTCTTGTAAGAGACATTCATCCTAAATCATATTGCTTTAAGATCAGTAGCATCATGGTAAGGATAGTATAGAGCAGCATGCTGAATGGACTGTACAGTTTTTTCTACTGAGTTTAAGGGCATTTGAAGAATCTTGTAAATGATGCCATCAAGTACTGCCCGGAGAGCGAAGCTGCATGGGAATACACTGAGGTCACAGCAAACCTTACTCAGCTTTCTCTTTCCCCTCCAATGCCTGCCCTCAAGTGCAGCTTAGCGTGGGATTCTGACAGCAGGAGGTTCCCACTGCAAGCCTTTGGCTTCATCTCTCCATCAGCCTCCGGCCTCTCAGT
This sequence comes from Urocynchramus pylzowi, assembly GCA_013397555.1. Classification (NCBI taxonomy): domain Eukaryota; kingdom Metazoa; phylum Chordata; class Aves; order Passeriformes; family Fringillidae; genus Urocynchramus; species Urocynchramus pylzowi. The sequence goes on from VZRH01007533.1 coordinate 250,775, forward strand.
TCTTCTCAGGGACTCTCCATGCACTCTGAAGAACAAAGATCCCAGGCATTTGTCTGGGGCTCTGGGAGCCGCTTGCCTCATTCCTTCTGAGGAAACAGCTGGAAAGTTGCCCTCCAAAACTCATTTGTGAGCTGCATCCCGTCCAGAAGTTTTATCAGCTGCTCATTTAAAGCAGGTTTTTATAGAATAATGGGAGAGCTGAACTGGATGAAAAGAACTGGATCAATGTCTTCACCTATCCCAGGCACCAGATCCTCAAACCCAAATCATTCTTCACAAAGTCCCCAGTTAAAGCTTTTTACAGATGCAGAAACATGCAAGCCACTTTCTCCTTCTTCCCATCTCACCCTCCTGGACTCAGAGTTAACAAAAAGTTACACATACTGTCTGTCTTGGAAAATGCAAACCGCCACTTTTTTCTGCTTCTGTCTGAGAACTGACTGGAAAGGAAAAAAGCTCTCAAGTCCAAAGGATTTATCAAACCAAGACACAATGACACTGATGATGAAGAACATAATGAAGAGATGGACAATTTTAATTATCTTCCCTCTTAGGGAAAAACAGAAGGAGAGAAAGACGAGAATCCTCTTAGATCACCGGAGAATTGTAAGAAAAGGAAAGAACTATTAAAGTTAGAGAGCAATGTTGGCATAAAACCAAATGGGCATGAGCGGGTTATGAAAAAATTTAGTTTAGAAATTAGAAGCAGATTTATAAACATCAGATGAGTGAGGTTCTTGAATGGCTTCCCAATAGGAAACAACAGGAGCAAAAGCCATTCGAGACAGAGATTGATAAATTAACTAAGAAAATCCTGCAACGTAATTTCCTGCAATTACAGAAATGGTGTACTCTGTTACTCAGGAGGTCTCTTTCAGTCTTGCACACCTTATCCTCTGCTGAGCCAAGACAGGATAGATAAATAAATAAAAACTAGAGACAAGGTACATTAAAACTGGAATATTAGCAGGGCAGCTAGAATAAGGGTGAGTCTGCTTTCTTTATTAAGTAAATTTATGGAAGTTTTTTTTGAGTGACATTTATTCACCTGTATGTACTTATGTATTTTCAGGTAAAAATTTGGGTCATAAGGGAAACAGGAATAAAGTTCCATGATATCTATGATCACCTGCAAGGAGCAGGATGGAGGTGGACCCTCCCACCTACCATGCAATCAGTTGACTACACTGTCAGAAGTTGTCTTCATTGACCTGCACCCAGGGGTTAAAGCTGTCAAAGGAACTGTAAAAAGAGGTAAATAAGTGAGAAAATTAACAAGGGAAATCATGCAGGAAGAATTCAAGTGAAACAAAGAAGTTTCATAGCTGAGAAATGTGTGGATGGGTATAGAAATGATCACCTGTCTTTTTCAGACTTGACCAAAGTTTTGCTGAAAAGAAGTCCCTGGAAGCATTAAAAAGAGTCAGCAGGGAGAAATCACATTCTATGTCTATATTGAAAAGCCCAGGATAATACCTCCCTATTCTACACACAGGAAAACGCTAAACACATGAAGCTGAAAAAGCATGAAAAATATAGCATTGTAACATAAGAAATCATCTGTGAACTCTCCTGTAGCACATCAAACATGAGGTATTCATTCATTCCCACAAATGGAGTCAGTGTTGATCTATAAGCTGCAGCACAATATTACACATTTCAGTTTCATGATAAGCTGCAGCTCTGTATTACACATTTCAGTTTCATGCATTTAAGCCAGACAAACATTCCCAGGGGATTGAAAGAACCCGCTTCAGTGAGTTGTGGTTCTATTTCAGATCATATCACAGCATAACAAATCACAGTTTCAGACACTAGGATAAGGGGCTCAATAAAGCCAGTAGCATGATAACTTCATGTATATTCCTTCCACACACTCAGCCATGTGTAGAGTCAAATCCATCTCAGCCTTTTCAAACTGTACAACTACAAAAAAAGATCACTCTCATACCTGCGTGTATCCAGTATTCATCAACATACATACTCTTAAATACACATCATTTATTACATACTGTTGTACAGCAGTAGCTATCTAACCCTGTCCACACACATCAACACTGTTTACTATATCTGACCTCTCACATTTGAAAAAAAAAAAAAAAAGAAAAAGCAGAGAACAGAAATGTTTAATGCAGAAGTTCTTTTGGTGGTGCTGGTTTGTTCTGCTGGTTTTTCATTCATGTCCCATACAAAGTGGTCCTCAGAAGCAGAGTCCCTACACGTATTTGGCAACCTACCAGCTCCCTGTGACTGCTGTCCCACAAGAAATTCTGAGGGCTGAGAATGCTGCACTGGTCCCCTGTTAGTCTAGAAGATTTTCGGTGTCAAAGAGGTTTGTAAATTAAGTAAGAAGGGAAAAAAGGAAATGAAAAAACTCCATAACTTAAAGACTGAGCTGGAAAAACAGCCATATTGCAGGTACCCTCTGCTAGAACTCTACTCCTGTTGATCTTTCCTCTGGTTCCCAAAGAAATTATGTTAAAACATGCAAGACCATTAAAAAGGAGGTTTTTTATTAAAACACCTTACAGCAGCTTGTGCAGATTAGCAAATTCTTCCGAAATATGATAAGATTTCTGTTAATCACTGAGTAAAGATGAGAGACAAAACTTCCAAGAGAGTGAAAAAATTTCTGAGGTACAAGATGCTATATTTTCCTAAAGAATTTTGTACATTCATTGCCTGACTATTCATATCATTTTGTTCTCCAGCTGAGAAACTGAAAATTTCTCTCCAAGCTATTTTGATTGACTGGGCCTTGGGACATGAAGTCAAAGTATCAAGCATGAGCATAAGTCTCCAAACTTTCACAGCCACTTTCTTGTTGTCCCTATTGTACTCAAAGTTGAAGCACTGTAGTAGTTTCATTCTCTCCACCTAATTAAGTTGCATTGAAAAGGTAAATGAAAGCAGGAAAAAAACAGCTTGTCTAGAGTATGTTTTCATTTTTCCATTTTAATTTCACCTACAAGTCAGCCACCTTAAACATGACATTGGATGATTGGCAAAAGCATAACATTTTTGCTTAAAACCTAACATCACTAGAAGTCCTTGTTTGTTCGTGGGTATTTTCTTAAGTGGGGAAAAAAAAAAAGGAAAAAAAGAAAAAGTTTTTCAATATAAATAAAACCCTGAAGGGTTTCCAACCAAAATGCTTATAGTATTAGACGATGAAAGAACTGTTAGGGAAGTGAACAAGAAACAGGAAGTTGGAACTACCTGGCCAAGTTTCACTCTATAACCTGAGTAGTGTGCCATTAAAAAATAACCAGCACAAAGAGTGAAAAACAGCTTCCAGTACAAATATATACTTTTATGATCAAGTTCTCCGTAGACAGAAATTTAATTTTTTCCTAGAGAATATGATTAAAAGACAGTCATTGTTTAAATCTCAGGGAAAAGGGGAAGTAGACATATATACAAACATAAAAATATAATGTTTGCATAATATTTAAAAACAGTATCTCTTTTTTAAAAATACAATATCCTGCCAAAAGGTTTAGTCTACACTACAGTCATTAAACATCATTGCAGGTATTGCAACAAACCCTGTGCCACTGTCACACACAGTCCCTCTTGTCCCACCATGAAAGAAACCATCTGTAGTTCAGAGGCTTTGATTTCTAGATGAGCTTAATGCAAAAGCCCACATGAAACTTTCCAAAGGGCCTCTGAATCAGGAAAAGAACGCAGAGCCTAAAAACACAAGGCTTGTGTAACGCAAGTGGAGTACTGAAAAACCACATTCAGTTGGGAGATTGAACGATCCACAGGGCTGGTAATGGAATACAATATGTCCTTCTACCAGGTCACTAGGCTGAATCCATTCTGGGTGATGACCAAAATTCATTCCCATTTGATTACTGCTCATGTGAAATGAATTGATCAAGGCTGTCCTGATAAGCGAGCAAGTTTGTCATTTGAAACAAAAAGATCCACAAGGACTTCTGTTGGCAAAACATAATGAGATTCAAGAAGAAGCCATCTCAAAACCTAAATAGTCAGCTTATTGTCAGGAATCTGACAATGCTGGCCAAAAAATATAAAAATAAAAACAGAAAATTTGAACAGAAAGTTGCTAAATGTCAGGTTTGATCCACTGATTGACCCAAAACACGCAACTAGAGAGCAGCACCGGGTAAGGTGACTCAGCCACGGTTCAAGGCATCACTTATTCTGTGACTGAACAATGAGACTGCAATCTTCCAAATCTGTCAGTTTAACTGCTTTCACCCAAAAAAAAAAAAAAAAAAAAAAAAAAAAAAAAAAAAAAAAAAAAAGAATTTTGCCTTCTTAAAAGGAAAGCAAAAAAAAATCTAACTCACCAGTGAAGTTGTCCAAGATTTTTTGAAGATAATAATCCTTCAGCTTACTGGGATCTGCACTCAATAGACAGATAGGGTGCCACGAGCTGCCAGTGCACCTTTCTATTCCAGCAAACCCAGCTTCCTGCCTTTTAGCACACACAAATTTGGCACATTTAATCAAGTAAGTGTTCATTTTAATAAAATATCAAATTTCCAGAAAAAATATTTTGCTTGCCTACCAAAAGACAAAAATTGAGCCTTTAGCATGTTTAAAAAAAAAAAAAAAAGACAACAAAAATGTTGCCATCTTAAAGCAAACACTAAAGCTTTTACTTTATTTTGGGTCTGTTTTAGCTACTGTAAGATGTACTAAAACAAACTCCTCCATCCACCTCTGTATCCCTGCATCAAGTCCTGAACCTAAAAGTATATGATAATTTCCTGTGTGCTGTCAAAGGCACATGAGAGTGAAGCACTGGTGTGGGCATGCACACACATGCACACATACACACACAGAGTATTTATAAACCCACTGCTCTAAGGGATTTGGCGTTTATTTTTTTAATTAACTGCAAATGATAACACAAGAGCTTTTCATCTGGCACGAGCTTGGATTTCATCAGCTGCTGGAAAAGATTCTCTTGAAGAAATAAAATTACAGTGTTTCTTCATGTGCTTTCCATGGATTTCAAAATAAACAGAAGTATATGGCCACACCAGTTAATAAAGAGATGTAGGTAAAGTTACAGGTACATCTTGATACACACCCAGAAAGAGGCTGCAGAGCTAGACACGCACAGCACATCATATTGGCTAAATGACAAAACACCCAGGTGAAAAAAAAAATGAAGTCCAAGTGAAAAGAACTGGGAAGGGCAGTTGCAAAGAGTGCCATTAGCCTTCCTGCTGCCCCTGGATATTACATTACACACAACGTGACATAAAAGAGATTTCATTGTTTGATGCTTCTTCTGCCCATACACCTTTCTCACCATGTCACATTTTTAAATGGAACAATGTGTGACAGCAGGAAACTAAAAGTGATGCAGATGACTTCATAATTGCTTTTAATCTCTGCTCCATTTCAAAAGTCAGAAGCTGCACTGTGAATCAGTTCCATGCCACACCCCACCCCATTCCTTTCCCAAAGAGACAATCTGACAAGATGGTAAAAATCAACCCTGAGTATAAAACTTATTCTTTCCGATGAAGACACTGAGAAGTGCAGCCCTTACCAAACAACAGCACAGACAGCTGCCACCTTGGTTTTTTCTTCTCATATGGAACCTTTACAATCCATGGTCTCTTGAATTTATGAAAAAGGAGGAGGGGGAAATCTCAGCAGTACCTTATTTGGTCCCAAGAAAGCTAAAACTTCCTACCTCTTTTCCTCATTTCATGCTACAAAACACATCCACTTGATACATACTTTTGCCAAGTGCTCAGAAGATTATTTCACAGGTTTGGGTGTAGCAAAAAGAACAAAAGGGATTTCGCCATTGCTTGATTTACTGGCTGGCAAGGTCAATGCAGTATTTAAATGTGGTAATTTAATGATACATTAGGTCACTACCATGTTATTGAAAGCATGATTAAAGTGGTAGAGCGCCTAAAATTTTTTAAAGACTTCTTGTTCATTATTTTTACATTTAAGAAATAATACTCTCAACAACAGATTGAGATTAAAGAGAGATTGAAGTTTTCAGGGATTCTGATGAATCTGATGAAGAAGAAAAGAACTTTGGAATTATATATAATAAAATGAAAATTTCAGTCATCAATTGTCTCAGACAAGAAACGACAGATGTACATATGTGAAGATGAAAATAAATTAATTCTTTGGATGATGCTTATCCACTCGAGTATTGACAGATCTGACATAGTCTCCCTGAGATAGTCAGGACTAGCTACATAGAGGTATCTACTTCACTGAAAATATTCTTTGGGGAACACATTCCTGCATCAATTCCTTTCCATATCCACCTTCAGAGCTATTAAATCTTATTTATTTTCCTTCGTATTCTGTGCAAGTTAACATGTTTTGATCTTGCACAGGACAATATCTTGAGAGGTCTCTGCTTATACAGATAAACTTGTCCCACATGTAATGGAAAATGTGGCATTCCAAACACTAGAGACAGACAAATAAATCAGACATAAAACCACACCTATCACTGTTCAGTATAAAAAAATACAAAATCTCTTATTGAAGAAAAGAGCAAGTTACTATGTTACCAGCACAGTCAGCCTTTGACATGGAACTGAGGGTCTCAGTGGGAATCCTAGTTCTGTTATATAAAGCAGAAAGAGGCTTTACCTGCAACAAAGAACAAGGCCAGATTCACCACAGCTGTATGAGCACCAACAAGCCTTCATAACCTGTGGTAACATCCAGCATTCATAACGCTGGAAACATTCTAAGAGAAAGGATTTTGCAGTAGGCTTCATCAAGTAAACCATTATAAGATGCTCAAAGATTAATTAACCTGAAGCTTTGTGAAACAATGGCATGAAAATTATATTATAAATCAAGCTGACAGTAATTTGTTGAGTAATCATGAGTCTTGTTCTGGCTAAACTCACTTAGCAGAGTTACTGTCAGTGTAAGCAAGTAGTAGACAAGTGCTCCAATGGCAGACACAGAATTTATAGCACTGCCAGCATGCTAAGTATCGACTGGCAGGTAAAAAGATTAGTGGTCTCTAATGAGAAAAGCTATTCAAGGAAGCTCCATTTCTTTAATTTAGCATAAATACAGGTGGAGGATCCCTTTACATTTTAAATATCACATGCATATGTCATATTAAGCTAATGTTTTGGGAACTCTGCAGGAGTTAACTGTATGACCTCAGCATCAGCCACAGACAGACTTACAGTGTTGACTCCCAGGTACAACGTAATTCGAAGCAAAACACTTGGGAGCAAACTAAAACAAATTTAAGTGAATTTCCAAACAACGCAATAAAAATCAGATCTGGCACATCATACTATCTTCTCCATTTGAGAAGAAAAGATTTTAATTTGAAATATAGGCAATTAGGACAATTAAGCTGAAACAACTACAGCTACCATATTAAAAGTAATGCAGACAAATAGTGGGGAGATGCAACTTTTAAGAGCTTAGCTGGACATCAGTGATGGTGGAGGAGACACTTTGAACGCATAAATGAGCTTCCTACGAAGGCAAGCATCTGCTAGGTTCAAATGTGTCTCAGAGTGTTTGAACGTGCTATCATTCTCAATGAACTTGCAATCTGCTTGAAGGGAAGTGAAAAGGATTCCTCAATAAGTTACTGAGGCAGTAGTCAGACAGACACCTGACTAATGCCTGCTAGTTCAGAGAGGAACTGAAGAGGGAAATCTTTCCTCTGATCCAGTAAATAATTTTTACAGGCCATTCATACCTGGATGTCTAATGAAGCAGAAGGAGTATAAAGAAATGGCTGCTTTTTTCTTGAAAAACTACTAACATCACAGGGATACACCATCACACAATGAGCGTTTTACTGTCTCTCGCAGGTAAGAAAGTTGTCTTCTCCTCACATACTCCACTGATTCAGCAGAGGTAGTAGAACTCTAAACTTTTCAATGAGGCATAATAATTGGTAGACAGAATGACTGTGTTCCATATGGTCATTCAGTTCTTTTAATCTGCTTTGCCCAGCATGTCTCACATTAAGGACTCAAAACCTGCAAAATTTCCACTCCACTGCAAGTGATTTGTAAGTAACAGGAATACTGTCAGACAGAAAAGTCTTGTTCAAGGCACAACCAAAGCTCTGGGTCACAATAGAAATATCAAGTTCTAACAGAGGCTGGATCAGAGGGGAAATTGACAGCTCTGGTCCTTCTCCATTCACAAGAGAGATGCATTAGTTAAAAAAATATCTTCATTCCTTTTAAAGCCTTTGATTTAAGTAAACCCAAACTCCTACTCCACAAAGAATAATATTTTATACCCCAGGTTATACATAAGCAAGTATACACACACAAAGGTGTAAACAGATTATTGCTGTATTTTCTAACTCTTTGTTTATATGGGTGAAATATGGCACAATTGTCAGCTTCTCGTAGCAGTATTGGGATTTCTATGAGGAAAGCTGTACGCCTGGACATCATGATCCTTCCCCTTTCCCCAAACTACTTGACAATATGCCATTCAGTCATTAGGGTTTACAGTCTTAGTCACTTGTAGATCTCTAACCTCTGCTGTACATCTGTACTGGATACAAAGGATATGTTCCCATGTCAGACATACAAATCCAGCCTGCAACTTGATCAACAGTGAGTGACAGTTCTTCCTCATCTTCCACACCATTACTGAAGTAACATTTCTATCAAGAGATTCCACACTTTCTCTTCCCTTCTTGATCCAGTATGACTCCACAACACACTCCAGAAAATATAACAATGTCATAACCAGGCTCTAATACATTTCTCTTTGTAACTCAGATCATCTGGTACAAAACAATCAAACAAAAAAACTGCCCCCAAGACTGAAGGGAATGAAAATTAAAACCATTGGCTGCTCCAACTGGATGCTACGTACTATAGCTTCGCGCTCGTGTGAACAATTGCTGGTTTAATGGTTCAAAACAACTCGCCTCCCCTCGATTTTCCCCTCGGATTTTTGCCGGCTCCCCGTTTCAGGGAGGCTGATGCCGGGTGCAGCAACAGCGCCCTCTCTCCGCCACGGGGGAAATGGCATCTCCTGCCTCTGCCCTCCCAGGGCTGACGATGTAGTTACTTTAATTTAAACAAATATGTACAACATTTTCCCGGTAATACTTTGGCATCCAGACTTACACTGACAGCACAGCCTTTTAAAGTTCCTTCTCCTTGCTGTAAAATTCTCAGTGCGTTTAAGACATCAACACGAGACTTGTGTTTCCTCTGGAAAAGTAAATGACAAGCCATTTCAAGCTTCTTGGAAGTTGGGGTTTGTTTTGTTGGCTCTTTTTGTTTGTTTGTTTCTTTTTTGAAATCTTTAATCATGTCCTTAGGAAAAGCCAATTACAACTCTTACTAGCTTTCTGTCCCCCCCACATACAACAGCACTTGCTGGTTTCTCCTTCCTCACTCCTGCAGCAAAGCTTCTGTATGGAAAGACGATTTCAAACATAGGAGCACAAACACTGACAAATCGTCAAAGTTCTTTACACTTTTATTTTGCCTCCATGTTTTCCCAGTTGTTCTGCTTAAAAGTAAAAGGAAAAAAAAAAAAAAAAAAAAATAAAAAGCTTGCAAAAAACATTACAAATTAAGAAACTGGAAAACTGCAGTCCAAGGAAGAGGATGTGACTCTAGTTTGACTTACCAATTTTATCCAGATGTATATTTTCCTACTTGCTTTTTACAGCGGCTGAGCTCAGTGCTCAGGAACGTCCATCCCGTGTCAGGGAGCCAGGCAGAGCGCTGATCCCCGCGCTGGATGCTGCTGAGCGAGCGGAGCTGGGGTGCCTGCTCCTGCTGCTGCTGCTGCTGCTGCTGCTGCTGCTGCTCCTGCTGCTGCTCCTGCTGCAGCGGCGGCTGCTGCTGCTACGTGCGCTCTCTCGGACCCGGACCAGGAACTGCTTCCCATTCCCCAGCGCCGCTCCAGCGCTGCGGGCTGCGGGAGGCAGGGCCGGCCCCTGCTACTGTGCTGCGCTTTCTTAAAGGGCCCCGCGCCGGCCTGGCGGGAGCGCTCGGCTCGGGAGCCGCCGGCGCTGCTCGGGGGCGCTGAGGGCGGGAGCGCCGGGGGCGGCGAGGGGGGCTCACCGCCGCCGTAACCATCGCCGTGGGCCAGGGAGGCTTTCCTACAGGCCTCGGGAACGGGAACGCTCTTGCAGGCAGCTATCCGCTCAAGGCTTTCAGGTGCGGCGGGGTTTAATCCTGGCTCCCCGCAAGGCCGGAGGGGCAGGAGGCGGCGGGGCCCGCACGGCTCCCCGCGCAGCGGGCGCAGGATCCCGGCTGCGGCAGGGACCACCGCGGGCAGCAGCGCGCCCTCGCCGGCCTCCTGCTCCGCGACTTACACTGCGGCACGCTGTCCCCAAACCATGGTCTGCAGCGGGGATGAGGGATTTCCCCTGGTACTCAGCTCAGTCTGACCTTAAGAGATTTTATTCCCTGTAATGGAGAGGATATGATTTAACTGAATAAAAAGCCCTCATTTTCTAGTTTTTCCTCTCCATTCATTCTCCAGATAGCTTTAATCCCGTGTATACCACTGTTTCTACCATGTTTGCTGATTTCTGACTTCACTTTTAACTGTATCTGATTTTAATAGCTAGATTAATGTGGGGAAGTTGTCTGCCTCGTGTGTGTTGCTGTCTGCAGTGAAAGAAACCGCATTCTCTGTTAAATAGAAACACTGAAATTCAGAGATAGCAACACCATCTGCAAAATCTCTCTCTTTTTTTTTTTACTCATGGAAATATGTGGTTTGCTCTTTGTATGTGTAAGACATTCATTTTTGTTGCAATAACTGAGCTCTCATGATGACAATACCAATCAACACATATCACAAGGCAAAGTCATATATATACAACACAGATACGTGTATCTTTAATGACACATCCAGAGAAAACAAGTTACTTGTGGAAAATGCTGCCTTCAAACTCGCAGGCCAAACCAAATGAGATGAGGCCAAGTCACCACTGTCCTGTCCTCTCTGACTTCACTTAAACCAATGCACAATAAGCACAGAACAGGTACAAACTGCTTGCAAGCCATGATGTTTTTCTTTCTTTTTCTTTGGTCCTATGGAGGAGAACATGGGTACAAACCAAAAACTGAATGCAACGTTTTTAATGATAATAGCCCATCACAAACAGGCTCAGTAGGTACCTGCTAACTACTGGCATGTACACCTTCTGCCCTGTAAGCAAAGTAGCCATTTGGCCACATGACTAAATTACAATATTCAGCACTATGAGCCTTCTATGAAACCACAGGGACCCATCAGAGTTCCTCTAGTATGAGCTGTACTATGCTCCTGCCTTTCTCAGCATAAAGCCTGAGAAAGTTTTGTATTATTTACATATGCAAGCTACATGTGATGAATGGTAGAACAGATCTTAAAATTCCATCAGTCTTCCTCTCTGTTCACACATTCCCATTGGTCTATTAATCCCCACTTCCCACTCACATCTCTAGCTACCACTTTTTTCATCTCTTCTTCTAAGTCCTTCCCCATTTACTCCCTCTTTCCCTGTTCTGCATGCCACGTACTTTTGTAGCTGATCTCCACCTTTTGAGCTCTATCTAACTGTCTTGGTCCTCCCTCCTCTCCTCTTAACTTCTCAGTTTCTCATTGGAAGAGGAAAGAAGGCCTGAAAGGAGGCCTGGGAATGATTAACTGGTTCCTTCTCTTGCATCCCTCGCATTTTTACAGCAAAGGTACTGGAGCCAGAGACCTATATGCAGCCCTAGAAACTAACCTACAGCAGCAGGCCAGGGCACAGGGGTTAGTCATGCTCGCATTGCCAAGGCTATCACAGTTACACACTGAACCATTTATTATGATACAATGTAACAAAGATAAATGGCCCTTGTCCATTAGTTAAAAGTTAACTAAACACCCACCTTTAAGACAAAGCTGGTCATCCATTTGGTGCCATAGCTAAGGTTATTCTGATATGTTCAAAGCAGGCCGTGTCTGTCTACAAGACAATAGGGTAAGGTGCTGCAGTGGATGGGAAATTGAATGGCAAAGATACCAATGATGGAGAGAAACTGGGGGCTGGGGCGAAGCTAAAGTGACACTCCACTACTCCACACGCACAAAACAAGAACATGCAAAACACCAGAAAATGCCAGCAGGAAACAGGCTTGTGCCACTGAAAGAATGATCTCATCATCATAAAGGTTAAGACAAAAAAGGAATATCTACAGTTCCTTACATATGCTGCTCCTTACTCTCCTCATAATCCCATGTGAAAGCTGGCCCCCCCTCACCACAGCATCTGGATGTTCCATTGACAGAGCATTGTCTCATGGCTGCAGCACAACTCCTGTTTTCTATTACTGGCTGTAGGAGAAATGTGTGGTATATTCAGCAAGGACATAGAATTTGAATTCTGCTGCATGCTTCAATATTTAGTCACCAGTAACTGAAACTAGATAATAACTGATTCTTTCTGTGACTCTGTTCACTCAATTACAATGAGGTACATTAAACTCTGGTGTTACATAATTCAATACTTGCATTAGTAACAAGTTGGAATAGAAGCTTATTTATGGTGAATCCGGTTTTTTATTATTAAATACTGAACTAGAGATACCTCAGAGAAAACTGAAGTGTTGCAGTTTGCAGAAATGTTTGATTCAGTGGAGCATTCCCCTTGCACAAGAAGTGACATTTAATAGGAGGTATTTTGGTGTCTTAGCTTGTAGGGGACAGCAAAACCAAAAGTCCTGCCAAAGGTGCCAAAAAAGAAAAAGGTGTGTTTGTCTCCCTGAACAGTATATCACATAATGTCTACTTTGCAAGGCAGCACAAACATACCTACAAAAGCAGCTCCTTCTGAATTTAGGAATAAAACTATTAAAGAAATCACCTATTTTCACAAGAATTTCTAGGTTCTGAAGACCAAGGTCAAAACCAAAAAAGCTGTAGTATTACTTGTGTATAAGGGCCCAGAATAGTTAGGAGTGAAAAGGGGAAAGGGACATAGAAAATCAAATAGTTTGCAGCTCAAAACCGTATTCTTTTCAGAGGACAGATGCAAAAGCTTCTCTGAGATGTTGCTCCACCTCTGTAGATATGAAGTGTTTGTTAGATCCCTCATCAAAACAAAAGGACACGGGTATATTAATCTAACAACAAAAGTGTCCATTGTGAGAGGGGAGCCAGTGCCAGGCTGCCTGCTCCATCTGACAGTGAGAGTAAACACCATGGCTCTGTGCACTTGGCTGTGTGCCTTGCCTGACACCACCACCCCGTGCAGCCACAGTGTCAGCAGCTCAGTCACCACAGGGTACAGGACTAACAGGACTTTCCTACCCTCCCATCATTTCTGCAGTCTCTGAAATGCCACACAACATTTTGAGCATCCCTCCAATCTGAAATACAGAGCAGTGTTACTGCTATACACTGATGTTGGATGTAATGTGGTGGTGGATCCATCACTATTGTCACTTATCAATGAACCACACAAAATTCTGTCCCCTGTTGCTGAGGGGTTGAAATGAGGTATGAATAGTCAATATAAAAGAAATGCATGTACATTCACTTAGTTTATATAATCCTCCTAAATGTTTTTTTAACTTTAGGCTGAAATCACACCATCTGATCTAAAGGCTGGATTCCACTCTCACTGACTGCCAGCTGAATAAGGACGCTTTAATTCAGGGATACATGTGTGTGTGTGTGTATATATATATATATATATATATATATATATATGCTTTTTCAGATTAAAGTTTTTCAATCCTAAACTAACCAACATCTTTAATATTGTTGATACATCACTTTGAGAACCTGCCTTGAACTTTTAACAAGTAAAGATCTGGACAAAGCTTATCTGAAATAACATTTGTTATTATTTAAAATTTATAACTTGTAATGCCACAAGATTTTTTTTGCCCTTGATGGACCATAATGTATGTACACACTTGTGCATGCATGTATGCATTTACACATGAGTATATTCAGGTAGATGTTTGAGGGAGACTGACAGGGTTTGCTTGCATCTGATTTATTGCTGGTGTCATTATTTTCCTGCAGCATTCTTTACACTTTACAGATGCCATGCAAGCCCAGCACAAGCATTTATTTTTGGTGAGTTTATTTTCTCAGTTAAAAAAATGGCTAGGAATAAATAAATAAATTTGTTCCTAGGAACTAAAGCTTATCAGATAAGAGTTATATAGTTAATGGAAGTTATGGCATTCAATATGAAGATAATTTCTTGAAAATGCCTGAAATCAATGTACTAGTTATCAAGCTATTTCTACTAATTGTTCTTAAATGAAAAGATTTGGTTTCCCTTTCATAAAATGGCCCACACCACAAAATTTAAGTCAACTAAAATGGCATTCAAATCTGTATCTATCATAGTAAGATGTTGGTGGACCTTCCTGGAGGCAGCACACTTCAATTTTCATCTTTTTCCCTGTGTTTTTCCTGTGTTGTTTACAGCTCCTTGACTTTTATTGGCTTCTCAAGCCAGTTAAATACTTGCCCCTGTATTAGTTAAGATGTAGTGAGTGGTCTGCACAAGTTGTGTGCTGTCATGAAAAAGAGAGAGAAAGAAAAGAAAGAAAAGAAAGAAAAGAAAGAAAAGAAAGAAAAGAAAGAAAAGAAAGAAAAGAAAGAAAAGAAAGAAAAGAAAGAAAAGAAAAAAAATCAGTATTTGCTGCATCTTGGATAACAGCTATGGAAAGAGGAAAGGCATTTACTCTTCAAAAAGAAGAAGCTTAGGAGCTTTTAGAAAGTGAATCATCTTTACCTCAACTGGAAGGAAAAAGAAAAAAAAAATATGAAACTTTTACAGGAATTGTTTCTTTTCTGCCTATAGTTTTGCTTGGTATATCTAAAACATCTTCAAAGAGAACCTCCATTTTCAGATAACAGCCCAAGTCAAACCCACATCCCTGAAGGCAAGAGAGTCAGAATCAGCCAGAATTAGATTAAATTTCCTGCCACTAAAATTGATCATCTGTAGGCAATTAAAGGTAGTTACCAGCCCCTGACAACTGTCAATATTTGTAGTCAGCAACTTCAGCATGGCTTCATTTGCCTCCCTTGAAGAAATTTGTGTCGTGTTCACACCTAACACCTTATGATAATTTTGAACTTCTTCATGATATTTTGCCCAGACCAGAGCTTTAGAAAAACAGTTGTTCAGCTGAATTTCATTTAGCAAACTAGAGGGCACTGATTTGTAAAACGGAATCTTCCTCTGCCTTCCCCATCATTTTTGACTGCTTCCTTCTATTCTGTACATATTTTCCCATCTTCCAGAGGAATAATTTTTATTTTAAAAATCTCTGTTCTACCAAATGGTCACCTTACAGAAAGATGCAGTAAGCAGGCAGGTGATCTGTACCACAAATATTATTATGCATCTGTTGTTGTCTGCATTTTACTAAATATGTGAACTAAGGTGGCTGGCATGAGCTTGTCCCTAGGCAGCTGTTCCAATAATGGTCTGCTTAATGACATACTTCAATGTTTTTTATTTGAAGGATTTTTTTGCCTTTTTGAAAAAAATCCACTCTGATTAAGCTGCACTGCAACATAAACTTCCATTAATAGTAATTAAAAAATTAGTTTGGGCTCTGAATGGTGGGGGGGGGTGTTTTTCTTTTTATTCCCCTTATACATGCACATGGACTTGTTTAGCTGCATAGAGGGGAGGGGCTTGGGAGCTTTATGAGTTTTGGAAGTGATTAGGAAATACCTGATGTTGTATTGACCATCATTTAATTAGCAATGGTCTAGATCAACATGTCTTGTTCCAACCAAGCAAAGAGCATTAATACAGTCAGAAGTAAAGTCAGTCTCCAGCTATGAGGATAGAGATCTCAGTGACTCCCAGGAAAAATCAAAGTGGTATCTATCAAAGGAACAGAGAAATGGAAAGGGAAAGGCTATTTCCCCTTCTAATTTTGATACTGGATCTAGGCCAGAATCTTTACTCTGGTTGACTACTGGTTGACACAAAACCAAAGTGAAACAGTAATGTCAGTTTTTAAACTGCCCTTGTAACTCTGTGGTCTATAAGCTGACAGAGGCATGTTAAGACCCTAGTGCCAATAGAACAGCCTTGGGATTTTTTAAATGATACTTGGCTACTACTGGATCCTGAAACAGCTGCTCAGCAGACAGGGAACTCCAGCTAAATATCCTCCTTTTTGCAGAATTGGTGACTGAGCTGTCCCACTGCTCCTATTCTACCAAGTAAACTCACTTCCTTTGAAAATTATTTCAATATAGCCAGTTCTGCATGCTTTTAAGTGCTTTGTAGCATCTCAGTGGAAAAAAAGTAGCTGGAGCAAAAAGTCCTGGATCTATCAGTGATGCTGCACAGGGGACAATATTTGCTTACTGGGTATTCTTTGCAGAAGACCTAGAAGAATTAGTTTCAGTTGGTGTGTCTTGCTAAACTCTGATTATTCACATTCTTGGAAGTTTACATGCAAACTAATCAGCAGCACTGATCCCCTAGTAAGAAACAGAAATCAGTTAGGAAGGCAGTTTACCTTATTATAGCAATTACCTGCAAATAACATTTAGTTTCAGTATTTGATAGCCATGCTCTTTATTTTGACTTTGAGGGCTTTGGTGTTTTAGTCTAATTTGGGTTTAGGTTTTTGTTTGTTTGTTTGTTTTGCTTTGGAGTTTTTTGCCCTCCCTCTATTACACCACTCTTATCCTGGCCTGATTTTTCTTAGACATAATTGTCATCACATGAAATCTGTCCTACTTTGTGACACACACTTTCCCGAAGGATACTTGACCTTCTTTAAAAGAATTCCTGTGTGCTTAGGAGTCCTGGAAGTGGGACAATGTTCCTACGGAAAGGTGGCTCCTTACTTCTAGGCACAGGATGCTGACTTGCTTTCTTGGAAATCTGCTTGACTGTGAGGGTGAGGGCAAGAGAGAAGAAAATTATCTTTGTTGTACTTGGCAAGAGGGTTCATTTTACAGGGAATGCAGAGCACCCATGCTTCAGTGAGGTGCTAAGTAGTACATGCATGTTTACCAGAAGGCAGAGTTACTCTGGAGACAAAAAATAAATTTCTTTCTCTGTGAAGCAGTTGAGTGAAGAGGGGCACACCCAGGTTCTGCAAGCTTTAATTCCATCCTGGCAGTCTGAGCCAGAGGGAAGCTTGGTGCATGCCAGGAGAGCAGTACATATTTAACTAAGTAGTGGCCCTGATTCTATGTAAGATGTTCATGCACAGAGACTGGGCCCCTCAAACCATTGTTTGATCCTGGACCACTGCACATGCCAAAGAACCTGGTTACCTAGAGGGATGTAGCTAATCAGGAATGAATTTGTCAGTTTTTCAAAAGACTTCATAGATGTAAAATAATAATGTTTTAAAATTATGGGGAGCATATCTGTATCTTTTGAATACATAACCATACACATATAGAAAACTGGAGCTGTGAGCCAAACATCATGTTTCATTTCATGTGACAGAATCTGAATTTAGCACTTGTCTTTTTTGTATTGGTGTGTGTGAGGTTCTTACAGCTGTGGAAACTATTTAGGATACTAATAGAGAGACAGTGTCATGCCTATGGAGACAACCACAGGAAACTTACTGCTCAGTTCATCAGAAGGATGATGGAGCTTGAGCCCTGACCACTGATTTACCACTGCCCTGCCCTCTCACATCAGGCACACTCCACACTCACATTACACTCATGTAAATACTGCTGCAGAGCTGGTGCCACTAGGGAACTGGGTCACGAGACTTCACAGCATTCACATAAAGTGCAAATACCATGGGAAGAAAATGTTTCACACTATTTTGTCTCTGTAAATGACTGTTGCAAGTCTACAAGAGAAAATAGAAAGGACACTGAAAATCATGGGACACTAGATGTAATTAGGCTTCATGAGCAAATTGGATCCACAAATTCTTACTAGACCTAAAGGGAGGGAGGGAAGGAGGGAAGGAGGGAAGGAAGGAAGGAAGGAAGGAAGGAAGGAAGGAAGGAGCATAAAATCAAGAATGTTACTAAACTACCATATCCAATAAGTCTATTTAATAACTTACAAGAAACGCCTCCAGTTTAGACTGTAATTATAATCAAAACCAAGTTAATATGTTGGCCCTCAGACAGAGTAATGGTATGACTGACACTTGTAGTACACCCTAGATACCAGTTCTGTTCTGCTGAAATGGTGATGGGGTAAAAACACAGATGGGATTGGAGGTTACAATGTTTATGCCATTAGGATATGTGCTGCTTCAAAACACACCTTGTTTTTACATTACTGGGACTTGTGAGGCTCTGTTTGCTGTAACTTTGCTCTAAAGTTGAAAAACCATCTTACCACCTTGCAGTATGCAGAAGGTTCCTCTTGTCTGGTGAATGTAGGACACATCATACATGCTTAAGAAAACACAATGATAGCTAAAATATTTTTCCCTGCTATTCTGTTCCTCTCCCATTCCCCATATGCAAATCAGTACCAACCTGGATGATTTGTGTAGTTTCTGACTCGTTCTTCTCTCTCTCTCTGTAGGTCTCTGTTCAGTTCAGGTCCTCACTGTATAGGAAGAGCCACTCTTCAGATGAATTAGTACAGCTGCTTCGACTACAGAGATGGTAATCTAGAGAAACAACTGCAAATAAATAGTTCTTTTTAGCTTTCTCTCAATATAAAAGGCATCTTCAATGTTTTTTCACTTTCAAATTAAATTACAGAAGAAATATGTACAGAGGTTCCTAGATGTTCTCTTTCATTTTCAATGCAGGACTAGTCTTCTTCATTGAAGCACTCAGCAGTGCTCTTAATGTATGCTACAATCAAATCCAATATGAATCTCACATTTTTCACTATATCTTCAACACTGATTGCAACTGCACTGTGGACAAATTGATTTGTTGCTCTATACATTAACTTTGAGTATAGGGATCATAAGTGATCATTGATAAAGAAAAAGAAACAACTTTTTTCTGCACATAGTGTGATTAACATACAAAAGATGTTTTTCAGATGGTACAGAACTATTGGTGTTGTCTTCTTTCTATCAGATGCTCTAAACAGATGATTTCCAGGATTTATAAGGAGATCTGTTTTGAATTATTTGCTTTTATCATTCAGCTAATTTTCTTGTTGTTGGGTTTTTCATTAGTTTTTATTAAAGCCAAATGAGTGTGCAGATCTAGGACATTCCACAAATGCTGCTGTACTGCCACTTTAGGAAATACCATTAAGGCGACCTTTTCCTTGTTTGCTTCTCATTGTATTTAACTAAACTGTTTTAGGAGAAACATCAGTAGAATTGTCAATTTCTCCATGTGTGCCTTAAGATTATTCATAGAAACTGTAGTCTTTGGGGGATAACAGAAAAACAGGGCTTTTTTTTCCCTCATTAACCCTATGAAGTAACAGTATCAACTTTAACACGGGTATATCAATATTAGCCAAATTCAGGCCTCTCTGTCTCTCTCTCTTCTCCCCACCCCTCTGTATGTGTTTCATACTGGGGAAAGACACCACGTTAGAATCACAAGAGAGTGAAGTCCTCTACCCAACTTCAAACTGCATATAGCACAGGAAGAAATTCCCCACCCTGCAAAAACCTTCCACCACAATTCCTGATTTTTGCTCTGGTGTCACTTATTTTAAGATGTGGGACAGTCCATCACAAATAGTACTTTGACCAAAATAGTAAGTACCAGCTATGATCACAATTCTTGAGCTGCTTTGACACAGCCATGAGAAAAAAAATAGGTATCACAGAGTGCAGAACTGTTAAAGCTAGATGAGACCTCTGGCAATCATCTCCTCCAAATCTTGTGCTCAAAGAGGAGTCAACTAGTGAAGGCTGCTTGGAGCCCCATCCAGTCAGATTTTGAGTATCTCCATGTATGGAGCCTCCACAATGTCTTTTAGCAACTTGTTTCAGGGTTTCATCTTTGTGGCCCTTTATTGCACTCTCTCCATCTCTTTCTTGCCTTGCAGAACCCCAGAACTGGACACAACTCTCTGTATGTGTCCCACCAATGCTGAGCAGAGAGGAAAGATCAATTGTTTTGACTTGTTGGCAGTTTTTCTAAATATTGTCCAAGGCTGTTGTGTGCCACAGCAGTACAGTTCAGACTCATGTTTAAATTGTTGCCTACCAGAACTCCAGGTCCTTTTGTACAAGGCTGTTTTCCAACTGGTTGGCCTCAGCCTGTACTGATGCATGAGGCTTTTCCTCCTCAGGAAAAGATATTTTTGCTATTTTCCTTTGTTGAATTCCATGATATTCCTATTGAGATGCCTCCAAACAGCAGTATAACCATCTGGTCTATCAATTTTCTTCCCAGTTTTATATTGTCAGCAAACTTGCTTAAGGTACAGTCAGTCCCATCACCCAGGCCATTAATGAAGATGTTGAACAGTTTTGTATCCCAGAACTAAACCTGGGATAATTTATTTGTGTGGCCTGCAGCTGATCTGTTTGCTGCTGACCACAACCTTTCTAGCCCAGCAGCTCAGCTAGCTACTAAGCCATGTCACTAATCACTTATCTAGCCCATAGTTCATCAGTTTGTCAATAAGGACATTATGTAAAAGTGTCAAAAGCCTTACTAAAGTCAAGATAAACAGCATCTACCAGTCTCTCCCTATCTCATCATAGAAGGCTATAAGGATGGTCAGGAATGATTTCTCTTTATGGATTTGTGCTTAGTACTTCTAGTCATACTCTTGTCCTTCATATGTTTGGAATTGGTTTCTAGGATGGTGTATTCCTTCACCTTCCTAGGGATTGAGATGACGCTCCCTGCCCTGTCCAAACAAGCTTTCATAAAAATAAAAATAACAACTGCTTTCTTCCTGTCCTCAGGAATCTCCCCCAGTGGCTATGTCCTTTCAAAGCTAGTCAAGAATGGCTTCACATTGACAGTAAACAGCTCCCTCAGCATTTTTGGGTGGTTCCCATTAGGTACCAGGGACTTACTTGTTTATTTGTACAGTTCAGTTAAATTTTCCCTAATCTAATTCTTATTAATTGAGGGTGAGTGTTCCTTACTCCATACATTGTAGCTGACAGGTCTGACAGGCATAGGATTTCTGAAGGTGAGTCTTTCCAGTGAAGATTACAGTGAAGAAGACTTGAGCATCTCATCCTTTTTTTTTTTATTCTTTGCCACCAGTTCCCTAGACTATTCAACAGTGGGTCTATTTTTTCCCTCTTCTTTCTTTTGCAATCATTCTCCCTTTAGACACCCTTTTTGTTTTCCTGTATGTCCCTTAGCAGACTCAAGGCCAGGTAGGTCTTGGTTTTCCTTATCCCATCCCCACATATTCAGATAGTGACTCTATATTCCTTAAAAGTCACCTGACCATACTCCCATCTCTTGTAAGCTTCCTTTTATGTTCAGTTACAAGCTCTTTGCTTACCTACACATGCCTCCTGACACCTTTGTTTCATTCCCTGCTCATCACAATGAACTTGAGTTTAAAAGAGGTGATCCTTGAAAATCACTGTACTCTCATGGACCTCTCTTCTTGCCAGAGCCATATCTGGCGGAATTCTTTCAAGGAGGTCCCTGATCATGCCACATTCTGCTCTCCTGAATTCTAAGGTTGTTATCCTGTTTTTTGTACTGCTCCCTCCTCTCAGGATCCTAACTCTGCCATCCCATGGTCACTGCAGCCAAAGCTACCCCTTAACTTTCACACCCCCAGTCTGTTATTCCTTGTTTGTAAATGCCAGGTCCAATAGAGTGACTCTTCTCTTCAGCTCAACCATTACCAGTGTTAGGAAGTTGTCATAACTTCAAAACCCTCCTGAATTTCTTGTGCTCTGTGGTATTGCTTTTCCAGCAGCTGTTGAGGTGGTCATGAGCCTCCTCCAGTTGTCCAAAGAAGGTGTCCTTTACTCATTCTTTTGATCTATAACCAGCATCCACCAAAGCTCTGGTTTATTTCCCACATGCTCTTAACGGTCTTGTGGTCCTTCACCATGATGAGGTAGTGTGAAACAGATGCTATAATTGGAGAACCATTTCACAGCAACATCAGACTCCTCCTCTGCTGCAAGTTTCCTTCGTATGTTTTTAGGAAACACTCAGAAATTCAAATATATCATGTTCTGGGAGACCTCATGCCCAGTCAAATCAATACTACAGCTCAGGGTCAATTTAAATCAGTTTCCCTGTATACTACAATTCTTTGCCAGTTTGCTCGTGTTGATATTTCTTTCTTAGTCTCCAGTCTTACTGCTTGGTACTTCACCACACTAGCACTTGGTAGACTTGTACCTCTATTGTTGCATTGGACTGGCTAAAACTTAAGGCATCACTACCTTCTGAGAAAGAAGTTTCAACAAAACCTTTTCATCTCATTAATGTACAGAAACCCTCACATGGGCCTGTTTACTCTAGGGCTCTCTACTAGATGTTATCTCCGCTCATGTCCTTGTTACCACTTCATGATTCAGTCTGTCCTTATATTCCCTGAAGAGCTATCTTCAGTAATGCAATTCACATGGCATTACATCTTCTCATCCCTGAGTCTAAAAGTAAGGTAGCTTGTCCTACAACATTTGCAATTTTTCATTTTGATGAAAAAACTGGATTTGAACAGGAGACCAAATTTTTGTTCAGCCACGTGCAATAACTCTAATCTTACTTATCAAGCAGGCCTGCTTCTTTTTATAGTATTACTTTTGGTGTTAGCATTGTTTGATTCTGTATTCACATCTACATCTATCAGTGCCACAGCATCTCACTATACAATGAAGTGATCCTTGTCCTAACACGCCATGTAAAAGAACTAGGATGTAGCATCTGACAAGAAGCAACAGTCATACTTCTGTGTAATGCTCATTCATCTCAAAGGAAGTTCCTGCCTCAGCTGACACTAAGGCAGTGAATGCATGGAGTTCTAAGTATTGCCTGGCAAACTTTCTATATGGAGTCCTAAGTGGTTTTCTTAAAAGAGCTGGCAGACATGGAGCAGGGAAAGAGAGGTTTAATGCCAAATTTCTTTACTTAATGCAAATATCAACCCCCTTGAGTAATAATTTGACATTCCTTAGGAAAGACACACTCTACTTTTGAAATATTTACCATTCCTTCATTTTTTATAACCTTAAGAAAATTTGGGAGGAATGTGAACTGTTTTGGTTTTTGTCTTCCTATGATGGCAGAGATTTATTTATAGCCAGGAACTGCAGGACAGTTCTCACGTGGCTGCTGAAAATTAAAACAGCATGTAGAGATTTGTTTTGTTTTACTCTTATGCCTTTGCTGCTACAGTCTCTCCCTGCGTTCCCTAAACCCTTGTTATTGTAACCAGAGCCACATTTTGCATTGCTACAATTGCAGGGTTATGTAAATTCCAAAGGCTTTAAAGGAAAGGGCCTGCAGATTCTACTCTGGGACACAGGGAAGTTGACACAAACAGTTATGCCCAGCATCAAGGGAGAGACAAAAGTATTCATAAATTGTCAAGAGACAGGAAACCTAAGTCTCAGCATCAGCGTCAACCTGAAGTTTTCTGAACCTTTAGAACTTACTGGTTTCATTTAAATTGATTGCCCTCTCATTTTCAGTGTTGTGGTTTGCTAGGGCCAGGAAAATTTTCTTCAATCACTTTTGAAAATCTTCATATGTTCTCTCCCATTTTTCACCAGTGTGTACAGGTTTACCGAGAAGAGCCAATAAAAGAACGTTCTACAGGTACAAATATTTTCAGATCCAAGGAACTGTATTTTTTCAATGATGATGAAAATGTGCATGTTGAAATCCTTTGCTTTAGTCATGATTATTTTTATATTAAAAAAAAAATCAAAATGAAAGAGAAAACACAAATTCAGAAAGGTTATAAAGATAAGAGTGTGACCTTGCAAGCAGTTTTTACGGCACATAGGGTGGGAAGAAGTGAGATATATGTTGCACATCCCTGCGCTTCTGAGTAACCAAGTTGTAATGCTGACATTACCTGCACATTTCTGTGTGGGCATGGGCAAGCCAATTCATGTCTCTGACTCTGTACTCTCTAAAGGAGGGATAATCATGCCTGACTCACTCAGTGTTAGAAGATTCTGCATAAGCTCATCAGTGTTTAGACAACTCAGCCAAATGAGAAAAATATTTAGCCCACTTCTCCAGATTTGCTTCTCATTAAGTTCTAAATCACCGTTAGATAAATCATGTTTAGACCTCAGACAAAAAAAACTAGATTACATTATGCCAGAAGTATGTGGAGGTTTTGCTCAGCACGCTGCACCCCAATCACTGGAGTGTGCTAGTGAGAGCTCATGGACTTTGTGAAAAGGTGCAGCCAGAACTTCCTAGTCAATTCAGCTGACACCATAAGGAAGAATGAGGTTCTGATGGCACTCCAACCTGCTGCTTTCTACAGCTGTTAAATTTTTTAGTAAGCCTTAAACTTACTGCACTGGATATGAGGAAAAAAAACCAAAACCAAAACCAAACCAAACCAAACCAAACCAAAAACAAAACCAAAACCAAAAACAAACAAACAAAAACCCACCAAAAACAAACAAAAAGAGATAATACCCCCAAAACCAGCAGGGCTTGCTGCATTGTTCACACACATCTTTGGTGCAAGGTCAGTCATGGTAAGTGAGATAGAAAATAAAGCACTGACTCACACTTTGCAACCAGGTAGGTCAAGCCAACACAGAAAGAGAATTCCAAGCAATTCCCAAGCTGTGATATTTCAATTACAATCATTACAGTTGAAAAGACACTTTCAATAGTGTACAATAGTTCCTATTCACCTGGTAGTTACTGTCACTGCACAGGTGGCAATAGCTATTATCATTATAAAAGTGTAGCTGTTTAAATCAGATAATGAAAGACAAGACCCACTTCTAAAGGTGCAGATACACAAGATCCCTGCACAGCTCTGAAGTTTCTACTGGTCTGGCATGTGTGTTTATTTACTTGGAGCCAGGAATTGCCCTGTGGAGCTCTGATCCTGACCATCACTGTGACCTTGGGCAAAAGTCTGAATGCCTCTACACCCACAATTTCTCTTGAAGTCAACTGGTGATGTGTATGCTCATCAGTTCTGAAGAAAAAACCAAGCCCTACAGGCTAAAGCCAAAATCTGTTAGAGCTGTGGTGTTTTGGGTTGCATAATAAATTATATAAATTTTTAACACAAAAACTGAAGCACCAACAGATAAGAAATATTTTTGTAAATGTTGTCATATGATTGTACCAGTAGAAGCCAACTCCCAGACACAGAGCAGTGGAGTCCAAGGGACCATCTATATTAACAATTTTTGGAAGAGGACAGTTTATTCAAAATCTGTGTCTAGTCAGAAACAAGCAACCATAAGACAAAAAGAAACTAGAAATCAAAGTCAGTTATATTAGGCTGTGTCCCATTCTTAGTGTACCTAATCATAAGTATCTGAGAACTATGTATATTGCTGAATCAAATAAAGCACTGATCAAAATTGTTACTTTATTTTTTAAGTTATGCTTTCTGATAGTCTAAACTGTTGTAATTTTTCCTCACAGGTAACTAGTTTAGAGCTCAAAAACACTGTGGAGCACAGACAAGAAACTCTGATAACCTATAATACCAAATTCCCCAGATTTTGTTCTTAGACCTGATTCAAAATTGATACACGCCTCTAAGTGATCAGCACTGCTTCATAAACCCTTCAGTATTTCATCAAAGTATTAAGCAAGATGGAGTTTGCTTAGCTTTTGGGACCTGTAAAGTCTGCAGCCTGTAATTATTGGCCAAACCAGCATCATAGCTCTTGCCTACAACTCATTAGTTTCCATGAGTTGAGGAAGCCCTTCCTCACCCTCCATGCTTGCATACCCAACAGATATTATTTGGCTCAGCACAATTAGCAAAGCAGGCAGGACAAGGAGCCACTTAGTCACCTCTGATGCATTTTACAGCAGAGGACCTTCAATAGCTGACACATGTCAAACAAGGCAAAAAAAGTCATAAAATACTGATAAACATAACCACACAGATTTCTGACACATTGGAAAGACCATTTAAAGAAGTCTAAAAAAATCCTTGTACTGATACCAAACAACAGTAAGAAAATAAAAGGCCTCTGTTAGCCCAATGGTTCAGTGTGGTCAGGTTTAGTTATTCCCATCTTAGATTCTCAGTGCTATGATATTCCTCTGCTGCATAAAGAAAGGATGGCAAAAAGAATGAACAATGGTAAATACATGGGTAGAAGCCACATAGGAAAAAAAAAGTAAAAAAGGCAAGCCAAGCCTAACAACAACAACAAAAAAAAAACCTTGTATAAGCAGGAGTAGAATAGAAGTAAAATTAAAACAGTTCAGTTGGAAGGCACCTACAATAATCAGTCCAGTTCCCTGATTGCTTTAATGCTCTCTAATGGTGCAACACAGGTGAGCTGCAAAAGGCAGACTTGTGCTGTCCTCTCGACCTGCTGCACCCAAAAATATCTGGAGAGAAAAAGACACCTGACACAGACATGGTAAAAATGACCCAAACTAAGAAGTAGCAACTCCGAGGGTGTGGGAAAGTCTGCAAACAAATGACTGGGTGTGTCAGATACACAGACGCTGGTATAATGCGGTGATTACTGTGTCTCAGTGAATATGTAAAAGTGAGCTTGGTGTTTTAAGAGCCAGGCACAATGGCCACTAAACAAACTCCAGTCTGACTGCATTTGCCTAGGAGCAGTACAACATTTACTGTGACCCTAAAGCTTCGTGGGATGTTAAGAGATAACTGAAGCCCAAAGCTACTAAACAAATCCAGTGTGGCATCTTATTCTACATGGAGATTTTCTAGACAAAATATCACAGAACTGGGAAAACTGCTTCTGTGACACCCTTGAGTGAATTTCTCCATGAGCTTCACTGAGCCTACAGGGCCCATTATTTCCCACCCTGACAGCATCACAAGATACAGCATGTATGATCCACATCAAATGGCAAAATTCAGCCTTAGTAACAGGCCTCAAAATGTTAGTGAGAAGCTTTAAAATTCCAAATGCAACAAATATAGGAACCTAGAGAGCTCATGGATCTAAGTTCACACAGTCTGTACAGAAAACCTAAGAAATTAAACTTATAGTTCTGTGCAGCCTTGGTTGTTCTATTGCAAGCAAGCAACCAGACAAACAAAGAGATAGATAACGCACTGAAAAACACATACTCCAAGTTAATGGCAGTGGCCAGCCAGCAGAATCAAGCCCAAGATTTACAATTAAGGAATTCCTAATGGAAGTTAAAGAGTTTTTCCCATTTCTCTGGAGGTGTTGCCCCCCAGTCTGGCATCAAACTGTTCAGCTCCCTCTAGCTGCTTTGTGAATGAGGTTTATCCCTGAAGGAGCTCATGAATCCCAAGAGACCATAACTAAAAAGGGCTCAAAGAAAAAATGAAAGTTTTCTATCTCTCTCCTCCCCTGTGTAACCACTTAGCACTGAGTACCCAGAACTGTAGACAGTGTTCCCAGTGTTGTTTCAGCCTAGCTCACAGACATGTTTCCTCAGCAGGCTATTTGGATCAAAGACTTCAGGCAATGTCCCTCAAAAAAAAAGACAAGGCAAAACAGAGAGGGTACTTTTTAACCATCTGCTTCCATTTTAATTTGCTGCACTCCCACATGTCACCAGAGTCTGTAGGGTGGTCAGTTGGATTCTGGCTCATGTGCATTCATGGCAGTATAAGACTACAAGGTCATCACATCCTGTTTCCTACAATCATAGACAACTGTGTAATAGACACATAGTCCAGCAGTCTCCACAGCACATTTATTCCAAAACTATCACACATTAACATATGCCTTTTCAAGTGACCAATGGGAAACAATTAGATAAGTTTTCCAGTCTGAAGTGAGGCAGCAATTTTCATTCTTAGTTTAAAGCAGCTGACAATGACAAATTAAGTATTTCATTGTACAGAGGTATAATATCATCTCCCTGACCTCTGTTAACTGATTCTAGAGATTATAAAATTTAGTCCTCTCTGCGGATAAAAATACATAAAGCTAGAGATAACTTTTTATTTATGTCAAAATTAGAAAAAACCCTAAATATTTATATGCATGTAATCTGAATTGTATGTTGATGTATCTTGCAAAAATCAAAGCCAGTAATTGAAAAACTGATTCTCAAAACTGATGAAGTGGCAATTTTATATTGCTTTTTGATAAAAGTAGAGTGATAGCATATGAAAATGTTACTACAATATGATAGGTCAACTGTAATTTGTATTTACAGTATTTCCTTAGATAAGGTCCCCATTCTGTTAGTAGCACTAACAGATGTGTAAATCAGAAAGAGTAGGGGCCCCTGGAGATGTCCCAATAGATGTGAACATCGTAAACTTCACCACTCAAAGTAAGCAGGAGATGAGACAGTGAGGAGTCACTTGCTAAATTTTGCCTCTGATTTAACAGAAAATGTGTCATGAAGGACACAGTAGGGCATTTATAGCACAACACATGTCCCCCAGCAGGTACATGAAGCTATTCTAGATAAGTCCAGACACAGCTGGAAAACAATTCATGGGTCCCCCAAGGAAAATTTCAGAAATTTTCAGTCAGAAAACTCATCTGTTTTTCTCCCTATAACTTAGTAATGGTGAGTGCCAAAGACTTTGTAACATTCACACAGACTGCCTGAATCCTGCTGACGATGAAAGGCTAAGGTCAAGCTTTGTACTTCTGGCATTGGCAACACATTTCGGGGCCTCTACAACAGAGCCAGAGGGATTCACTCATTGGGACGCCTGACCCACAGGGCAGTAAAAGTATGAAACAAGCAAAGAGGGCAAGTTCATATCTCAGTAGGGCACAGTTGGAAGACAGTTCATATTGGCAGGGCCTTAGCATGGTTATTACTCTATCCCTGCATAACAGTGCAGGAGGATGCTGACACATCAGAGCACAAGTGAGAACAAAACCAACTGTCTCTCTGTGCACTCAGCTGTTAGAAACAGTTTAATTGGTTCCCGCTGTATACACGGCTGCAAAAGTAGCAAAGGACTGAAGTCCCCTCATGTTTGGTCAAGATCTTGCTTTCTTTCATCTGTTGTGCAGATGCTGATGGGGGTCACCTGCCTGGAGGGGGGTCAGGATTCTGCCAAATGGATTTAAGGAGGGTACTCACAGTCCAGGCATCCCAACTTAATGGTCAGTGACTCAGTAAGAAAACCAAGATTGTCTGCACTGGTGGATGGCTCCATTCCTAAAGTTTGTAAGGAAGAATGATATCCTGGCAAAGCTTCTCTACAGATGTATGTTGTTTTATCTAACAAATAAACCCATTCCACCTAGTAGAGAAATTCTCTTACAATCATTATCAGCACTACCTAAGTTCCATAGTCTCAATACAGGCAAAAACCTAAATGAAGTGTGGAGTGTAGGAAGAATGGGAGATTGTAACTAAAGGCTCTGGGATGATATGAGGGAGGGAGTAAAAATGGAAAGAAGTACCCACTCTGCAATAGGGTGACCTTCTCACATTCTGGGAGAAGTATGATTTTGGTGAAGATATGGCTTGTCTATAGACAGGAGACTAAAAGCAACATAACGATTAAGATTATGTTATAATATGTTAATTAATAACTATGGCTTTGCTACACTAACACTTCAGAAGACATACAGATGTATTTAAAAAAGGGGTCTAACCTACCTGCAGTGAGAGTATTTATGTGATACTACAGACTCCCATTAGTTTGCAGGCTTCTGAGAAAATTGTGCCTCAGTTTTCCAAAATGCTAAATCCACTAATATTTGTAAAGTGCTTGGAAATTTTCCAGAGGAAAGTGCTGAATGCAAACAATAAATTGCTGACTTTATCTGCTATATATATGTTATTAATCCTCACATTTTTATACAGCGTATGATTGCAGACAAGAAAATATTCTCAGCATTTAACTTCTGGTCAAATAGGAACAGTCCATTGACATGACCCAGCTTTATCAGAAACAATCTGACTAATGGTCATACAGTACCCACAGCATTCAGGGTTTGATCTTAAACCAATGGAAAGTACAGAACTTGCTGTATTGTAGGCTGATGATTTATTGACTACATGTTTTCAGAGGAAATGGACTGTTGTAACACATGAGGGGGAAAACAATGGATTTATGTTAAAGGGAAATCATGTTACACCTCTAGAAGAGTCCAGGAAAATTCTACGCAAGGATCAGCAGAGACAAAGATGCTTAAACAGTTCCCCAGTTGTTTCATTCCTTCTTGAAAAGGTTGTTTGCTTTGACCTGACAAGCAAAGGAGCAGAATTGGCAGGCTGATGCAGAACAACATGGATTCCCACATATTTCTGTCACAGCCTTCTGGAGATTTGAAAGAAAACAGATGGCAGTGCAGGACCAAGAGCGTGCAAAGAGATTAATGATTTTTAAAGACCAGCATGATTTACTTAAAAATATCCTAATTTTTTATAAATTTCTAAAGAACTGGGCTTTCCTGGAAAATGGAAGAACTCAAATATTTATTAGTTACAAAAGTATGAGCAACAATATGCTACTGATGAGTACGCCTGTTTGAAATGTTTTAAGAAATATTTAAATGCAAAAGAAAATACAAAACAGCTCTAAAAAATAACTAGACAAGGGTTAGCAAGTTAAATATTTTCTGAAAAATTGTCACTCTTTGTAATCTACTTTTCAACTGGGGAACCAGCAGAGATGCTGATCCCTTTTTTCAATGTCAAGAAGACACAGATTGTGCTAAAAATGAAGGTATACTTTCTTCACATGCATTCTTGACATTTAAAGGAGTCCAAAGTATGAATAAGTTTCTGGAGGTTCATGATGTGTCTGGTCAGCTTCCTCATTCAACATCTTACAGATATGACTGCTGAAACATAGAGGATCTTCACATTATTTTCTCTCACAAAGACCACAGGAATATAAAATTGACTACATAGAGTCAGAAGTCTATCTAAACCAGTACCATATCTCCAAGCAAAGGTCAGCTGCAGATGTTTAGGGAAAGCACATAAAAATATCACATATAGTCTGATCCTACCTCTGCTCAATCCTTTCAGTTTAGGACTTGCAGATGGGAGTATAGCCAGATTATCATGTTTAACAGTGGACCCATCCTCCAAGATTTTTCACCTCTTCCCACATCTTTGTCTTAGGAGAAGAGAATATTGCCATGTGCTCTTAAACCTTCAAATGTATGCTTGCATGATTTCTTCACAATAAATCCAGTCTGGATTGTGCTCCTTGGCAGAAATGTTCCTTCTCTTTTGTGTGTCTGGGTTTGTGTACATGTTTTATGAAACTGTCCTGGGAACACATCTTTATGTCAGATCTTATAATGTTAAATTGGACCTGATCATATTCTTCAAAGAGGAATAGGGGACTGTACAAGTTTCTATCTCTTAAGACTTCACAGCTCATTAATCCAATTCTTTAAGCAGCTAAAAAGATTGCTCCTCCAAACAGCAAACAATATGGAAAGCCCCCCAAATCAGGCTTGTTCACGGTCTTGAATAATAAAAGCTATAAAACAGTAGAAATTAGTTCTTGTTTATGCCTCCTTTATAAAAGTACTATACCAAGGAGACAGAATAGACTTGTTGGGTCTCACAAATCAGGTTTATCCCCATTTCAGAGAAGAGCTGGGCTGGTACATACATTGCCTGAATTTTAGTCATTATGGCACACAGTGAAGAGAAAAATACTCTCCATCAAAAACAAATGTGAACTTCAAAATTCATGAGTAGAAATACCAACTTTAGCAATTATTACTGGGAAGTCAGCAAGCACTTGTTATTCAGGGATGAAGCCTATTTCTTTCTTGCTGACAAAGTTTCTCAGTTCCTCAAGGTTATTTTATTTCAATTTTCACAGTCTGAACACATCCTTATGATCTCCAGCTCTCATTCCTTGAATTCCAGCAAGTCTTATATCTCATCTCTTTCTTATCGACTTCCTTCTTTTTACCTGAAGTCCTTAATTTTTAACTCCAGACAAGCCTTATCACTGGTACAAGCCTGCTGTACTGTCAGAATAAATTTTCGACTAAATAAAAAAAAAAAAAACCCTGACTTTCTTCTGGTTTTGCTACTCCACGTTACAGAATCACAGAATCACAGAATGTCCTGAGTTGAACGGGACCCACAAGGATCGCTGAGTCCAGCTCCTGGCTCTGCACAGGACCAAGCCCAAGAGCCACACCGTGTGCCTGAAAGCAATGTCTAAATGCTTCTTGAGCTGTCAGGCTGGTGCTGTGACCACTGCCCTGGGGAGCCTGTTCCACTGCCCAACCACCCTCTGGGTGAAGCACCTATTTCTAAATAAACATTAAATAAATAAAAATTTCTAAACCTATCTAGTCTAAACCTCCCCGATACAACTTCAGGCCATTCCCTCAGGTCCTGTCATTGGTCACCATAGATTTTGTCCTGTGTCTGGTAAACTCCTACTATTAGAACACATTATCTGACACCATAGAGATCACCAGAGAAGCCAAAAGCTCAAGTGTTGAAATGCCATGTAGAAAACTGAAAATATATATCTAACAGGGAGTAAGAATGTTGAGCAACATATGCACCAGACACAAAGCCTCAGGGAGGGAAAAGCTTGTTTGACCATCACCAGGTACCAATTTAACAACACACAGCACTAAGATAGCTTGAGGCTACTCTATCAATAGCACTGCCCAGGGTCTGGTGTGTTCATGTCCTTTCGTGGTTCTCAGCAAACCACAGCTGGGAACATTCTGTCAAGGGAAATAGACCATGAGGACAGAACTGACACACCAAAGCTCATGGGAGCTCCCAGCAACATGGGACACGTTTGTCTGTGGCTTCCACTGCTGTAAACCAACAGTAGTTTCAGTAGTTTCATGGACCTTCAGAGAGTTCCTCTGCTGTAAAAAGTATGTGAGCAGAATCAAATGCACGCTGTAGATTTGCCCAAGTCTCTCAGCCAGCATTTCAAAAACAGCTTATAATTTTGGCTGCCTCAATTTTTGAGTGTCTTGGTATCTTAAAAGACACTAAAAATAAAGAGCCAAAATTACAGGTTACTTAGCACAACTTGGGCCTCAGTTTCTCTGTAGTAAGTTCTGATGTTACTTGGACTTACTTAGAATTGAAGCATGGAGTAAGTTTCTTGAACAATACAAAGCTCCAGAAAACTTTTACTAGATGAGAGCTGACTTGCACTCTCTGTGTCTCAGGTCACTCAGGTTGGAAGATAACAATTCCTCGGCCTGATAATGACACAGACTTGTGCCAAACAGAAGTAATGTCATTGTTAAGTGGAATTGCAGAAATTTGGTAAATTATTCAGACCTACTGCATGTTAATATGTGTACTGAAAACTACCAGTTTTCTGCACATGCCTGAGTTCAAAGGAATGTTACATTAGGGATCACAACTGGCAAATGAAAAAGCCATGAGACACCACCGTCAATAATCAACAAACCAAAAAGCATGGGAAAATACACATAAACTCTTTCATCCAATGAAAATAAGAGCAGTCAGCTTTCTTTTAATTTAGGAACATGCTGTGCTTGCCTGGGGGTTGCAAGGGCAAGGAAGGGAGAGAGGGTCAGCTCTCCATAGGACTGACCCAGGTTTGAAAATTCACAGCAACTAAAGTGCAGAAAGCCAAGCCTCCCACACATCCTTTCCCTATGTGTCAGGAAATAGTGTCCCCTGATTGCTCAATCTCTAAGTCAGATGGCTGGCCTGGAGGGACTAGATGGGTTTTTCGGATACCATCAGACCTTGGGGGAATTTTATATCGACTAAAGCAGATGGAGCAAACCCAAACAATTTTGGATATCCCTTCAAGATGCAATTCAAGTCTTGATGAGCCTCCCTGTCAACGAAGTACAGTAAGTGCACCTCATGTCTGTACTTGGTAAGAAAAATTTTTGTGACTGATTTTCAGGATGAACAGAACTACACATGAAAAGCACAACTAAAACAAACAGCAGTGATAGCAGCAGACGAGTGATATGGGGTGGTAAAGCCACCAGGCTATCCAGGGAATTTGCTTACTCAGCTCTGTGAAACCATGAGACCTCACTTCGTAACACATAATATAGACTTTTAAAACCTCAGGGTTACACTGACTGTCATAAGCTGCAACAGGCAATAGCTTTCTGTTCCACAAAACAAAACTGAAAAGATGACTGCCTTGTTCATATTGTGTTTTTTTTAATCTTGCTTCCAGGGTAAGTCTATCCATAGAAGAACTAGCAATTTCCTGGCTAGTATAATCTCATCCAAATTCAGGGATGCTAAAACCCATGCATTCTCATTGGAACTGAATTTATGTCCTGCCAGATCAATATATCCCTTCCCATTTTTTTCTCAGCCTTCCACTCAGTGTGCAACTTTCCTGTTGAACAACAACTGACAGCCCACAGGGAATTTCCAGACTTGCAAACCCCTACAGGTAATGTTGCTAACCTGTTGGATGCTGAGCCAAAGGAAAGAGAGAGGAATAATGACACAGATGGGAATCAGTCTGATGAAAACACCCCAAATATGGAACAATCTCCTCCTTAGTTCCTCTTCTAATCCTCTCAGCCTTCAGCAGTTCTAAATATATTTGTCCTAAATTGCCTAAAGTACTTCAGAGAGACTAACTGTTGAACCAGGTAAAAAGTGTTTGTGGCTCCAGACACTTGCCTTGGCTGTGACAGCTCTCAATTTTTTATTGGGGCATAAAGATTTCTATCAAGTTACTACATTTCTTAAGAATTTTTTTTTTTTTTTTTACTTGCTAGCCAATGTGATTAGGCTTTTGTTAAAAACCCTAAAAAAAGCAGCTTATTGGAAAAGGAGCTGCTAGGTCCACTGGAAACAAAATGTAGTAAGAAATAAATGGGGTAGTGGAAAAAATTCTGATGTGTCATAGCAAAGTATCTCAGATCCCAGTATGATTCCCTCCAAGTCTGAAGACTTCACTTCCAAAGTACATCCTTATAGGATCTGCTTTTGAGAACTCATGTTCCCTTACACATGCATCAGTACAATTGCTTATTCTCCAGCTCATGATTTGCATAGCATGGCATCTCTTAGTGGGGATTAGACCTTGACCACTTGCCCAGTAAAGGCTATCTCCATTACATTAGCCAGCATGGTGATTACATCAACCTGCAGTTGTTTTCAGCACAGCTAACTACACTTGCTCAATTTCATTATGCAGTGGAGACCCCAGTAACCCTCCCTCCTCTCAGTCCTCAATTTTCCTGTTTTATTGCCTTCTCCCTGCCCCAATAACCCATTCTGCCACCCTCAAGAGGAAAAGTATTTGCAGACTTTTCCCATTATCAAAACAGCCTGATGCAGGGAATGCTGACTTGCAGCAGCCTTTCTTGTGACTTTGTTGGCTGAAGCCAATTGCTAACAGCATGGGGACTCGCATTGTGCAATTCACATGGCTTCTGCTCCTCAGCCCAGCTTTGTGTTTATGCTCAAGGGCATCATCTCTCCTTCCAGCAACTGCACAGGCCAACAATGCTCCTGCTGGCCAAGAGTTTTCTACAGTTACAAGTGCTTGCGAAGTGTGTCATCTTCATGCAGGACGCCTCAAACTCTTCCTGGGGAAGCAAGCTGCTTCTGTTATGGGTCTCATTAGAGAAGATGCCAATGAAAAGGACAGCTGCCTACACAGCTGTTCCCAGAACTGCTCCTTTCTCCACTTGAAGAATGAACAGACACCCAGGTGTGAGGTTGTTTTCAACCTCACAGGAGGTAAGATTAATTAAATGCAGCATTGAATTTTAATTGCAAATAGACACAGCTGTGTGCCCCACTGAAAACATCATCTTCTTATGGAGTAGGCTTGGGAATCTCTGGACTGCAGAGGTATAAAAAAAAAATTACTAAGAATCACTACTTTAATTTGGACTTGGACCAGGTGCCTTGTACTTGTACCAGTATCTGCAGGGAGGTTCTCCTTGTAGTAGGTGTCTTGTTCATTTATGACCCTGCTACATCTAGGTTTTAGATGTGAGAGATACCTCTTCTCTGCAGAAGCAGAGAGTTCTTTGGAGAGCCCTTAGTATCAAGCAAGTACAGGCTCGAGGGGCTGAATTTGGCAGATTTAGCCAAGTGACTCCCCTTACTTGTTTTAGTATTTTTTTATCACCAGTAGCCTGGCAGAGCAGGACAGGACCTCATTGTCAGGGGCCAGGGAATTGCCTGCCATCATAAGGAAAGAGGAACTGCTTGCTGCACAATATGATAAGGGATTAAAGAGTTAAAAAAAAAATCCTATATTGTGGAGTTGCCTAAGGAAGTTGATTTTTGCCTAAGGCTTATTTGGGATTTTCCTTTCCTGCTACCAGAACATGAACTGGCTGAATTTCAGTTAAGTTTGTAGTCTTCTAAAAATATGACCATCCCCTCCTCACGCTCCTTAGACCTCCCTCATCCCCTGTCACCCCCATCCACATACAGAAGAGTGCAAAAGCCTGCACTGTCAGCCCCTCTGCATACCTTTGGGAGAAGCAATCAAACTAAACCTGAATTGTGTGTGCTGCCAAGCTGGCTTCAGGATATTTCAGAGGAGAAAAAAAAGAAAAAAAGAAAGAAAGACAATCAGTACTTGCAGGGATTTGCTCTTGGAAACATGCAAAAACATGAGAAGCTGCAGCAGCTGCACTTACATTGTAGTAGCCGTGACTCTGCACGGATCCTCCCTGTTCTGCAGTCCCGTAATCCACACAGAGAAATGCCTGTACTGCTCCTCTCGCTGGCACTGCTTTAGAGTGAGACTGGAACTGCTGCTGTTTTCACTTTCAGACCAGCTTCTCTCTCCAAATCCTCTGACGTCAGACAGCCTGCAAGAGATATTTATGGAATGAACAATCTAAAAGTTTCTCTAGGTAGATTTAACACTGCAATTTGGGGGGGATCTGTAATTTTTGCACTCTTGGATAGAAAACCCCTCCAGGGGTTCAGGGAAGAAGCTGTGGAGAACTACAGATGTGGTTGTATAAGTCCCTGGCAAAAGGCAGTACCTGTACTTTTCCGTCCATGGTATATTATATCCACACCCAGGCTGTAACTATCTGTCATGAAAGTCCCCATTTGGAAAGTGGTTTTCCAGTCTCTCAGCTGTGCTTAAACAGGGTTTGAATCAAGCATGACATAGAGGTCTCTCACAGACACACTCCAAGCCCATAGCCCTCTGCTGTGTCCAGGCTTTGACTGGATTTAACTAAAACAGGACTGAAACAGGGCCTTCCAAGCTTCTTGTCCACATCCTCTTTCAGTTTGGCACTAACCCCTTCTAGCTGGATTGTTTTCTCGAGCATGTGGGCCATTTTGGCCATCTTCCCTCCTAATTTCAAAATAACTTCTCTAGAAGTGTTTCATCTCAGATACATACCAGCTCAGGAAATTAATTTATTCTCTGATCTCTATTGTGCTCTGCTTATTTGCATCTTTCCATTATTCCTTTGCTACTGCACAGTATGACACTTTTCACCTGCTGTGAAAGCCACTTAGGTGTTATGTGGAAGAGAAGAGATGCTAGAGCAAAAACCAAAACAGTATTAGCATTAATGTTAATCATTACTTGAAGAGTGAAATGCTCTTGTAGTATAATCCTGCTGAGGTAAGTGGCGATAAATTTGGACTAATAAGACCTCTTTCTTTTGTATTTAGAAGCTGAGCTTGGCTATAAGCAAGTCTGGAGGTGAAATAATATATGCTGAAAGTCCTTGAGTGAGCTTTGCTTGATTACAGACAAACCTTTTTAAGAAGTTCAAAACTTATTCAACATTTTCTGCAGGAGTGTACAAATGTACTGCTATTATAAGCAACTGGGTTTTTTGGTTTTTTTTATACCACATCATTTCCATTTGTAAGCAGTTAAGAAGTATATGTCTTAGTACCACTTTTGGAGGTGCAATTGCTATTTCAAAATGTGCCAAGGTTCTTTTCTGTGCAACTTACTAGCAGAACAAATTTATCACTTGGGGCTGTATGGACTAGGTTTATATATATATATATGCTTTCTCTTTTTTGCTCTACCATTATCACCTTCAAATCAATAAAAATCATCTGATCAACTTCAAAAGGCTTAAAATCAAATTTTCTCTGATAACTTTCTAATGGCAGCTTTCCCCATGCACTGTAATATCATCACTATGACCAAAAGCTTTGAGATACATTCCAGAATAAAATGATATCTCTTTGAAGAGATTTCCACTTTTATACTTACAAGATGGGTCTAAGAATCTGGCAGATGGAGGAACAAGAAAATTATCCCAGTTCCAAAGCAGTAGTCAGTCAAGTGAAGGAAGTAAAATGTTTTTATATATAAAGAAAAAAATTAAAAGGTAACCAGTTTTGACAGTGCAATCCAAGCACCGACCAAATGGTGTTGTCCCCTCTGGCTATGAGATTTGTCACTTGTCTAGTTAGCATCGACAAGGATCACTCAGGGATGACTCCCTGCCTTGTGATGCTGCATGCTAATCTTATTAAAAATCAACCCTGGAGTTACATTGCTGCCTGTAGGCATTTTGTCCCATGGATATCCAGCAGGGACTCTGAAGGGTAGAGTGATTCAGGGCTTTTCTGCAGGATACACAAGCTGTTCCTTGCCGGGAGTTCCACATCCCACCAGATTTCATTGATTCAGCTCCTCTGAAGCACAGTAGAGGCTCCTGGTGTTTGCTAAAGATGAGATTGCTATCCATGACTCCTCTTTCTTCTGTTTAGTATATAAGATGATATTACATCTTCTCCCTGGAGAGTGGAGTAGGAGAAACATGGAAATCCTGGCCATCACACTGAAGTAAAGCATAAATAACCACAGCCTCTCTTACAGGCTGAGCCAAGAACAAATGGTGTTCCTTTGTTTTGAAAGATTTTGCAGCAAGATTGAAATGCCAAGAGACTGAAATGCTCTGTTTACCCATAGATGAAATGGCCAGTGACAGTTAGCCTGTGTCCAGTAGCACATTTCATTTCTGTCCTGAAGGGATATGCCCCTTACCATGTAGTTGTTAAGGTAGAAATATTCATCCCATCAGAAATGCTGTAACATTCCAGCTACCATGGACTAAAACAGTATCTCTATGAACCTGTTGCATTTCTATATGAAAATGAAAGGTAGAATAGCCAGTTGTACAGTTATATATTCATAGCCTCTGCATTGAATCCCACAGGAGTCAATCCCACAAGATGCCACAGAAGCCCTTTCTGGAACACAACACTTTGATATGAAGAGCACAAAGAAATCCTCTGTGGGCAAACTGTACTCCTGTTTCCTATGCTTGAGAACCCTCTCTATTAGATTGGGAATGTGCATGCAAGAGAAAAAAATGTTTCATTTTAAACGGAATTTATTTAAAACAGTAATTTTCCCAAAAGACACTAGAGACAGGCACTTTTGGAGGGTGAGGAGGATCAACTTTGGGCACTGGACCAACACAAGCATAGGCACTACTCGGCACTAAAACACAGAGAAAATACACAGAACTGAGTGAGACCCTCTGCATCACTTGCCCATGACTGAAACAAGACAGTGTGGGCTCCTAAGATCCAAACCAGTCTAAAGCATGTTCATATGAGCAACTATAGAAGTCCAGTTGTCACTCCCTTAGTGCTACATAACAAAATAATAAACCAAAGGAAATGAAACCCTATTAAAAGACTATTCTTGCTGCCATAGTGGAACAGGCCATTCAGCTCACAAATCTAGTACTCTGCCTCAAGCAATGGTTAGATACCTGATGATTCAGAGCATGAAGAATGGAAAACACACTACATCCAGCCAATTGTGGGCTGGAATATTATGTAAGGATGTGTGGTTGAAGAAAGAAGAGAAATTCTTTCTTGAACCCCATAGTTGATCAGTTTACATATTTAAGTATGAGGTTATTTCAGATGCTGGGGTTTTTTTCTCTTACACTGGTATTGCTATATCTATGTTATTTCTGCATATATTTCAGTTTGGGAACCTGCCAGGTTTTTTTCCAGTCCACTGAATTCAGGAAATGCAAAGTTACGGCATATGTTCAAAGAATAGCACACACCAAAGCGTGCAGAGAGCTCTATCTTTGTCCTCAGATACACACAGCCTTGGCCCTAGTTTTTAAATCCACCTAGTGATATTCCTTTCATTTTGAATGATGGAATTCTATTCACTGTGTACTCTTGGCCCCGGATTTAATTCTCCATTGCACTGACCAGAGGGAAACTACCTACAGGTCTTGTAGATATCTTCATTTCCAAGGCTTGAAGCAGCATCATGGCTTACCAAGGATTAGTAAACAGTTTAAGTGATTGGAAGGAAAGCTGGTGATGTGCTGCAGATGAACATGTGCCAGCAAGAAGGATTGTTTTAAAACACTACCACAGCTACCTCTGAACTGTATAAGGGATCATACTCTAATCAGAAAAGGGGGAAGAAAGCACTCTCTGGAGCTATACTGTATATACTTGAGGTGCTTCTTTAGCCACAAAGGACCATGCAGAGCACAGGAAGTGTCTAAGTGTCATAATCAATGTATAGCACTGAACTGACAGCATTTTAGATTCAGTTTCCTCCAGTATTAGAGGCAACACAAATTAAGAATCAGTGGAAAATAAGGTTCACGCAACAGAAGGAACATTTCAAATTAAAAAAGTAATGCAGTGTTAAGTAGAGTAAAACTTACAAAGCCTTCTTCTCTGCAGTACTGTGACTGAACTCAGAGCCTGAGGCACAGATTGGACTTCTCAAACTAAAACAGCAACTTAGATGGACAGTATTCATACATGAGAAGGCAGAGCTAGCTGAGAACACCCCGCCTCCACCACCAAGAGAAGAGGAGGCAGGAAAGAGTGAGCTTTGTCCCACACAGGGAGCTGTGGCTAGGCTCTGACTCCTTTGCAGAAGTCAATTAGACCAAAGAGAATTGAGTAGGCAAGACTATTTGGACAGTTGTTAACTAAAATTGTTCTGCAGACATATAATATCAGAATTAAACAACATTTTGTAATATATCACAGCCTGACTAGCTATTCCCAGCACTATCTTAGATCCATTTTGTTTTACACCAAAAACTGTATAGTGAATTCAGGTTAACCAGGGTCCTTTGAGAGCTTTGTGGGATAAGAGTTTCTTGGCTTCTTTTATTCACATACTGTAGTGACAACAGTTAAAGTGGAGATGCTTCAAAGAGGCCAGAGAAAAACATATGCACTCAGTAGAAATGCCAGCAATTACATACCATATTAACAGCAATCATCATGGGTTACAGGGGAGCCTAGGTAGGAAGGAGAGCTCAATTCTATGGAATGTATCAAATTTAAGTGTCTTGACTGGTTTTTTTTTTTCTTTTATTTCCTAGACATTCTCTTTTTTTGCAAAAAGATTTATTTTTAAAAGACTCCAGGAAACCAAGAAAGCTTATTATACTGGCAATTATCCTGAGTCACTTCCTACAATGGTTTAAAACTCAGAAAATCTTTTTAGTGGGCATGAATGCAAAAAGTACATCAGTGGCCCACAGAGTTGAACCAGTAAACCTGAAAAGAGTAATAACTTACAGCTAGTTACACCACATTTTTAATTACATTGAAAGAGTGTCAAGGTTGGAAAATCAAATGCAGAAAAAATACAGACAGCAAAGACATTATGATATGGAGGTGTTTCGCCACTACCCATGTGTAACAGCTGTGGCAGAACGTGGGATGGGATCCAGCTGCCTGCATTTCAGTTCAAGACATTTAGCTCAAGACAATTCTCTCCTTGCAGCTCTTGCCACAGTTGATGTGAGCCTGATGCAAGCTCAGTGATGAAGCAAGCACTTAAAAATGCAAGCACACAGTTGGAGCTGGTGATGCAATTTTTGTGCTTGCACACTTTTAGGTATTTTGGTTCACCAATGCTTATGCTCTTTACTGTAGTTCTTTCTGTATTATTTGCTAATTAAAGAAATAAACTCCCAACAGTTCCAAAACTTTTGCCTATGTAATCCTACTGAATTTTTGAGATATCAACATTATTCCCAAGGTCCCCTGAATACAATTTTACTCCACTGCTGTCATGGTATTGTACTTCTGTCCTCTTGTGAAGCTGCCATTTCAAGAAGCAATGCAATTTAGCCATGACATATTCATGTGTCTTCTCAGGCAGGAAAACATAGGAAAATTATTGAGCTTTGCTTCTGAAACATGCTATAGTACTATGGACATAGGCAAATACACTTGGCATAAGTATTCTTGGAATTTATACAAACTGTAGAGACTGCTATGCTTCAGCCCCAAGTTTTAATAACCATACCAGCCAAAAAGTGACCTTGTGTGCTACCCCACCTGCAGAAGAAGAAATTAAGACAGCCTGTAGGATGTCCTGTGCTCTTATCCAGCTCTTAAAGGATAAGAGCACAGGATCTTGACTGATAATGCCAAGAAACATTTCCTAATGTTTTATCATATAAGAAATGAAACAAGCAAACAGAACAAAATGAAATATATAGGAATTCTTTTTCTTTTGTATCTATTAAATACTACAACTAAAAAGTCATTCTCATGTGACACTTAACATTTATTGTGAACATTGTTTCCAGCACCTACACAGTAGTCTATAGAAATGTGTCAATTTACAGGAGTAAACAGAAGGCCACCAACGTCCAGATTACATTTATTTCTTCCTAGACAGAAGAAAACCTAGTCTTATAAATGAATCAAAGTTTGAAGACAGAATACTCATTTGAAGAATCAGGGTTTAGAATGGTCTTGGGGGGGGCAGTGAAATACAATAGAAGTATAATCAGTCTTCTAGTGAAGACAGGCAAGAAAAAACAGCTTTACAAAAATACACTAAGCATACTGATTTCTCCAGGGTCTTAGTCACTGCTGATTTAAACATGGTTCAACATATTCAATATCCCACAGCACCAGGATTTTGTGTCTGAAGTAAAGCAATGATGCTGGGTGGGTGTGTGGATGGGTGGGGGTTACATTATGTAATGAGATTGCTATTGTGCTTAAATTAAAAATTTTTAAAAAATTAAAAATTGAAAAAAAAAATAGACAGAAACACTTCACAAAAACCCAGTGAGCTGGAAATGAGCTGGAAATTCTGAAAAATAAACCAGAATAACAATTCTCATATGTCTAAACCCACTGTCTCCCAAACTCCATAGTGTGGTCCTTAAGATCCCAAAGCAGCTTGAAATAAACAAAGTTGGGATGCTCAGCATATTCTAAGACCAAGGTACAACATATTGTCAAATGTGCCCTAAAATAGTCCATTTTGTTTTGATATAACTATTTATAGAAGACACACCATTGGTAAAATTATCAGTGATGAACCAGTTAAGATAAAATTTGTTAACTGGTTTCAGAAGAAAAGGCTATTGTACTTTTGATTTGTCATTTCCTTTGATCATTTCAAGTATAGACAGAAAGGTAACAGGCTTAAGCAAATATTTGTATAACTCTTTGTTCATTTCACAGATTTCATGTCATAAAAGTTATTACTATAAGATTCTTGTCCCAGTTAGGCACAGAAATTATCTAAAACCTAAAAGTTTTGTTCCTTCTCCTCCCACCTTCCTCCCCCCCACCATTAATTTGGCAGATCTAAGAAGGTATAACAATTGAATTGTCCTTGATCAAGTTTGTCAAGATGTGAAAACACAGTTTTCTCGTAAGAGAAATTCTTCAAACTTCTGAATACTCAAATACTCTGAATACTCAGTCTCTAGCTGACATATAAAATCATGCAATATCATGTTATATGTAAGAATTATAATATTATGAAATTATACTAATAGTATGTTTGGAGGAAGAGACACTTTCTAAAAGCTTCAACATATGATTACATAAAAATTATACCAGCTTAAATAATTTGAAAAATAAATTGAGGGCTGGAAGGTATGGAAGGGCCTGTGAACCTGCAGGGAGAGATTGGGTTGTGTGGGGGCTGTTGACAGCTGAATCACAACCACAAGATTACCACCAAAGGACTGGCAACGATGCCTGACTTCCCTGAAAAAACTGAATGAAGATGCTTCAACTTCCTCCCCGTCTCTGAAACGTGACGAAAACAACTCTGTATTGCAACCAGCCATAGCAGCTCTCTGAAGTCATTCCAGAAGCAGAGGACCACTGGAGTGCAGTAATGTTTGGAAGCAGCAGGGGGGATCACAAGCAAGTGGCTTCCTTCACATAGAATCAAGCCCTCTGAGGATAGTTAACTTATCTGA
Organism: Urocynchramus pylzowi; assembly: GCA_013397555.1. Classification (NCBI taxonomy): domain Eukaryota; kingdom Metazoa; phylum Chordata; class Aves; order Passeriformes; family Fringillidae; genus Urocynchramus; species Urocynchramus pylzowi. The sequence continues at coordinate 294,901 of VZRH01007533.1, forward strand.
CAGGTTAGCCCATGAGCATCCCCAGAAGTTAGGGAGTGTAAAAGGAATCCAAATGCAGGAGGATTATTAGAAATTGGTGAATGAAGTATTTTGTGAACCTTAGTGCTGACAGAAGAGCACAAAGCAGCTGACTGTGGCAAAGATGTTTTTTTGAAACAAATAGCTAAACCAGCTTTTTTTCTTCACACTAATGTTACAAGTCAGATTTAGTTAACGTCTGTAAATCTCTTTGAGATCTTCCAATGGAAATTACTATTCAAGTTTTATAAAAATATTATATAAAGGGAAAGTTACAGTGCCAGAATATATACAATGGATCTATGGGAAATCATTATTCTTCCACGTTTCATGAATTGTTTGACAAGTTTTGAAATTATTTCTCTGGGAACTGATCTGACTTAAATGTGCTTATCCCTTGCCTTTTGTTAGCTCATGTTTGCATTTACTGTCCATTAATAATAGATGAACACAAAAGCCTAAGGTACTTGATTCTTTTATGAAATGTAGATAATTCCACATTTCAGTACTATGTAACATCAACAACATAGGGAAAACTGGAATGTGGCAAGAAGCCCAGGAAAAGGCAAGTTGAGTTGGATTGGGAATTAGCTGGAAGGATAATAATCCTGCAAGCCAATATTCATTAAGTAATTTTATGTGCAACAGAAGAAAATCATGATACACACTTGGCATCTGGAGACTTTAAAATGCTAAGGAAAATATTTCAATAACTGTATAAATCGGTTAACAATTGTGACGCAAACCAATTATTTCTACATGCCTTGATTCAACATTATTCAGTTTTACTCAGCTCTAGTCTGAAACTCCAATACATAATCTAAGGAACTGCTTATCAGACAGCCTAGGTATTTTCTGAGATGTTATACAATTCTTCTTCCCATTTTCCTTCTGCAGCCATTATTTGCCCTACTTCTAAACCATGTTCACTTCAGCAAGATGGGATTAAAATTCTGGAGGTGCTTTGGCATACGCTGGGGCCAAGGTAAGCCCTATGAGGGCATACAAATATATCAAAACTGTAAAACAAGAATTCAAACCAATCGATAACTAATAACCAAAGCAGATAAAAATTAGCATACTTAAACTGCTATTCTGGATTAAATTCATATCTGTTCTTAAACTATTAAATATGAGCCAAAATAACACTAGCACCTGTAGTGGGGCTGCACAGAGCCTCATCCCCAATGGGTACAGCTGTGAAAATCAGGTGAGCAGCATTGACAGCAATGAGCCATGGAGTGCTCAGGTGCACTGACCAACCACCAAAAGGAACACAGGTGCAATGTTTGAACATGAGGGGTATAAAAGGCTGGGCTAAAGAAGAAGAAGGGCAGACACTTGCAGCTTTCTGGAGTGATGTTTTTCTGTGTGGGTGAATGCTTAAAGCATTCTGAAACTGTGTGGTGATACTGCGTATCATGGCCATCTCAACCACAATATGTGCTGCGCCAATCACCTTCCAAAAGTAAAACATTTAATCCTTTTGTAGCTTGTGATTTGTACCAGACTACATGTTTTAGTCATGTGACTCTTCTGATAAGCTGTTCAATACAAACTGCAAATAATATAAGCTCCACTGAAAAGTGAATGTTATATCACTAGCAAAAACTTAGTTGCTGAACTAGCCATGTGACTCACCTAGGAGGATAGTTAGGTCTCAAGGAAGGCTTTTGGATTATTCCAGTTAAGAAAGGTCAGTGCTATTCCATCTATCTGGATGTCTGTTCATGAGTGAAGAAGATATTATTTATCTGAATGTAGGTAGTAGACAGAGATTTGGGGTTGTTTCTTTTGTTTTTCAAATAGGATTTCTTTTTCATACATCTCAGTGGATTAGTATTGATCTCTGAAAATGTAATGGAGTCTTTACGTACCCTACTAGATTTATACAATGCAATACAATACTGTTAAAAATCTTATCTGTTGTTTTAAAATTGTCTATGTGCTAGTCATCTGCAAGAAAAAAATGTTCTGAATAAAGTCTCAGAAATTCATTTCTTTGCTGCCTGAAATTTTCATTATTCATGTCAACAATCTGATATACCTGTTTTCAAATATCATATCTAGTCCTTCATTGTTTTTGCTTGTACTTCACTTGTATTTGTTTATTATCGCTGGAAAAACCTGGCTGGAGTGTGTACAAACCACTGGCCTCTCCCACAGGTCACAGAATAATGCAAACTTGAGAAAACTAGGTCCTTCTTTTGTCAACAATTCTCTAGTAAAATATATACTACTAGCTTAATAATTATTTAATCTAAACAAATTGCTGCTAACATATATTTGTTTGTCAAATTACCACCAAGACCGTTAGGAAGCTTACTCTCTGAATCAAGGATCTGCAGTATATGGAATTTAAATATGTGAATTTATAATTCACTATCTTGGTTGTAAGCAACCTGTGAAAGATTAAAACTCTTGACAATGCTTACAATAAGACTTCAGTTTGGAGAAGAAATAATGGACATAAGGTGCAGTACAGTTACTAACTTAGCAGATTTATTCTATTTTCACCTTTGGCTGGTTTGTTTCCACTGTTCTCTTCAGCCATATGTGAGAAACAGGTAAAGTGCAGGTCATGTTACCTGTTTTTAACAGGTCACTTGTGCTTGTAATATTAGGGTCTGAGACAAAGCTTTAATTTGATGAGGAATAATTTCAAATGCAAGAGAATTGCAACTCATTAGTTTATTATGTTCTTGAGGATTCATAAGTGAAAGATTCTAGGGAAGTCTAAACAACGACTAAGTACACAATTCATGGCCAAGCCAGAGATAGAAGATCAACACTGGGTAAATGAACATTTTGTATTTTAATATAGTTACTCAGACAAGAAGTCTGCCTCCTCACACTGGCAAATAACTCATGTCTGCAGTCCCTGGATACCAACCCTTGCCCGTTTATGAGATTTCTCAACTGCAGATGCACAACATCAACACATGACAAAATCATGCAGCCTTAAAAGTATTTGGCATTTGAGACATAGAATCACAGAATGGCTGGGTTGGAAAGGACTTTAAAGATCATCTAGTTCCAACCTCCCTGCCCTGGGCAGGGACATATTCCACTAGACCAGGATGAATTTGCAATACTAGTTGAATAAGCAACAGTAGTCGGTTTATTTTAAACTAAACACTGAATATTAAAAGGAAAAAAAAAACCAAAATAACCAAACTAATCCTCTTCTTCCTTTCATTACCTGAAAACATCCAGAAAAAGGAGGATTTAAAAACTATTGCACTGTGCTAACATGAGGGCTATTCTATTCAGTTCAAGAATGCATTTTAATTTCTTTATTCACAGAATTGTATGGGAGAAACCAGTGCTGTCATGTTTACAGCAAGGCACAAATACCTGGAAAACTTCAGTGGGAGAGCTGGTCTTGGTATTTTAAGGCGTTTAGTGCCTCACTACTTAAGCAACCATTTTCTTTGGCTTCACTGCAGGCTGTGCTTGCAAAATTGAACATACTGTTTAAGTATTCCATGGCTTAATTTTGTCCCTAAAGAAAAAGACAGCTACCAACTCTAAACGTGTTAATGTCTGGCACACCTGGCTGCAGCATATTGTTACATCCAAATTGAAGAACTTGTGAGCCTGTGCAAGTATTAGCATAATAAAAGAATGCTCATTGTGGCAGTTTCCTGAGATCAATGAACCTGGTTAGTATAATTTCCCTCAGTTTTGGGTATGCTATGCTACTTAGATTATGATGCAAACTTTTGCTTTCTTAAAGATGGCTGTCTTTTCTTGTACAACTCCTTTAATCATCCTGTAAAAGCATTTCTCATCTGCTCACCCACTCAAGCAGTGGTCACCCCACCCTAATCCATCTTCTTATGATATCAACTATTCTCCTTCTGTGTTTTTCTTAATTATTCTTCTGTGTCTATTCACTTTCCTCATGCTAGCTCCACACTTCCATCTATTCCATCCAAATAAAAATGCTGAACAAAAAGCCCTTAAGAGGTTTGCTGCCTCTGTTTACCTTTGCCTCCAAAGTAACACTTCATTTTACTTTTTCATTTTCATTTTTACATTACCTAAACCATGAACTTTATTTTTATCAGCTGGAGTTCTCCTTTATACTTATATTCTAGAGGCTCTTTCACTACATCTCCCTGCATCTTGCCCTCGATTTTCACTGAACAATAATTGTGAAACTCAGATCATGGCCTTTATCTTTACCCTTTTGAGCTACAAAACTTAATTTTACTCCCTGGCTATAATAACCTCCCTGTGCATTGTTGTATTTTCCCCATATGTTTCCTCAATGAATGACAGCTTCTCTACACTCCCCTCTCTCCCTATCCACACACAGACTCAGTGTTTTTGCTTAATACCATCCTTTCAGTTATCACTCTATGCTGTCAGCAGCTGTGCCTCCTCCAGCAACTCTCCTGTCTTTACCACATTACTTTGTTCTTCTTTAAGGTCCTTGTCCATGCTGTAACACCTTATTCATGACCACCTTGCAGGTAAGTTTGTCTGTGATCTATCAATGGTATCAACTTCATTGTACACTTTCAAACATACCTTTCCCTGCTTTCTATGACGCTAGTTTTCATTCCCCAAAAGATCTCTGCAAAAATCTGTAGAATTATTGTAATTCTCTTTCTTTAAATTCTCTTTACAGCAAGAGCTTGATAGAAAAATTCTAGTCTCTGACTATTCTATTATTACCCATGTTATTTCTATTCATTTTCCTTTCCCTCAGCATTGCCACCTGTCCTAAACTTAGAAAGAGCTGCTTGGTACACCTCTAAATTTACACAGTGCCCAACAAAACTTCTAACCCTTGGCTTCAATTTAAGATTATTGTAAATCAATGGTATCCAATAATTGAATTTTACAATGTTTTGTTGAAGGTGATGGAATTTTAATCCTCTTCAAAAAAAATTATACACAAACTAGTTATACAATAACTACAAAAGAAACTATTCATTCAGCAGAATTGAACAAGATTCTAAATTTCTCACCAGTTTTCAGATAAAAAAGCCCAAACCCTACAGATTTTTCTATTCATAGTCACCTAGAATTTTATCTCTCCTTAGTCAGAGACAAATCGACAATGGACTTTGGAAGGTTTCATAATAAAACACCAATAAGAAAAACTGTTATGCTAAAGATAAATGTGGGAAGGAAGTAGAGAAAATTGTGCAGATAACATTTGCAATGCATTGGAATTAGCTATGTCTTCTGTTAACATTTCTCATCCTAGTTTGCAACAAAGGATCCAGTTTATCATTTAGAAGATGAACCACCACCCACCCACATTTCATGCCCCCAAACCAGAAACAAAATGCCCAACTTGAAAAAAAAAAAGACTTGTCTGTTGCAGTCAGAGTCCCAAGAATCCCTAAATTTCTCCATGGAATTTTTGTTTACTCTCTGGAAGAGCCAAGAAATTCAAGACATATAATTATGCATATACATAAGCCCTAAGGAGGACATTTTCAGATTTTCTAGTTTGACTGAGTCTACCAAGACAAACATTTTTAGGGCATGTATAAATATGTTGGGTAAGAATGTGAGAACAGTGACCTTTTTAAGGTACTTTCCAAATGTTTTTCTTAAATACATGAAGATGTAGCCCTGTTTCCTAAGAAACAGATTCAACAGTAGCCTGAAAGAGGAAAACATCTCTGTCCTTCCCTCAGGGCTGGACTATTAAAAGCTGAAAAAGGCAGTTTTGTCTACATGACAGCATTAAACATTTTAATGCTGAACACAAAGCAGAAGAAAACAAGGATTATAGGGCTTTGGCATGATATGTGAAATACCAAAAAATATTGCCTCAACTATTTCACATTCCATTCAAATACCTAATATTCAGAAACCTGATTTTCTGTATTACCACACCTTTTACTACAAAGGTTGTACTATTTCTGGCAGTGCTCACATAGCAAACTCAACAGATACTGTACCTAAATTTAGGCCAGATTTCAGACTTTAATTTCTGGTCACATAGGAAGTGTTTCTGGTCATGTAAAAGATACATATTTGGCATTAATGTTTTCAGGAGTTGGATGATGAGACAAATTCAGGCTTTGGCAAGAGTTTTGGCCCTTCATCCTGCTCAGTTGATCTATGGAAAGATTTTAGTGTTCTAACTTCTAATCATTATCTCAGCCAAATGGCATGATATTTGCCAAGAATAAGTAAAGTCTATGAAAAGTAAAACTTGGGGGGAAAAAAGTGGGACTTGAAAGTTTGGGCTATTACAAAACTTACAAGGCTGTTTATTTGGAAGCATAATAAGTTGCTAGGTGACATAATGGAGCACAAGTCCTTGAATTGCCAGGTCCAGTATATATTATGACTGATATTATTTGCTAAATGGAAGAAAATGACAACGGTAAAGGCAGACAATTCATTTCAATGCTCTGTTGCTTCCAAAGGCAATGGCTGACCTTTTTAAAACATGGAATTGCCAGATCCGATAAGTTATAGAGTCATGTAATTATTTCAAGACTATAGGTTGCTTGTGTTGTGTGGTGCACTTCCTCAGATCCTGGAGCTGAAGAAAGTTGACACATCTTTGAGGTTTAACATCAACGCAAATGCTGAAAATTCCTCAAGTACAAGGTGATTTCCCAGGGAAAAGAGAAAGAAGCTCTCACACAGTAAATTTACAGCAAACCAAAACTTTGCATGCCTCCAGCATAAGATATAATCTCTAGACCTGTACATTTAGTTAGCTGTCACCTTCAAGCCTTTCTTGAAAGGCCATTCTTTTATTCTGGAAGCAGTTTGAGTCTAAACTGGCTCATTGGCTTCTCTGTGCCATAGCATATTCTATCTAGACTATCCTATAATAAAACAGTGTGTCTTCACTGTGCCACTGGCTCAGAGTTTACAGCTCAGGCTTCAGGCTCAAGAAAGGCACCTAAACCACTTGCAGAGCAGGCTTGGCCCCAGAAGCAGTAGTGTCACTCACCCAGCTCCATATTCCAGCTACTGAACATGGGCAGACACAAAATGGCTTTCCTCACAATTAACTGCAATATTATAATGTCTGATGCCTGACTAATTCACAATCCAGCTAAGCTGCTAAATAATATAGCTGACTAATAAATGTGCAGTTTTCTGTCTAGAAATACAAAATAGTGTACTGTCCTGCATAATTTCAATTCCAAACAAGCAAACCAACATTTCAGTTCCTGAAACTTCAATTAAACATCACAGTTCTTTCAGAGTTCTGGAACTGAAATTATTTATGCTTCCCTCCCAAATCCTGATCTCTTAGTCTAAATTCATTGAACACTGGACATTCTGCTTCCTTCTTGGCTGCAGCTGTTTCCCTACCTGTAGTTACTTCTGCTTCCAACATTACCTTCAACATCCCCATCCCTCCTGACAAGAGAAACTTTTTTTTCATAGATTTGGAGCAATGCCGAGAAGATAATTACTATTTATTCCATTATCCCATTGCAATGTCCTGTTTTTCCTTCACTCTTTCTTTAATCACCAAGTAATATTTTCCATTTGTTTTCATTTTTACCCATTTGACTTTTTGCACTTGACTTTAGATGGTGATCAGCCTTTTTCTATTTTATTCCCTGAAGGCTCACTACTTATGCCTCATACAGTTTCTGAGACAGTTATTTGCTCAGCAGAGAGAGAAAACCTTTTCCCTACTATTTTTCCTATTTGGGATACAAGTTTAACATACTTTTACCATATCTGAGTTAGAGAAATTTCTATCCTCCTCCATAGTCAAGTCCCTGATTTTCCACTTAATTTAAATTAGTGTGCTTGCACTCACTGTAATCTGACCCCTGCCAATATATCCCACTAAAACTAAGGCCAAAATACAATCACGTTGTTTGTGTGGCTCTTTAGTAACCACTTCACAGAATAATGGGGTTCTGCTCTTACTGCTCTCTAAGTTTAGCTCTTGTAGCAAGACAACATTTTTTCCCACTAGAAATTGTTTTGGTTTTTTTCACAACCATTTCCACAGTCTACTTAAGGAGCTGATGTCCTCAGTGCCTGCTATCTTGGTATTTCTCTCCAGGGTGTTTCGACTGCATAAGGGCAAAAGACCTTCTCTTGAGCCTGACACAGGTGGGCTGAGCCGGCAGAACCCTGCGGACGAACAGGTGCGGCACAAGAGATCAGGCGGGCAATGCCCGGAGCGCTCCGCACGCCCCCCGCACCTCCGCGCCGGGCAGTGTGTGTGGGTTCCCTTCGCTCGCAGCCGTGACGCTCCGGCTACGGGGAGCCGGCACGACGGGCTGGGCAGGCGGACACCTGGGCCAGGCGGTCACCTGGGGCAGGCGGAGCCCGGCCGCTCCCCGGGGCCGTGCGAGGGCCGCTCCGCGCTCCCCGAGAGCGGTGTGAGGGCCGCTCCGCGCTCCCCGAGGCCGTGNCGCTCCCTGGGGGCGGTTCGAGGGCCGCTCCGCGCTCCCCGGGAGCGGTGTGAGGGCCGCTCCCCGGGGCCATGTGAGGGCCGCTCCGCGCTCCCCGGGGGCGGTGTGAGGGCGGCGCGTGCCCGCCGGCCGTGCCCGGTTACCGTTGCCGGGGCCCGGCGGTGGCGGCGACGATGGTGAAGGAAACGATCCGGGTGTACGCGCGGGTGAAGCCGCTGGGCAGGCGGCAGCAGGCGGGGGTAGGCTGGGAGCTGTGACCCGGGGGTGCGCTGGGGATGCACTGGGGAGGGCAAAGGGCTGCCTGGGGACCCGCGTTCCCTGCTCAGGTTGGGGCAGCGGGGCGGAGCCCATCCCCTTCAAGAGGCTCCGACGGAGAGGCTGGTACGTGGGTGGGTGTGCGGCGAGAAGCTCCTGCTTCCCGAAGCCTTAGGAAGTTCATAAAATCACGAAGTAGACGAGTTTAGGCTGCAACTGTTGGGGGAGTGGCTGAGGAACTTCCTTCCAGCCTAGTTATTACAGAAAGGCTCCGCAGGAAAACGCTTGACACGAGTCCCTGGGTTTGTGCAGTTCAGTAGTGTTCTGAGTAAGGGAGGGGAACGTGTTGCTCCCGGTGTACAGCTGCCCTCCCAAGGGATAATAAAGATAATGAAAGTGTTCCTCAGGACCCGTGCATTTAGGTCTCTTAATTGCCGTCTTGTTTTAAACCAGTTCTTCTCATTGCAGCCTTTGTCTTGTTGTAGCCTTTCCTAATGTATTCTTCCAGATTTTTTTGAGAGGTTTGCACTGGGGCCCTGCTTTGGTTTTTTTGTAGCATCACAGATATTAAAGTGGTTTAGTAAGCAAATTATGTCAAGGAGGCTACACTTTTGTTTCAAGTAATATTGTAGTGTTTACATGGTGACAGGATAATGCTGTTATGTGCTGGTTTTGTTGTGTAGTAGTTAAGGGAGATCTGCTCACGTATTTAGTGTAACTTGTAACAAGTTTGTCTCCAGACAATTACAGGTGCTAAGCTTAGGTGAGTGTTATATCTAAGGGTAATGCTGTTCCATTGATGAAGTTATTCTGTGAATTCGTATCCATCCTTATTAGAGTTATTCAGTTGATAATGAGGAAGCTCTGCCCAGTCTGGAGATTACTGTGCCACGTGACTTAGCAGATGGGTTCATCAATAATAAACGAGAAAGCTACAAGTTCAAGTGAGTAGAAGCCTTATTTTTTTAGTGACAATGCTATGTGTAGTGATACAGATATATAGAATCAGGAAAAGTCTAACTTTAAAATTAAATTATGGTATAAATGGGTTTATTTTTATATAACTCCCTTAACAAGAAGAATACTTCAGGATATGCTCTTCACTACAACGGGTCTGATAGCATTGGATAAAATTGTTGTACTATTGTCTGTCCACTGCAAGTCATTCTGTATTTCTAAATCTCATCTCAAAGATTCATTTATCAGTTCATCTATTTTTTGCACTTTATTTTGAATTTGTGTATGAAGACTGAATCAGGACTGTGTGTTATCTTGCGATCTAATGAGTTGTCGTAGACTTGCTAAAGAAGTTTTGATGTAAAACATTCTGTTTAGAAACTGTGTTTCAGACATAGCCAAAGCAAAGTGATGAAAACCAGAAACTGTTGACAGAAATAAATCCTTGGTTTGAGAGTGTAAATATTTTTTAGGAACTTAAAATCAGTACAGCAATATCAAATGTTTTTGTTACCTCAACAGAAAAGTGAGGCAACACCAATATTTTGGTGATGAATAAAGCTAGATATATAATAATCTCTTATGGTGAGGTCAAGACTGTCTTTTTCCAATTCAGTTATGCTTTGTTTTTTATAGTAAACAACAAGTAATTTGTTTCTCTATGCTATTAAAAAGAGAGCTCCACATAAACAACTGCAGCTCAGACTGATGTAGTTTTACATCAGCTAAGGTAACCTGCTTGGAGAGAGAGGAGCTGCCCTCCAAATAGATTCATATGCAACACTACCTTGGTGTCTTAGATTGCCTATCTTTCCAAATCAAAACACTTAGTCTATAGATGTGCAAATCTGATTTAATGAATGCTGATATTTTTGTCTGACTTTATAATTCATTAAAAACTCTGAGATGCATTTTGAGAAACCCTATGCCTTATTATCCTTAAGACAATGGGAGAATAATTGTTTGAGTTACTTGACTGATTAGCTGGATAGAATAAATGTTTTCATGTTTTGTGTGTTGCATTTGTCTGTGATACTGCACCCACTGCGTGGGTCAGCATAGTGCCTTCCTACACACCCAGTGCATGTAAGGCCTTCCTACACACCCTGGGAAGTTCTGTGCAAGAACAGAGTTCCAAATAAGGGGGCAACGCAGCAGGGCACCAGCAGTATGGGGGGCTGGTGGAACATGTGGATGACAACTTCCTAACATACAGTTGAGCCAATCAGGATCTTTGTAAACATGGACAAACTGTTGAGGGATATGCCTGGAGATAGCTTTGACTGCAGTGGCCGTGAGATAAAGAAATTCAGGATACTGAGAGAAGGGAATAAGGCAAAAAAGCAGGATCACAACCCTGGACTTCATAAATGCAGACTTTGGCTTGTTCATTGGTCTGCTTGAAAGAATTCTGAGACACATTCCTGGAGAGATGACCAGGAAAGCTGGCTGATTTTTCAAGGATCCCCTTCTCCAAGCTCAAGAACAGTCCATCCACAGGAACAGAAATGATGCAGAGGCAGCAGGAGGATTGAAACAAATGGTCCCTTCCAACCTCAAGAATTCTGATTCTGTAAAATAACCGCTGATATTTTATATAGAAAGTGATCAAACATATTTACTTAAATATCTCATTGTGACCTATAGTAATCGTGCAGCAGAATGAAGGAAATGGCTTGAAAAAATGTGAGCCTGGCTGTACTGGTGGGATGCTGTATTTGGTTATAGTGTAATCTATTTATCCAGGATTCAGTGTGGTGCCAGTTACAAACACTAATTCTCTTGATAGATTTAAAATACGGTTTATTTTTTTTTTCTAAGCCACATTATTTTATCAGAGGATTTTATTGTACAGATCTTGTCAAAGCAGCTCTGTGTACAGCCTATTTATGTACAATAGCACAACAGCAAGCTGTGGTTAAGACTACAGGGAAACATTGTACTAAGTTATGTAAGCCTAATGATGTAAACATTGACTACTACAAATACAAACAAAAATGTATGAATCAAGTACTGTTTTAACATTCTAAGCAATTATTATTTGCTTAATATTTTCAGATTTCAGAAAATTTTTGATCAAGAGGCAAAACAAGATGTGATTTTTGACAGCATTGCCAAACCAGTAGCAGAATGGTAAGCTGTTGATCCTGCAAGTAACCAGGGAAAAGCTATTTCTGCTTTTGTTGTATTACTTGAAGGAGAGTTGTCAAGTCTTTGTCTTGTTTTTGTAAAAGTGGATTGATGTTCTAATTTACTAAATACTGACATGTCTGAATCCAGAAGATACACGATCCCCCAAGAATGTTATGCATACTAAGTTTCCTTTTTTGACTCTTCAAATAGCAATTCTACTGTTGCCTCTTTTGTTGTACAGCAACAGCAATCCATGCCCAATTCATTTTTTATTTTTTTTTGTCTGTAATATAAGCTGACTTCATTGCCTTAGTATTTTCTGTATAGTTTAATGTAGAGGTAAACCTAATGAAAATTTTATCCCCCCATAAAGTTTTCATTAAGCTAGGGATTCTCATTAATGTTTGTGGTGATATTCCTTAGTCTTGTCATTACTTTTGTTTTGACATGTAAGGCAGTGCTTTTGGCACTGTTTTTTGGTGGTTTTTTTCCTCCTCCTCCATTTTCATAATCAAACAATGCTCATCTCTGACAGTTTGCAGAGGCAAATATTTAAGACAGATGAAGACTTCTGCATCCGTTGTGTGGATTGAATGCCACTCTGAAACAGGTGGATTTTTCAATGGAAAATGGATTTTATGCCATTCTCTTTGCTCAGTTTACTGTCTGTGCTGCTGAAGTTTGTACTGGTTTTAGTGTGGGAGAAAATCCCATGCAGTAGGAAGCAGAATTTCTGTGTAGTGTTTGCTTGTTTATCAAACTTACTGCTCAAAATCCACACTGGTAGTGAGTTGGGAAGTATTACTTCAAGTGCCAACTTCTTTCTCATTCATTGTCTGACCCATCTTTAAGCCATGATTCTGCAAGGTATTCCTCAATCTATTGCACAGTCCTGTGTTTAGCACTGTAGGAAAACAAACAACTTCAACTGGACACTAAGCCTTTCTCAAGTTGTTACAAGGAAAAAAAAATATATCTATCTCTTTATAATTTTATTTTCATTCTCCCCACCTCTCCTGTTTTCTTCTCTAAAGTCCCACGTAAAGCAGAAAGGTAATTGACAATGAAAAAGAAAAGCCAGTGAATTTGAAATTTCATTTGAATAAGCTAAATAGACTTTAAAATAATGCTTGTTATTTTCTCATCCAAAAGATATTTCTTTGCTTATCTGACATTATCACATATAGCTTCACATTAACTCATACACTTAAAATTAAGTATTTCTGGTTTAATGTTGACTGCAGACAAAAAATCTTTATCAAATTTGAGTGTGTTTGGAAAGAGAAGCATTAAAAGTCTCATTATTATGTACTATGGACTTAGTTATCCACAACAAAAGCTCAGAATATCAAAATCAACTAGTAAGCAACTGGCTACTTTTTGTCCCTTTGGAGTGTTTTGCTAGAATATGGAAATGTTTTCCAGTTGAACAGTTCACCTATACAGTGCTCTAATAAACAGGAAGGGGTAGTCTTCTCCTTTATTTCAGTGTTAGCTGATAAAAGACTTGCTTTATATATAAATTTTCTCCATTATGTAAACTTTAGTTTCAGGGTTTAGGTATTTTTAAGTACTTGAAAGTGCATCTTAATGAAATCAGGATTGTCTCTGAGCATTATAATGAGGTAAAGCTTGTATTCTAAATTATGCTTGTGTTGTTAGTGATAATTTTATTTGTTTTTATAGAAGAGTAGACAATAAATGAAGTATGTTCATTGTTTTTATCCACTCCCTTAATTTTTTACCTCTTTGTAGACAAAAATACAGATTTCAAAATATAGTCAGAGTCATGAAGTTCCTTGGCTAATGGAGTCCTGAACTGGGCCTGAAATTTGTTTCACTCTGTGGTTAATGATACCATTTTATTTTCCATCATGGAAAGAATAAGAATTGCCCTGTTTCGCTTAAAAACCACAATTTTTCTCAGCAAAATGTCCTTCATTATTTTTTACTTTCACAGTCAATGTTCTCTTGCATGAAAAGGCTGTTGCAAGTACACACATTTCTGTTGTTGGAGTCACTTTATTAAGGGAACAGTTTTTTGTGTGTATTGCCAGTGAAAAGAAAGTAGCAGAAAAATATCAATGAAATAGTTCAGTAACATTTTGAGGTTCTTTGTCATGCATTCTTAGAGTCCTGAGAAAATTCAGTTAGAGACAAATGCTTAGGGAAAAAAAAAAAAAATCTTGGGCATTGTTTAAACTAAAACCAGAAAGGCAATGCTCAGGATTCTAAAATCTTTCTATTTTGTTCTTGGGTGGATGGAAATTGGATGCAACTTTTTCTCTTTTTCTTTTTCTTTTTTTTTTTCCTTTTTAAGTATGTTTTCTTTGATGCTGGGCCACTACTTCTCTTTCTGTAAGTCCAGTTACATTGTCATCTTGCCTGTGGTTTCAGAGGCACCAGACATTAGTTTGTTTAATTTGCTTCTTCAGTCAAAAGTGCCAGCCTCTGCAAACCATTATAAGCATATGACGTGCTTGAACTTTGTTTTTTTCTGTCCCTGAATCATCTCTTATATTGTTTCTTTTCCTTCTAATTTGAAATATATATTCTTGATATTGTGCAGAGTTTAAGAAGCAGCACTAATTCTGTTACTGTATCAAAACCAGAGACAATAAATAACGCCTTACTTTAAAAGTTTGCTAATGACTAAGCATTGCTTTAGCCTCACAACTAAACAAGGTTACTCAAAATATTTCAAATATTAGTATTATTATTATGTATGCAATCAGAAATTAAGTACAAAATATTAACTGTTTTGAATTAGTTGAGTTTTCAATTCTAATATGAACTGAAAACTCAACCAGTGTTTTGGTATTAGATTTCTTGGTTTTTTTAAAGAATAACATTTGGAAATATTTTCTCTTCAGTTGTCTCATGCAAATAAGAAATAGCTCAGCTGTTTATAAACCTAATGTCAATCACCTGTGATCTTTTGAAAAATCTGATGGCCTTGGGGATAATGCTCCCATTTCTGCAGGTTATGGTTTCTTCTCATGTGCTATATTTAGTGCAAGAATTGGTGTCTGTAATGTATAAACTACTTCAGTTTACTCTCAGCTGGTTTTGTGGGGTTTTTTCTGCTGTGTATTCTTACAGAAAACGTAGTAAAAATATTTTTATTAACAATTTTTCATTTTGTACCTGGATATATTTGTCACACAGTGTTGAAAGTAGTGATTTGCCTCACCTGCCTCACAAAGACCTGTAGAATCTATATAGAGCAAAAGGACACATTGTTTCAGATGTCATCTTGAAAGAGATATAGCCTAAACTTTCCCCTAAATTGAGAAATTAGCAATGTGCTTGCTATTCTTTCTCAAAGTGAGTACAATTATTAGGCAATAAAAAGTGAGAAGTTTTGATGTTTCTTCTCAAATGACTATTAGTTGCTTGTTTGTTTTGATGTAAATTGTGGGATTTAGAATTGTTCAAGAAGGTTGCTTAATTTAAGTTACGGTTTGACAGCTTTGATTCAGAATATCTTTGTGTCACCTATCTGTTACAGTGTTTTTGGTGAAATTTTAAATATATTTAGTGATCTTGGTCAAAACAAGAAAATATTTTATTTTTTTTTCTGTAGGAAAACTTCTGAAATTTCTAAGGAAACTTGCCTGCACTAATCTCTCAAAAACAGCTACATGCACATTTGGAGATCATTTTGGTTTTTAAAGATGAGGCATTACCAATTTGAATTTGTTCCACAAATCTGGCAAAGACATAAAGAAAAAAAAAGTCATACTGAGATACTTTGTTTATTTTAATTAAAAGAAACTTTAGTCTGACCTCCAAGTGTTAGAAGATATCTGAAAGCTGAGTCTCTGTGAAGACAAAGTCTCCTGAAAACTTATTTTCCAGATCCCTGAAATTAAGTTCTTCCTTCTTTTTATCTTCAATATAATTTGGAAGGGGGAGTGGGGGAAGAAGGTGGAGGGGACTGGTTTTGCCAGGACTTGGTTAATTTTTTTTTTTAATATCAATGAATTGAGGTTTCATGAGATAGAAGGAATGAAAATGAGGGACACTGATAAAAAAAAATTCCAGGTCTGCAAGAACTGAGATAAAGAGAGGGCCAACAGTATCCAAATATCAGAGATACTGGTGTCTTCTGCTGTTTTCATTAGTCTAGTATTTTGTAGTATTGAATATTTGTTTTGACCACATGCCTTTATGTTACTACTCATTTAAAATTAAGATGGCAGAACTCAGGTAAAAATAATAGTATGAAGCCAAAATAAACTGAGAAAATTAAATAAGTTTTTAAGATCAAAGCTTTTTCTTGTTCTCAGGATTTTCTCTTACCTACTTAAAAACACTTACAGAATTCAGTCTTACTTAATAAGGGGTTTCCATTGTTTTATTTATTCATATTATAAACTTTGTATGAAACTTTCACTTTGAACTTTTTCAACCTATTAGAATAATTAAGTAAGAAGGGATCTCTGTAGGTCATCTGGACCAGTCTTCTGAGGAAAGCAAGTCTGGCTTCTAGGTCACGTTTCTCAGGCCCTTGTCCAATAGAGATTCAAAAATGTCCAAAGATGGGAATCCCACAATCCATCTGGGAACCTGTTCCAAGGCTTAACTACTCTCACTGTGAAGAATATTTTTCTTATACCCACTTGGAGTTTCTTTTCTTGCCACTTGTGACCCCTGCTGTGTGTTCTACCAGTGGAAACCTCTGGGAGGAGTTTGAGTCCATTTCTAATGATCCATTGCAGAAGGTGGTAATTAGATACATGTGAAGCTTTCTCTTCTCTGGGTTGATAGAAAATTGTTCACTTGGCTTCTTGTGCATGATGTGCTGCAGCCTGACTTCCATTGATTCTGGCAGGCTCACTCCATTTTCTTTAGTGCATTTTTCATCTGCTGGGGAGCCCAAAAGTGGGGACAGAAGTTAAGGATGAGAGTTTATTTTCTTTTTTCTTTTTTTTTTTTTTTTTGCTAATTTTGAAGGTAACTGTTCTGTTTAATTCAGCAAAAATGGTGCAGCAGCCGAGGAAGCAGAGTTCTTGGTTATAGTTAGGCAAAAGCCTCCCTAAAGTCTCATTAACAATGAGCACAGAAACAAATGAAAAGTTCTGTGTCTGTAAGCTTTAAATAGAACAAATGATCTTCACTGGAAATTAAAACAAAATGTCAGAAAATTCAACCACAATAGAACAACCTCAGTCTGCTTTCAACCTCTGTCTACTGTCACTGGGCTTTTACCACTATTTATATTGTCTCAGTTACTGAAGGACAAAGTACTGCATGATATTTTAGACTGTAGTAACTACCCATAAATTGTCTAGCTCTCACTTGAGGAATTTCTCACTTGAGGAATGTTAGGTGGTTGTAAACATAACATACCTATCAATTTAAGTGGAAGTGCTTCCATGAGTTATACTTCTGTATCACACTCTATTTGGGAATTAGACCACTTTCAGGAATGAGACAAGGCAGTGGAGTGACTGAAATGCCAGTCAATAGCTCTGTAACAGCATTCATTTAAACAGGAGTCTGAACAGAATTTTCAAATTAAAAGTTCATATCTCACTCTGCATGTTTTTAAATCACCACTAATTCCAAGTAAGTTAGAACATGCAAGTTACTTGATAAGTGAGTAAGAAACTTGAGGGTAAAAAAAACCACATGGTATTGCTCTCCTTTACATTCATGTAAAAAATTGTTCAAAGCTTGATAATGGATAGTGTCTGGAAGTCCAAAGTGCAGAAGAGAGCATATGTCATAATTAACTTTTAATAAAGCCAAAACTGATTTTCTTGAGCAATCATCATTACATAAGCTTTTATGTAACAACACTTGGGTTATTAAGTGATATTAAGGTTGTACTGAAAGTGAAATATATAAGGAACATTTACTTCAGCCTTCTGTTTTTCTATTATATGTCTCTTTTTCAAAACACAAGAAGTACTAAAATTAAGAGTATTCCATGTTAATTGGAAAAAAATATTTGTAGAATGTATGTTGGGAGTTTCTAAGGTATTTGATGTACTTTTGATGCATGCAGATAAGTGTAAATCCTGTAGTGTGTTCAAGCATTTACAGCAGCAAAAATTTGCTGCATCAAATTTTTCCCCTGGAACTCCATGGCATATTGGAAAAGTGGTCATTGAATTGAATAATCTGGGAATCATGATCTTACTTTCCAGGTAGAGAATTATTTCCCAGTGGAGAAGAAGAATCCCTTAGTATTCTGGTTAGAAAAAATACCAAAAAGTATTGCAAGTCCTGTCTCAAACACTGTTGTTGGGGGAGATGTTTTGATAGTTTGTGTCATGGCTAGAGGTAAAACTTGAACATTTTTAATTTATCCCATCACATTGTTGCTGTAATATATGATTAGGTTTGTTTGGCAGTGGTACCAAATAAACCTCCTTAGTCAGCTGTGCGCACAAACCACCTTTTGCTTGGAAAAGGTGTGGTTTAAATCCTAGACAACATAGAGGATATATTCAGTGCTTTCTTTTTGTTTAAACTTGTTGCTGTTTAGCTCTGTAAGGTGAAGCACAAGTTGTTGTGCTGTTACGAACCAGCAGTAAGTTTTCAGTGCTTGATCAGAAAAGACGCATTCAATTCTTTGGGTAAAATGTAAGTACAGATTTAATCCTTTTCTAAATTATAATCATCTTGAGGAGAACATATAATTTGATGATAAATTATAATGCAGAAAAAAAGGATAAAGAAGATTTAGGCATGTAATAAACAATAATTATTCATACTTTGGGAGTTGCTTGCCTGCAATTTATGCTGTTATTTGCTTTTTTCCCATGCACTCTATCTTATTCAGATTTCCACCATGCAAAATCTTTTTGCACAATTGTGGTGTTCAATGATATTAGCTTCACTAAAGAGACTTATTGCATAAATACTTCTTGATGAGCTCATAATACTTGGCAGACAATCATGATGTTTCAATTTTTTGTTTTAAATCAACTTTTCTTACAGTGATCAAAAAGACAAGGCTAACACTTATCATCCCACCCACCTCAACATGCAGGAAATCTATGTAGAAGTGGTTACATACATGTACATGTTTGCATTTCTAATATAGCAAGCAGAAATTTTTTTTCTTATATTCAGTTTTGTAAAATGTGAAACTTCATATGACTTGACCACATGTATTTTCACTGAAACACAAAAATAAACAGTCTAAAAAGATATATTTACCAACTGTTGACATAATTATAATTTATGCTACAAAATCTGAAAATCCTGATATTCTAATATCATAAGTTAAATCTAAAATATTAATATTCTATATTTTTAGTTCTGCCCTCTTTGAATTTGCAGCTGACTTTTTGGGGCCTTTCTTGGCAGTCATGAAACAGATCTTCCACACATTAATAAGCCATGAAGACAGCTCAGTATATTAAATGAGATTGAAACACAACTTTTTGCAGACCTATTGCACGTCTGTATTTTCCCTAAAATGTCATGTTTTTTTGTGGAAATCTTACCTTAACAGAATTTGAAGTCTTGGCCAGGTTTCTTTGAGATTTCCTTTTTTTATGCAGAAATTCAGGCCAATGACATTTGTCCCCACTCAATACATCTTATTGTTCACAGGTATGAACTTCAATAAGTCAAACTTACGGCTCATGCATGTGGCAAATTAAGTTTTCCTTGACACATTTAAGTTGGTCCATGTTTTCCAGATAGAAACATGGAATATGTGCTTATAAGCAGTACAAGCAAAGCCAAATCAACAATTTGTTAGAAACTGGCTTTTTAATATATATTCTTCTTTTCTTATAGAAACTAAATCTATCACAAAGTGTTACAAATATATGCCTGCATGTTTTAGTGAATAATGAAAATGATCCCTCTGAATTCTGTAATAGAATGGAAAAAATATACAAATTTAGAGAAGATTTTAGTCATGGTATTTTAAAGTTTTTTTTCTCTGTAGTACGTGTTTTTAGGTCTAGCTTGGTATCGATAAAAAAACAAGACCCTCCAGTAACTCTGGCAATTGTAACTTGGGTAAAATATTCTAGAGACAGATTTCTCCAACAGTATTTTAGCTAATCTGTCTGGAAGTTGTCCATGAACTTCTGAATGGGGTGCTATACAATGTTGTATAAGTGCATGAAAGATCTTTTCTGCAAAGCCTCTCCTTGGATTATGGGTCTTTGATGTGTTTTGTTTGAAGTAATAACGAGTCTACTTATGCAACAAAGTGTCTCCTTAACCATGCCGAAATTCATTCTTCAGAGAGGAAAAAAAAAATAGAAAATTCTGGGTATTCTGATAACACCAAGGGGGCATGACTGAAAATACACTTTTAGCGTATGATTTTTATCTATGTGTAGTTTTAAGTCCTCACATGACTACCATCACTATCCCTGTGAACCTGTGTAGTTTCAAATGAGTTTAACAAAAATTTGGGACTTGTGTTCAGAGCCTCTGAAGAGCAAAGATGCAGACTCTGTCTGTGGGAACTGACATCTTGCAAAGTAGGTTTTGCTGAAATGGTAGAAAAAAGATGCTGATTTTCTAACAACCTTTCTCAACTTCCACTACTGTTGGGGACACCTTTAATTTGCATGTGAGCATCTTTGAGGATCCTTTTAGTGGATGCTGTTTAGAAAATATGCGCTTCTCTTGTCTTGTCATGATGGATGTTGCCGACTTTTTTGGTACCTGCTGCTGTTATATTTCAGGATAAAAGAGCCAAAGTGTATGTTTTCAGCTCATGATACTGACTTCAAGTATCTGAGGAACCCATCACTTTGCCAAGGGTAATTATGCAGTATAGTTTGATGTTGTTTTCTTAAACAGCATTTTATGGGTGGCTAACAGTTTATGAAAGTTTTGGAGCTTTTTATTTTCCTAAAGAAATTGTGCATCTTATGCACAGTTGAAAATACTATGTACAAATCTTAAACTTCTTGAGTATTTAGTAAATAGGTATTGATTTATTGATTGATTTGGTATTGGTCCATCTACATATAGTTACCCTGTCAGTGTTTCCCAACTCCTTGGGAAAATGAACTAAAAATATATTGATGGAGTTTTGGTTGGGGTTTTTTTGCCTTGAAGTACTAAGAAGTGGAAAAGAGCAAAGTGTGTCTCCAACAAGTATTTTCTATGGTGATAAGTTGTCCACAAGGCTCATTGCTAAAACATCCTGTATGGCCATTGATTCCAAATGAAGTTACTTAAAATAAGTGTGACTAAGACACATCAGACCTGGATTTTTGACTTAATCCATGTCATCACATACAGACCTTCAAAATTGTCGTTGACTAATACACTATTATACTTAGAATGGTAGTTACATGTCTTCAGTTTTGAAATGTGTTCTTTCATAAGTATATATGTATGCACAAACCCTTAACTTCTGTGTAGTTCATAAGTTTAATTTTCTCTCCACAAGCCAATGCGGTGGAGGCTTTTCATTTTCACTGCATCTTCCCCTCTACTCTTTTCAGGAGGCAAGATCATAGTGTACATCTTGCTTCTAAGCCAAAGGACCTTTGTCAGTCCTGCTTGAACTCCTAGACTTTTGTCTCTTATTTATATAAGTATTTTGCTTCTCAGGGAATTTGTTCTCCATCCTGTCCTCATGGAGTTGCATGTTGCTCTTAGAAGGCTTTGCCAGCAGTTTCACTGGTATTGGTAGTCTTCTTTCCTTACAGGCTTCCTTAGCACCTCAAGCAGGCTGTCCTTAAATTGACTTGGTGGTAGCTGTAATACACTCTGAGTGAAAGAAATGTGTGCTCTAAATATGGACAGGATGCAATTATTTGTATATAAATAATTATACACACACGCATATAGATACTTGCACATAAATTTAAAAAACAAGGGTGACTCTTAGTTCAGAATTTAAAGAACCGAACTGTGGAATCAAAATCATGTATGTAATGCAATATTAAGATAACCTGTAATTGCACTGGATTAGAAGAATGCATTATTGCCATGGATATGTTCACATTTTATGAGCTGTCAGGGTTTTCTGGAAAACTTTTCAGAGCTGTGCTGATGCACTGCAGAAAATATAAGAATACATATGAATCAAATAGCAAAAAGAAAACTCACTGACTTTTGCAGCTGTTTTGGCAGCATATGATGTGTGACATTTTATCCTGTGTTTACATGGGAAGTGATTCTAATCAACAACTTTTTCTGAAGTGGTTAGAAATCAGAATACAGTCGTGTTGAGCTCATAGTTTGCAGCCACACGTTTACACATTTACTAGCTTTTAACACATTGCAAGACACACCTTTAAAGAAGAGAAGGAGTAAGAAAATTTAACAACCCCAGTTGCCAGCTCTGAAGAGCCAGAGAGCTCTTCTGTAGGAGCTGAAGAGCAATGATACTGCATCAGACCAAGGTTCATCTAGTGCACTGTTGTCTCTCACAGGGACTAACAGACAATGCTCAGAGTTAAAAAATAGAGTAGGCATGTAAAACTGCCTCCTGCATGTATCCTCTTTAGTTATTTGTAGTTTAGGGACTTTCTGATTTCTCTGTAATTAGTAGCCCTGAATAAAAATGTTTTGGTGATTTAGTCCAATCTCTGCTGAAGCCTGTGTGGCATTTTAATGTCCAAAACGTGGCATGGCTAAGAGTTGCTCAGCTTAACTACAATTTGCTTGAAGAATCATTTGCTCGTGCTAGGTTTGAATTTGCCATGTGTGAACTTCTGTTGATACCCCCTGCCTTCTGACAACACATTACTGTCATCAGCATTCAGATATTGTGGCAATGGGCACTAGAAATTCCTAAGATAGATGGATGAGGTGTTTTATCATAATAACTGTTTTGATTTGTAACATCTGGAATCTAATATCTATATATATTCCATCTTTGCTCATTTTGGGAGCAGATGTTCACTGTAGCTCCTTTCAACATGTTTCTGTTTTTGTCTTTGACATCCTACTATAATGGATTAAAATAAGCAATTTGGCAACTACCCAGGCCTTTAAATAAACTTTAATAAGTTGGAGAATCATTGCATCTCTGGTGGCGCCAGACCAGCAGCTATCTATATACATGTTTCTTTTCCTCTTATGCAAGGGTTGTTTTCCCTCTTTTTATTTGTTAAAATTGTAGCTCATTTATAATCTTCTTTAAACAAAATGCACAAGAATAATCTTTGCTTTTCAATCTGTTGAACAAAATGGGTAGGTCCTTAAGCATAGCAAATCCAATCCAAAATTTAAGATGATTAAGCTTATCTACTGTTTAGTGGGAATAAGGTGGAAGTCAATGGTGGCAGTGTGGTGAATTAGAGAAAGATATTTGAACTGGACTTTCATTAGGCACTTCTGCAAACAGAAGTAAGAAGTGTGAAAAAGATGATGGGTCTGAATGCCATTTCATGCTATGTTATTAGTAGCTATTTTGTCTGTTCTATCAAAGCTTCTTGTACAGTCATAAGATAAACTTTTGCTATTATCAATGTGGGTTTGTGTGTTTTCATAATAAATGGAGATTTTATCACACTGAATTGAGCACATGTTCTCCTGCATACCCTTTTCAAAGCACAGTCTGGTAATTTAGTATAGTCATATTCTCAGAATAAAAGCTGGACCCTAGTATAACAGAATCCTTGCATGAGTTTCTAAACATAATATAGTTTTCTCTGTTTGCATTTGATGAGGTCCTATGTGAAATATTTGTTGATTCTTCTAGTATATGAATGGCACAATTCCTGACATCTACAGTGTTTAAATATCATCCTTGCAAAAAATCATCTGCCAGACTAAAAACTATGAAAAGGTAGTGTAAATAGTAATAAGTATGATCAGCTAATAATGGATTAAGGCATCAAGAAACCCTTCTGTTCTAGATAGTTTAATTTCTACAGAATCTAGAAAATATATATATATATAAAGTGTTCTCTTGTATTACCAAAGACAGTTGCTATGTAATTAAGAATTACTGTTAATTGTATTGGTTCTATACAAAGTTGATCATGAACAATATGTTCTGCCTTAAATATTAATTATTTTCCTTTTTTTAATTGTGTAGTGTTTTGGCTGGATACAATGGTACTATCTTTGCATATGGTCAGACAGGCAGTGGCAAAACTTTTACCATCACAGGAGGAGCGGAACGTTACAATGATCGAGGCATCATCCCCAGGACTTTATCTTATATTTTTGATCAATTGCAGAAGGTATGGAACATTACTTTCTGTTTATTTTTAATGTCTGGTTTCAAATATTTAAGTATTGCTAATGGTTGTTTTTATAATAGTGTTAGTGGAAGTCCTAAAACTAATACTTAATAAAATATCTAACTTGACACGGTTCTTATTGTGTGCAAGAACACATTTGTACTTGTTTGGCTACCTGGTTTATTGCAATAGCCTGAAAATTGTGAACATCATCGTGGGGAGCTTTTGTAGCTTTAAAACCCAGGTTATTTTTAGTTGGTGCAGCATACCTTCAGATCACACAAGTGGTTCTCCTTGTCTAACACTTATATCAGCTCCACTCCCGTTTTGTATTGCATGCACTACGTTTCATTTTGACTTTTTATGAAATGAAATGAGTCAATAAGCAAAAAGATGTGCCAGAGTAAGCACGCTGATTTTTTTGTTACGTTTATTATGTTTGTGAGAAACTTAATTTTCTTTTAGTGTCTGAAATACTTACGTGAGTCAACACAGTCAATTGTTCCAGTACTTCTATAATTATAGGAGAAAGTGAAGAGAGGAAGAGAGGAGTCTGGCGTAATTTATGTTTTGTCTCTTCATTTATTCCACCAGGCCTATGACTCATTAATCTTCACATTTTAGCAAAGCTGTTTAATTAAGCTAATTTAAATATGATTTGACATTAACATAAATCATTCCACTGTACTTTTATACTCTTTCAGTTGTGTACTACAGAGTACCAATCTGTTTGCATAAGGGTATATGGCTCAGTCCCATTAATATTCTCTGTCTCAGTAAGGGTTAACAAGAGTACCTAATTACTTTGGCTCTTTGGAAGTATGGCTTTGGCAGGTAAATGTGCACAGCATGCGGCAGGTGCACAAAAACTTGCCCTTGTGGGAATGGAAATGAAAAAAACCCCAAATGATCATGTTATCTAGACCTTCTGCTGCACTCATCAACCCCATGGAGGACTTTTGTTGTGGAACGTGAACAGGTTTATCGTGTAATTGCCGGCAACAAACAGCATTTGCACACCAACATTCTTTTTTAATGTTAAATATGTAATTAAAAAAATAGGATGAGAAATAACTAGTATGTTTGTCAAATTCTCAGCACAGAAATACCAATGTTTCCCACTTCAGATTGGGTTTTAGATCAAAAGCTCTACTTAGTTATGCTTATAGGGCTATTTCAATTTTCCTGCTTCCAAATCATTGTTTCATATAATGTTTTTTCTTAGTGCATTTTAAAGGATCTCTTCTTGGTGTTTTATCTTTCCTCTTGCCTTTCTTTTCGTATCTTTCCACTGTTGCACTTCTTTATACCTACCACTGTGGTTTGGCAGCTGCTCAAATAGTGGAGAAGAATCATTTGCCTTCTAACCCTAAGGAGGATGAAACAGGAGAAAGTGAAATCAGGGACATGAAATACAAGACTTGTTAAGCTCTTACTTGGACAAAGACGGCACAATTTAAAACCAAAGGAACAAAATTGGTAACTAAATGAGAAGCAAATCAAGCCCTTTGTTTTTAATAACATCTCCTTTTAATTTAGAAAGTCTCCTATTTCCATGGCATCCTGTTTGAACTGTTCCTTACTACATTTTTTCCATCCATCTGCAGTGTATCTTTTAAATTACGTCCCTTGAAATAGTGAACTGTCATAATCAATTAAAAAAAGACATGGGAAATAATTATTAAATGAAAGTGACAAGTTATATCTCAACCATTTTTTGCAAAGTATTTTGCAAAAAAAAAAACTGTAGTGGATTGAATTATTAAATTTCAACTGTGATATAAGTGCTTTCACAGTGGTTTTGTCTGCTGAAAAGAAGTGACTGATTTTTTTATTCTCTTTTATTTCTTTAATTTTGGAAATCATAGCCCACTATTTTGAGGTTTGTTGTTTGGATTTGGCTTTGGGGCAGGGGAAAATTGTCAGCAAAACTCAGTTGTGTTAAATTACTTTTTGGCAATGTAATCTACCAAAAGAATTGTGATTGCAGAGTACAGCTGACATCATATACAGTGCTCTAATGTTATGATGAAGAGAATGAAAAGCAAAATGTCACTGATGTTTCTAAATGAAATAAATATTATTTTTCTTGCTGTTTTTTATTTTGCTTTGTTTTTTTTTAAGCATAGTCTTCCTATCCATAATATAGCATTTACCTTTTTATAATAACTTTCTTTTTTTAGTGCAGAAGTGAAAAATTTCATGTTGCATAGTTCTGTAAGCAGCTCCCATGTTTTAAATATATATGGACTTTTTTAAGTATACAGAAGCAATTAAAAATCCCAGACTAAACACATGGTCATGATGGGTTTCTGTGGGAGATTTTTGTTTGAGTGAGTTTTGTGTGTGTGTGTCTCTATTTTGGTTGGGAGTTTTTTGTGGTTTTTTCCTTTCTTCTTCTTGAGTCATTATGCATATGGTAACATATAGCAAAAAGATATCACAAACTGAACATGTGCACCATACCCAGGAAAAGAGACAAAGTGAGAAAGTGACCTAGAAGGCATAGAAATAAGTTTGTCTTCTAATCTACCTCTGACTTCTTTACAGTTTACAGCACTATTTGTTTTTTCTTATCCAGGATAGCAGTAAAGTGTACACAACTCATGTTTCCTACTTAGAGATTTACAATGAATGTGGTTATGATCTGCTGGACCCAAGGCATGAGGCCTCCAGAATGGAAGATTTACCGTAAGTAATAGATACAGAAAATCATCAAAACCAAGAGGAATCATTTTTATATACCCTACTACATTGTTTAGGGAGTTTTTGAAGTTGTGCTACTGATCTCAGTGTTAATTTAATCAAAATACTTTGTTTTCACAGTTTTGTCAATGGTGCCTAGATATTCTGTTATTTTGTGTGTATGGAGGGTAGGGAGTAACTGAAGCGTGAAAGGAATAAAAGTGTTTGCTGCTATTACACAGAAGAGATCTCTTTCATTCACTGACAAGGAGAAGGTGCACTTGTTTTTCTCATGGCAGCCTGTCTCTTTGTATGGTATGTATGACTGTGTGTGGCAGAGACATGTAACAGGTGATATTTCCTTGCAACAGTAGTAAGAAAATCTCCCTGCTTCTATGTGGATCTTTTCCTTCAAGGATAATTATTTTCCTAGAATATGCAATTATGAAGTAAGGTAAGTTACAGCTAGAAAATGGGCCATAAGGATCTCCAAAGAATAATGTATTTCCTTCAGAATGGATGGTTGTTATAATTGTAGTCATTGATCAGAGTGATCATTGATCACTAGCACCTACTGATGCTTGGAGAAGGGTCATAAACAAAGGTTTATAGGTCATGAATGCTCCAGCTGGTGAAGTTAAAGATTTCTAATTTATAGGAAATCGAAATCCTTATGTTCAAGTCTAAAATAATGGTTTATAGTCTGTATTATTTTTAAATAGCTAAGCAAACACTAAATAGGTGTGAAGAAGTGAGTTGTTTACTGGATTTGCAAGTGTCCTGAAATAATGCTGGGCACCATGAATTTTATCACTCAACATGATAGTAACAGACACTTGTAAATAGCAATGAAATCACTGCTGATACAAGGGCAGGAAACATACTGGAAATTTTCAATGGGACAATAACAAAATCAGTAGAATTTTATTTTGAAATAACTAATTATGTTATTCACATATTATTAAACCATTTTATTTATTTAAAAAAATCTTGCAACACCATATTTTATTGTGTTTAAATGGAGCTTTGTTTTTTCACACAGTATGTGTGAAAAAACAAAGTATGGGGTATCTAGGACATGTATAAACAAAATAACTTTCAAATCTGATCTTTATGAAAGAATTTAGTCTAGAAATTAGGAAGACAGCAGACAAATGCAAAGTGTGGGACTGGGCTGTCAATTGGTCGAAGTGTTTCAGTTTCTGTACATGAAAAACGGAAGTAAAATTTATTGCTTTATGACACATCAGTACTATGAGGACTGTGTGTCTTTACCAGTGTCTTCCATGATGAAGTTTAGAATTCTAATTTAATTTATCTGCTTCTGGTGGCATTCAGAGAAAAATGTTAATCAGAGGCTAGTTTGGATAACATAATTTAATTTTGTCCATTTTTGCATGGACAAAAAATAGTAAGTAGTGTTACACTTTTTTCTGCTTATTAAATATAATGCTATTAGGTTATTCAATCTATGGCATTATTAACTAAGTTATTTCAAATATTTTATCTGAACTCATTCCATTTAACATTTTATAAGAATGAATTTAGTCAATTCAAAGAAATTGAATTTTAATAACTAAATTGCAACTTTGAAACAGATATTTGGGGTCACATGCTCTGGAAAATGTCATATTTTAAAATTAGGTACTGAGTATTTGCTAATAATTGTGAGTTTTAGAATCATCCAATTAGGTTTAGGTATGGTGCTTCAATTAAACTAAAGAATAACTGTGGTGTAAGGTTATTTTAAAACATAAAAGTTGATAGATAATTTGATTGTAAATTAGGAATAAAGCATGCTGGGATAATCATAATTACCTGTAGACTTACACAGTAAACTTACATACTGCAGGATGAGTTTTTGTAAGATAATTAATTTTTTTCTGCAGAGTAATATTAAGTGCTTTAAGGTTTTATGATACATGAACATTATTATTTCCACTACATGATTTGTCAACAAATATGTTCTGTAAACTAAAGCTATACCTACATGACTCATATTTAGTATGTATAAAAGTATTTAACAAAATATTTTTGTTTTTTTAATATTGTAGTCTGGGGATTCAAAACTTAAAAATATCTAGTTCATTCTGATCTAAAAAGGGAGTAAAAGTTGTAGGAAATAGGTAGTTGCATGATTGTCTATAATTCAATTACTTGATTAACTTTCTTAAATGATGAAGTAAAGGTTACTTATTAGTAAATAATAATCACATATTTTATAATTTATCAGGTGTTTATCACCTAATATATATATATTTTTGGAGAATTTCATGTACTTAAAATCTCAATATTTTAGTGACAGTAAGCAAAATACAAAATAATAACTTTGTTTGCTTGAAAATCTGTATTTAATAAGACTATTAAAAAGAATTTTTTTTTTGTAATTTAAAAGTGTCATATTTTACATGATTTTCTGTTGAACTCCACAATGGGTCATCTATGCTTTAAGCACCATAAAAAGCCAAAGGCAGGGTATTCACCTTATGTTCTTGGGTAAATATTAGCTGTCAGTGCTGATACTTTCCCAAGTATTTAAGATGGACAAGAGTATTGAAGAAATGTGTCATTTTAGAGGAATAAGCAAAAAGATTAGTTAACCTCATAAAATGTGCAGATTGTTCTGGAAGAGTACTGCTATCCATATTCTTGCAAAAGAAGGGGATGTCATTTGAATGAAAGATACATACTGCTGACCAGCAAACTCTTCATTCTTAGCTTTGTTACCAGTTCAATGTAAGGACTAAACACATCCAGGTGATAGAAGTTATGAAAGGCTTGTGGATACACTACAGGCTTGTTGATAGTACTTGAACAATGAGACATTAAAACTGTATTTGATGTTTAAGGAAAAGGGAATAATAAACATTTTTTAAATTGTGCATTGCATCTAAACATTACATGATTAGACTTGGAATCTCAGCTCTTGAAGTCAAGGTTTTGTGTGTAGCCATACTTTCTATATTCTGTAGACTATGAAATTTTCATCTTAGCATTCATTTCATCTGAGTCTGCCAGATGAGAAAGGAAGAGGCTCTCACTAAAAGCAACCACTACTTTTCTGGAAATAATTTCCTGACAAATGCATGCATATGGGCCATATAGCTGCACATCAATATGTGTATATATACAGATTCCTACACAGGATTATGGAGAAATTGAATTTAATATTGACAATCTAATTTGGTTTGTAGCTGTAGAGAATTCCATGTTCCTACAAGGAAATTGATTGTTTTGAGCACATAGGTGTGAAATTATTGCTATAAAATAAAGCTGGTAGAAGACTATTTAAATACTTACTGCCACCTTATGTTTTCATAAAAGTTTTCTAGAGTGTTCAAATTAGGAATACTTTTCTAAAGCTCTTAATTTACTGTGCATTTGTGGAAGAGCCTTTTATCTCCAACAGGTTCTTGGTTGTAGTGTATTTGTAATCTATGTAACCCAATGTTACTGAATTTCACT
Organism: Urocynchramus pylzowi; assembly: GCA_013397555.1. Lineage (NCBI taxonomy): Eukaryota > Metazoa > Chordata > Aves > Passeriformes > Fringillidae > Urocynchramus > Urocynchramus pylzowi. Next base: position 324,932 of record VZRH01007533.1, read on the forward strand.
TTGGTTACAACCTACCAGTAAACTCTTCCTAACATGTTCTTGTTTATCCAGGAGTAAGAAATTTTTTGACACTATATATAACACAAAAGTGAAGACTGAGGTTATAGAACCATTAGTCAAGAATGACTAGATTAATTCATAGGTAACCAATAAGCTATTGCTTTACCTCTCTGATGGCATGTGAAGGCAAAGTATGATTAATGCTGTTTTGCCTTAGAATGACAGTCTTATCTGCAGTAATTGAGGAGCTACTTGTCAGGGAGCTTAGGCAACCATTACTCCACAGTGATATGGCCAGGGAACAATAGAATCTATATTTCAAGTCAACAAAAGGGATTCCCCACTTTTGTGTGAAGATTCTTTAAGGTCCTCTTGAGAGGGAAATGTTTAATTTTTAGTATGATGCTCTCTGACTTTAAATAAAACCACTCTTGAAGCTCAGAGCCAATTAACTTCAAACATCAGCAATGATGTCTATATCAATATATGTTAGTAATATGCAGAACTGTTATGTTCCATGGAGTCAGTGTGAAATAATTTCCCTTTAAAACAATACTTGTTACTGCGTATTGGTAAATTACCTCAAATGAGTTTGTACTCTTCTGTTTCTCTACTGCCCTCCAAGGGCTTTAAGTGTTATCAAATTGCTGACATGGAAAGCTAAAACAACTACTAAAATAATTCCTGTTTTCCTTAACAAAGAAGGATAAAAATAAAATAAGGCTAAATGAATAATTTTCAACATATATAGGAAATATATTTTATTCAGTCTTATTTTTTGATGAAAATAAACCTAATTCTCCCCTCCAGTCTCAACAGTGTTAGTGTCAGCCCCTTTTAATGGCTGTACCAACTGTGTAATTTGGAAACTGACCACCAACCATAAACCTACAAGAACTGTATTTCCAGTTTTCTGAGAATTATCAGTATTTTAAAACTTCTAAGGCTAATAATATTACCAGTTCACTTTTTTAATATGAAATGCATTCTTTCAAAATTATGAGTGTTCATTGTGTTACTACTGAATACCAAAGGTTAAGAGAATACAAAGATTGTAAGGTTAGACTTTGTTAATGAGGAGACAGCTAAAAACTATTTTGAATAATATCTTTGAAGATTATGATTTTTTAATTACAGTTCAAACAAATTACACTTAAAATGCATATAATAACTTCAGGATATAAGATATATTGGTTATTCACATCCATGTTTTATGTTGATTTGTTTCCTGAAAAAGAATATAACGTTCAGTGAAGCTTCTTTAAGGTGATTTTTCTACAAGCATTTGATGAGCAAATGTCAAAATTTATTTAACAAATATTTTTTTTGTGAGTGAGATTATTGAAGTTGCCTGCAAATTCTAACAGATTTTGTATGTTTTGTTCATACATGAACCACTGATCTCACTGGTTCAGTTTTGATTCCTTGTTCTACATGGTGGAGTGAGGGGAGAGAGTGCACAGCTTGTTCCAGATGTCAGTAAGAAAAGTTTAGCAGCAAATTTGTTGCTGAAACAAATAGCTTGATAGGATAGCCACTTTGGTAAAACAGAATAAGAGGAGGAAGGTAGGTGGCAAGTAAATCTTGAATCCATCACGTTCTGGGAGCCCTGCATCCATGCAGCATTGGACAGAGCCTGAATGATTTCCCCATGGCGCACTGCACAAGAGCAGTACAGGTCCTGGCCATGTAGAGATTGTCTCCCTTTTGCTCTTTTGAGCCTTTGTATAATTTTCTTACAAGAAAACAGCTTCATTCTAGAAGGTGTTCTCCTGAGAACTCAGTGAATTTATCCAGCAGCTGAGGGATCTGTGCAGCACAACTCAGGCCTCGATGCCCCACTGTATGCACAGCACCTCACAGGCTGTGCCTGCTCAGGTTCACTGTTACATGAATCATTAACCTCTAAATATGGAACAGTCTCCAGTCATGTCCATAACATCCAGAACAGCCAAACTGTGTTTTTGTTGTCTCAAAACATAATCCATTGGAGACAGTGGGAAGGATTTCCTATAACAATATGACGTGTCAAGCAAACAGCTTGCACAAGCCCTTACTCATCTCATAGTTCTGCCATGTCTCATAAGGGAGATTATGCTCTAAATCTCTACTTGGATGGAAAATCAAATCTGTGCTGTTGTGGTGCTGGTAGCTGAATAACTTTGTGACCTTGCCTCTTGAATAAGTATTGACTTTGTCATCTGCTGTGGTATTTAGGGAGTTTTGAAAGATTTGAGTTATTTAGGTACTTTTGAAAGATTGTCTTTTTGGGATGATACATAAGATGATTATCCTGACAGTTCTTTCCTAAAAGCTGAAGTTCCTTGCAGTTTTACCTATATGTATCCATTAATATATTCTGTTCTTCAGAACAAGATTCCAAGATGCATGCTTGCTGCTTTTTTCTTTTAACTTTATCCTAAATTTATTTTTGGTTCTATAGTCTCCTCACAATGATGTAGTACCACTATATCCTGCTCATGTATCAGCATAGGAGTTGTGTATCTTCATATGTTGTTTGTTTGCATCATTATGATTAATTTTTAAATGTTGATAAAGCTTTTGAGATTATTTTAGATTTCTTAAATTCTAAACCCTAGAGACAGATCTAATAGGAAGCTTGACTTTTAAAAAGGTCATTCATTTTCCGAAATATATTAAGGGGTTTTTTTTATTATTATTTATAGTACACACATTAATGAGGTAGTATTAATTAATCTAAGGAAGCTTTAATGTCAATGTTTGCCAGTAACAAGAATTTAATAAATGAAAGCATTCAGTGTGCAAGGCTCTCCTGCATTGGTGGCAGCTCAGTTGATGCAGGAAAGGGCACAAGTTAATAAGGGTATACTGTAATCAGAACTGCTCTGGGCTTTAGTGTGTGATGCACACACAGATGTAGACAGAATGCAATCTGATATTATCAAAAGTTTGATACTCAAGACCAGAATTATACTCTGGGGTTTATGCTTTGAATGGGGAAGCTAAATTTTGTGATTATATGGGAAATGTCTTATACTACCCCACAAAAATAAGGCTATCAGTGGGAGGCAATCATACTTGGAAGAGCAATTGTTATGACTACCAAAGAAGCTTTGTGTGCACTTTCATGTGCAACTTTTCTTGAAAAGACGGAGAGCATTGCAATGTGTTAAATTATTTCTCTATATTCATTTGAATGTTTTGACCATCAGACTGTGAACTACTCCCACAATGTCTAAGAGTAATACTATGAAATGATGCTTTGATGCTTGACTTCATTCTCAGTTTGGGGTGGGGTGGGGGGAAAAGGAAATAAAAGCAGAGCAAAACCCAATCTCTCTGGATTTGAAGCAACTTGGAGTAATTAACCTTCAAGAGCTACCTACTGATAAAAACTCAAGCCCCATACTCCCTCTTGTGGTTTATCTTGAAGAACATGAAAAAATATTTATATACATCTATATATACGTATAGGTGTATATGTATATATAGAAAATATTATCTACAATTACACAGAAAATCAAGTTTTAGTTTAAATAAAAACAATTTCCAACTTTTAACAAAGCTGTAATTTGTTTTAAATTGTATCAGAACATGTAATTCACTCTGGAGGACATGCTATTTATCCTCAGATTTAGTGTACTTCTGTTTTAACAGATTCTTCTCTCTGAATTTTCCAAATCCAGTGAGGCAACTACTTGGCCTCCATGTTGGATACTATAGAATGTCCCAGCTGAGGAGACTAATGTCTGCTCAGTAATGCCAATAAAGTTTAACTCTCATTAACCATTTCAAAAGAAAAAAAAAATAATCTTATGTTGAAGGACTATTCAAAGAAGTGGAAAGGATTTTCAGTAATATTTAGCAGCTCTTCTGGAGCTTTTGCCATATCCTTGATACTTGCATCCAATTCCTTTCTGACAGCTTTAGTCTTATAGACATGTAACTAAGAACATTTCTAGCAGGGGGAATAAATAAAATCATTGTTAGCTTGCTTTTAATTTAAGGAAGGGATAATTTACAGTTGTAGTTACTACCATTTAACAAAAATGAAAAGAGAAATAGTCTTGACAAATGTTTCTAAAGTTATTAAAAACATGTTGACTACAGATGGGTTGATTCTGAAATATTCCATGTATATTTCCATGTCAAAATAATATCATGCTTTATATATCATCTGTATTTGGTAATAGCAAACAAACCCTTACATATTATTTGTTTGTGATGATTCATCTAATCTCTTACTCTTGAAATTTTACTATCTCAATAAATAAAAATCCCAAAGCTTTCTCTAAAACTTGCAGTTTTCTTATATTCCTTTTCTATGGGAAGTTTCATAATAAAGGAATAAAAAGGAGGTGACAGTAAAAAAAGAACTCAACATTTCCGTTAATGTGTATCATTCATTTTTCATGTTCGTTCGTTATGCTTTGGTTTGGGTTTTAGATTTCACCTTTTAAGTGCAATCAAAATTAAAGTATGAAACAACATTGCATTAAAACTGTAATTAAATTAAAATTGTAATTAAAATTGTAGTTTTCACTGGTTTTATTTTGCATGTAGAAAAGTGACAATAATGGAAGACTCTGATCAAAACATTCATCTGAAAAACTTGTCTCTTCAGCAAGCAACCAATGAAGAGGAAGCCTTAAACCTACTCTTCTTGGGGGACACCAACAGAATGATTGCTGAGGTGAGATTTGTTGCTCCAATCTTCTTAACCAAAGTTTAACTGGTCAAAAAAAATTTCTCCTCCTCTCTCAAATAAAATGTATATTTTAGAAGTCCTTGGACATAAATTAGTATCCTCTTTTTGAGTGTATTTCCACAGTGAAATTAAATAAGCATTTATCTGATGATAGTGTTCCATAGTGGATCTGATTGGTGGTTCTTGATGTCATTACTTACTGAAATTCAATAAACAGAATACAGAACTTCTTGTAAACTATAGACTTAGTTTTGAATGTGGCATGTATCAACATACATAGACATATAAAGATAAGAAAATATGTCCTTGTAAAGCATCGTCAGACATTCCCAGTGAAATTTTTCTCTGGAAGTGTTCAACACCAGGTTGGATGGGGCCCTGAGCAACCTGTTCTAGTGGAAGGTGTCCCTACTCATGGAGTCCGTGGGGACTGGGGAGTTGGAACAAGATGATCTTAAAGGTGCCTTCCAACTCAAACCATTCTATGATTCTATGACTAAGCACTCAATTGCCTTTGAAGTACTTTATATAAGTCCCCTCTTTTTTTCCTCCTTGTTGCATAAACACATGGTTTTATGTGGAACAACACAAAACAAACAACATCCCCAACCAAACAAAAACCCCCAAAACCAAACAAATAAACAAATCCCACCAAAAACCCAGATGGTAGTTCAAAGGAAATTCAAAATGAATACGTGCCAATATTCAAGTATAAGGATATTTTTACTGATTCTGAAAAATTCAAATTAAATGTTTCCATATCTGACATCTGTAAGGTTCTTTTTTCCTTCATGCTTGGATATGGAATGTAAATATAAGAAGTGTATTGTATAATATGAGCACTGGCAAGGTGTCTTTACTACAATAGAGTTAATTCTCTTTTGGAACTTTTTGAGTTTTCTTTCTCTGTATCTACAAAAGGATATATTGTAAATCATTGACAAGAAAGACACTTAGAGTATGTGAATAGTCAGGTAGTACTGTGTTCCTGCTGGATGACCACATACACCTGGACACAAAGAAGCATTTGATGACAAAACATATTCCTATTCCTTGAAACAGTCATCCTTGTTCTTTCTCAAGGATGACTGTTTCAACAGATATATTTTGAGAGGTAGGAAAATGTTAATGCAAGAGATAATCAACAGAAGGGCTGCTCATAAACTGAGCACTGAGACAAAGAACTGCTTCATGATATTGATATAGAAAAAATGGTACCATGTGGAGGAGAGGAACTTGACAAAGTGTAATAGAATAAAAAAGTGTTAATCTAGAGATCTAGAAGGAGGACTTATGACATTAAGCATAACTTCTCTGGAGATACATATTTTTAAATCCTGAGTTATGATAATACTTTCTGACCTCTGAAGATTAGAACCCTCTTAAGCAAACTTTAAAGTAAAAGAAGCAAGATGAATAGACCTAAATAGAAAAGAAAGAAAAAAAAATGCTGGATTCATCTTTTTTAATGATGAGTTTGGCTGTGGAAAAACTCAGATGACTGTCATGGATCACGTATGAGATCTGTAGCCTCTAAAATTGTAACCTAGTGCTTTGACCCTGAACAACCCTTCTTTGAAGGGTTGACTATTTTGAAAATAAGAATGACAATTTAATTTCTGCATTTCCTATGCTAACGCAGTCTAACTTGTGATTTGAGGGGTGCATTTTTCCCTCGTCACTGATTGTGCTAAAAAAAGTCGTCACAATATTAGAAGTATTTTATCGGCAATGTTCATTCATTCATTCATTCAATTTCAGAACCTAAGAGAATGTTTATAACTCAATGCTTCTTTCCCACATGTAAGTATATACCCCAAGATAAGGAAAAAAAGGAAACTAATCTAGTTTGGGCAGGATTGCTTTACGAGGCAACATAGGACATATTCTTTACTCTAATTTTGATGTACTATGAGTTGTGTAAATGGTAAGATGGGGAGACATTTGGGCACAGACAATTCATAATGTAAAAATCCAAATAGGAATTTTTTGTCTCATATTTTGCCAGAGAGAAATAGGCAGAGATCAAAACCAAAAATCGGACTCTTTTGTTGGCAGCTCTACTGAACGTGAGGACTAGATTTTTATTTGCTTTCTGATGAGGCAGTTTCTTGGTACATTTGAATACATAAGAATCTGCAGCAACAGGTTATAAAATCTGAACTGTTTTCTTATATTTTCTATCTGTTAACAACTTCATGATTTCAGTATCTGAAATGCATGCTGAGGATTTAAAAATCAAATTTGCAGTATAATCAGTTGGTAGCAGCAACATCTAAAAAAGCTCCTGTGTGGAAATAAGTGTTTGGCCATTTAGGTAGTGTTCTCAAACCATTTTATTTTGGTATACTATTAATATGTTTTCAGCTGAAGTGGTCTTTTCTTAGTTCTTGTGATGGAAATCTCATATGACCTCTGTCTTTTGAAATAAAGTGCCTAAACCTCTGTGATTTTGAAAATTCTTAGTGTTTTTTAGTATTTCTCTAAAAGCAATAGAGTAAGGTAGCCTACTAAGGATGTGTATCAATTTCAAAACTGTAAAATCCTTTTCTGAGATTAGTGTGTCCGAGGTCTGCAGTTACATATACAGTTAGAATTTTTTTTTCTTCTAATGAAAAGGTACTTTGATTTAATAAGGGAGGAAATATTTCAGTGCATGGTTTTATACCTATAGCATTCCATTTTTAAATTTGCCACACAGTGTAGATGACACAGTATTTGTTCCATAATTTAAAATGTTTGAAGTACAGTTGGGGCAATCAGTAAGCTTTTGGCAATGTTTAAATATGTTTATTAAAAGAAAGAATGAAACTTAAACCTTTAAGGATAGTTTTGGGTACTGACTTATGACCTGTGAATTGAACTCGTTCTATTTGTATTTATTGTACATTAATATTCTCTTGAATATATTTAGAAAGCCAGTGGTAGTATTTGACTGCATTTTTTATTGGATAAGATAGGATTTCAGTGTGTGAGCATATGAGATTAAATGTCACTTTTGACAATAATGCATGCTATCTGGGTTAGTGCTGCAGTCTAGAAGACTACAACTTTCTGCTTTCCTAGGTTCCTCTTTGGTGTCAATTATTAACTTATTTCCACTCTGACAAACCTGTAGTATTGTATTATGAGCACTAAATAGCATTATTATTTCAGCACAGGTGCTTTTATTTCCTTGTGTGGTAAAAAAATTACTGATTCTACATAATACTTCAAGTGGTCCTTAAAATGCTTTGGTATTTATATGGATAAAAGGCACTATATAACATAAGGTTAATAATGTCTTCACCAGGGAATGTTAATTACTTTAAAAGTTACCTGAGTTTAAAAGTTATCATGGTCTAAATGTGAAACTATACTTGTAGTAACTATGGAAAGATAAAGTATTGCTTTCAGGAAGTGATTGTACCTATTCTGATCCATTTTCATAACAACAATTTTTTAATTTCAACTATGACAAGTGTACCTATGAAGAGGTACACTTGTACAGCTGAAGAGCCTCTTCACCTATAACATATTTGGAAAGGAAACTAAAGACATACTGAGGTCGCTCTCATCTACCAGATATAAAGACAGGCAACTCCTATTCTTCAGTTTGCAGAAGTTCTGTTGGAACTGGAGTCTCTATTCACTAGACAGAGATATCCATCTGAACTGTGAAATGACTGTCAGAGCATCTTACTACAGATATCCCTGTGATTGTAGCATGAGATTGGAGAAAATTGATTTGATATCAATCTTGGATGTTATCAGTACCTCTTTTTTTTTCCTCTTGCTGCTCTGTGAAAAGTTCAGAAGCAAAAAAAAACTGAAGAAGAAAAAGAAGCATTCCTTAAAAGAAAATGTTGTACCTTTTCACTGAGAAATTCTCTCAAAAAACTCAGAACACTCAGAATCAGCCTCTCTTTATTCATTGGCTAGTCACTAATTCACTCATACCACTCCAATGGAATCTTTTCTTCCTTGAATCAAAATATTTAGACAGCAGAAGAAGATTTTCCTGTGTGAGTTGCCAAGTGGAGATGGTTTGCAATATGGGCTTAACTACATTTATCACCTGCAAAATAGTTTTGTCCCAGTGGTCCTGAACTCTTTCATGTATTATCTCTGTCAGAGTGCTTTGGCGGCCATACTTAACATATTATTCTTCCAGATAGTAGCAGCTTCTGTTAGTCTAGTGGTGATTTTCAAACAACTTTTCATATGTCTTTGTCCTATTTAAGAAACTTTCTTATGTCCTCAATCCTTAAGAATGCTATCTAGACCTGTAGCATCCATTTCTGGCTGTTTTGAGTAAGAACATTTATAATAGCAGCTGCAACAAATAAAGAATTTGGGAAATACATAAATTCCTGTATAAGGAAGAATTCCTGCAGTGTTTTGCTGACTTAAGATGGGTAAGAATTAGATTAAGATGGACAACTTAGGTTCTGGTAAGTTTTTGATGGTTCTTACCCTTGTATTCCTTGACAGAAATATCCAACTCGGAAGCTTCTTCCAGTATGACTGTGATGTAGACTCTCATTTAAGTAGAAGCCATCTTCTTGCAACCATTGTATAAATAGATGTAGTAGTTAAAGTTACAAAGCTTCTATACAATTTATTTAATTTCAGCAGACACAGGTATATTTTTGTCCTGGAAAAAAACAAGACTGGCTTTTATGGCTTGAAATACACCTTGTACATATTTTCCATGATCAAATGAAATGCTGATGCTTTACCAAGTCAATGTTACTGAATTTTTTCTTTACCATGCTACAAATGGGCAGCAATAGATGACCTGGCATTAAGTCCTTTGTTGTGTTCACGTGATGTCACCAAGCATCTGAAGTCTGCTTATGTGGTTTATGATGTCACAGAATTCCTGGAAAAAATTATTCTTTGTAAGTAACTGCTGCTCATCAGTTGTTCTATATATAACTCTCACAATAGCAACCATCTGCTGAGAACCAGGCCACTCCCCTCTTTCTTTTTTTTTTCCTTCTTCACATCAAATTAGTTTCAGGATGATTTCATATACATATGGTTTAAATACTACTAACAAAGCCAAAATGAAGTCTGAAAACCACCAAAGGAACATTTTAGTAGGCTCTGAGATACTGTCCAGAAATTGTTATTTGTTTTCTTTTTCAAACTTTCTAAACAGATGAATGGTGATATTCAGAAGTTGTATATGTAAGATAGCAACCAAATAGTAAAAGAAAAGGCTTGTTCTTGGACTGGAGATGCCAACACATCATCATTTCTGTTGTGTGCTGTGCATCTACTTGTGTGGTAAAAGTAGCTAAGGGGGGTGGGGGGGTGGGTAGATAATGAAATTAACTTTTCATGGTCACATCCCATTTAACAGTTTACATTTTTATTGCTTTATGCTTTCTGCAAGAGTTCTAACAGAGCTTCCTATATATGGGAACTCCAAAGCAGAGATAGAATCATACTGCAGAAAGGAGTACTGGTGTCTTGATTAAGCCATAGTTTCTACTCTGAAGGGGGACTTCACAAAAATACCAGTTTGGGATTCTAGCCAAAGACTTCCAAATCAGCTTCATTAATTTTTGTCCTTTACATGAGAAAAAAAAAGCTGTGGAGAGAAAAGCAATGGAATGTCTAATGACTAGTCCAGCCAAATCTACTTGGAATACTCAAAATAAAGTTGTGGCTAGTGTATCAGAATAGACAATAAAAACCTTGTAGAGTAAATATTGCTGTGTGCTGTTTGGAACTCAGACTCCTGACATTATGTTCTTTTAGGACTTGAAAATTTTTTTTGTGTCTGTTGGCATTAAATGAGTGTGACTAAAAGCCCTTTTTGAAATAGGTAAGGTTTTGCTGCAGTGTGAACCTAAAGTTTGCTTAACAATGCTTATTTAGAAGTATGATGATTTCTTCAGCTTCTGTCACAGCAACATTTGCTTTGTGCTTCCACCTGTACTGATACTTGATCTGGCTTAGACTTGTCTGCAGTATAGTGTGACTGATGCCATCTCTGTAGTGCAAAATGTCCCTAAATACCAGTTTTGTCAATGAGAATGTCCTTAAATATTAACTCTGTTGTGGATTGTTAGCTGGAAAAAAAAATGCAGTCCTGCTTCACAGAGCTGCAAATAAAAAAGTCATAGCTGTCCTAGTAAAATAAGTGAAGCTGGCTCTGATTATTCATGGAATCAGAATTGCTGAATAAAGTACATTTTCACAGCATATAACTTTTTCTTAGTATAACTGCATTTTAAGTAAGTTTGGAAGTGTTTTCTTGCTTGACACCTTTCCCTCAGCCTGTTTATTTTCATTCCAACACTACAACTCACTTCCTCTTCATTTTCCCAGCATCACCTCCGAGGACAGCATAGCATGTGACTGTACTCTGATGCTCATTTCATAGGATCATGAATTCTAAAATTCTTCATCTGTATGAACTAATGATCAAAATTCTTTTCCCTCTCCCTCTGAGCTTGCCTGTATTAGGTAAAGCAGCCCAAAAGAAAATACTGCTAAGGCTGAAATTTCCTTACAGAATTTTCACCAACAGCTACAAGTGTGTGCTATTTCTGCACGCTACCTACTTGTTCACATCCAGTATGCTGTCATTTTCAGGTATTCTGCACAGTTGTTTTCTATAGCTGTGCTGTGGCTGAATCAAGAAACTGATCTAGGTTAAATATCTATGGTTTGCTATCTTTTTTTTTTTTTTT
>VZRH01007533.1:340647-352073 GCA_013397555.1 Urocynchramus pylzowi
CAGTAAAATAGTCATATTAAATGATTTGCATTGACATGACAATAAGAACACAGTTCTGTGTTACCACACTTGATCTACTTGTTATCTGTAGCATGTTATAAAAAGTCTTCCAATAAATCCACTGTACTTTTACTCCAAGTGGCCTTTACATCTAGGGAAAAATGAAGATAGTTTTATGCAGCTGATCTTACATGATAGCAGGAATTTGGAAGTCCTTAGTACTGTATCTGGGTAACTTTTTTTGTTTGAGAGATGTACTAGAGTGTTCTGGAATTACAACTGCAATGTAACTGTGCAGTTGTAATGTAGATATTCCCTTATGATAGAAATATAGAGGATCCTGGAACAGATTTAGAGTTGCAAATAAAGTTATACTGCCGTGTGATTGGACACTATAATGGAATTATTTCCCCACAAAAAACTAGGTTACAATGTTCTCATTGCTTTAATGAATGTGCTTGTTAACCGCCTTTTAACACATGTTCCATTTACAGAATGCTGAAAGATTTTATCCATTAGTGGATGTTTGCTGCCCATATTTACCAAGGGGGTTTTTTTTATAGTTTTTTGTTTGTTTGTTTGGGTTGTTTTGTTTGGTTGGTTGGTTGGTGTTTTTTTCTGCAAAGACAACAGTTTAAGCTTCTGAACTCTACTAGAAATGGGAAGGAGGATGGGAAACTTAAAATGAAAAGACCTCTGAAGCAGGAATATGGCTTCACATCATATGATACACTAAACAGCAAGATAGATGTGTACCTGGCAGCTCTGTTTCTGCAAGTGATGCACTCCAAAATGCCCATCTCTTGAGGATTCTCTGAGAACATGATGGCGTGAGATACTGGTGCAAATCTGTTCCTTGCACAAAGGATGTGGATGGAAATAGGGACTCTTGAGCACACTTCAGATCATGTCAGAATCACTTCCTAGTCTTGCACTTTCTGTTGTGCTAACAGTGTTTCCACACGTGTCAGTGGAGTTATTTGTGAGTGATTTTACCTTCTCTGTTTCATGTAAGATTCACTTTTTCAGAAAGTGACAAGTGTTCTGACAGAAACTAGGGCTTAAAGTGGTTTGTTTGACCTACTCAAAATGAAACTTTCTGCTTAAGTGACATTATTAAGCTTAAAATTACAGGTATAAAAAAAAATATATTTTTATATCTAAAGGATAATACCTTCTTAAATGAGACAATTTTCTGATTATTGCATTTGGTGCCTCTTAGAGAATCCCAGTTCAGCTTCTGTACAGGTGGTCTTTGCAACTTTGTCAAAGTATATAACTTCCTTCTCCTTCAGATTCACCTCTTTCTATTCCAGATTACTTGATTGGATTGTAAAGATTGATTTAGTGATTAAGATGAGGTTTTAGTAATGGGACTTTAGACTGAAATAATTTATGGGATAGTCACTTGACAGTACAATGGGTTCTGCATCATGAGAGTTCGTCACAGCTTTTCAGCATTAGTGTGAGAGGGTTCAGATTCTAACTGGGCTGCAGATTTCCTGCATGGACTTAAGAAAAAATGAACTTCCCTGTAACAATGTTCCCATTTTTAATGGAAATAACATATCTTCTCTCTGGCTCTTATCTTGTCTATTCCGTTTATAGTCTCTGTGTGGCAGAGGCTGAGAATGTGCTTATTAATGTATGTGCTAGACTGCTATGAGGTTTTTATGCAATATTATAAACCAACAAAGCTTTAACATGTTTCTATGTAACAAGTTGCAACATACGAGATTTGAAAACCTTGATCCAGGAAAGGGTTTCCAGATTCCTTTACAAGACAGTAATTTTATTTATGATGCATTTGTGTCTCTCAGGGCTGCCAGTGTAAGATTTATAATTTTAACTTTTAACTTTCTGAAGACCATTAAGATAAACTAATGCAACAAAAAAGTCACTACTAAATTTTCTAAAATAGCAATTTTTTAAAATGTAGCTTAAACAAAATATACACTCTTATGTAACATTTATTAAAGAAAAAACAGCTCCTAATCATTTAGGAGAGCTTGCACAACTCATATAGCTGAAGTTTTTCAGTACAGTGCTTGGCCAGATAACACTTTACATCTTTTATATCACAGGACATCATGGGGTATTCTAGCTTTTTATTTAATAATTAGGTCCCATAATGTAAACAGCTGAGGAGGGAAACTGAGAATAGTAGGTGTACAATTTCCTTTTTGGCCAAGGCATATATGTTCTAAACTGAATAATTTCTTTCCAGCAGTACATTGTAATCATGCACCCTTTTATTTGTGCTTTGCTTTCCAAGACATTTTCTCATAAATAAATGTATTGGCCCATGTAAGAAGTGCATATTTTAAGAATCTGTAGTTTTTAAAGAATGCTTTAGCAAATATTGCGCAAGTTTTTACTTTAATACTATCCATATTTTGTAGTCATGTCAAAAAAGTATGAGGAAGATTTTAATTAAGTTCCTGTGTCTTAGGAAAACCTGTGGGTTTGAGTTTATCATGTTCAGTTTCCATGTTGCTGAGCGACTGTAAGGCTAGGGCATGGTAAAATTTAATGGTTTTGGTCTTTCAGGTCCAGCTCCTACAAAGATATATAAACATGTTGAAATTTAATTTGGAATTCTTTCAATAAAGCCAGTGGGTTTGCAGTTAACAGTGGGGTGCATAAGCATCCCAGTTTTGTTGTGTCAAAAGTTCCTGAGCAGACTGGATTTGTTCTTTGTATGTTTTATGTGTTGGATATGTTATTTATATGTCAAACATTAAGAGACATATAAATTTAAGTCTTTTATTTTTGCTATTCTTTCAGGTAATAATTGCCCTCGCAGAGAAAAACCGGTCCCACATTCCTTACCGAAACTCTATGATGACCTCAGTGCTAAGAGACAGCCTGGGAGGAAACTGCATGACTACCATGATAGCAATGCTTGCTATGGACAAAAGAAACATAGATGTATGTTATTTCTATCTTGAACAAAAATCTTGTCATGTCTCTATAGATCCTGCTCTTTTGATTTTTAATATAGATAAAAATTCAAGTGTGTAAGCTTTTATTCTTGTCCTTTTAAAAGGATGTTTTAATTTTGTTTCTATGAGATAATTTAGAATAGAAATAGATAATCAGTGAAAATTGCTGTAGGATAGAAACAAATTCTTTAGAAAAATGTGCTTTTCTCTTAGTAATCTCAAGTCAAGTAGCAGTTGGGAAATGACTTGCAGCTAGTAATGAACTACTCTTTTTTTCAATTTACTGATTTCCTGGTGAATAAATTTTTCAGTTATAAAAGTGAATTTCCACTGAAAACCTTGGCAGAACTTCTGTTAGACTTCTTTGGAGTCAAGATTTTATAGATTATGGTAGACGAATGAAGAGTTCTCTAGGAAAGAAAGGGAATTGGGGGGGGTAGTTTAGGATTTATGGAAATTTTTCAATTATTTTGTGTCCTGTCACAAATTTCCTGCACTGGAATTATGTGTAGTGATGTTTTTTCTTTTTTTACAAATAGGTCTGTAGTTTTTATCAAAGAGCTGTAGTGAATGGGGCTACATCTGTCAGGAGGCTGGGCAGCAATGATATTCCTCAAGGTTCAGTTCCAGGGCCAGTTCTGTTCAATACATTCATCAATGATCTGGATGCAGGAGTTGAACGACCCATTAGCAAGTTTGCTGATGATGCCAAACTGAGATATGCTGTTGACTCTCTTGAGGGACAGAAGGCCTTGCAGAGGGATCTAGATGGATTGGAGCCTTAGGCTGTGATTAATGGGATGAACTTTAACAAGAGTTCTGCACTTATAGTGGAGTAATGCCCAACATGAGCATAATTTGGGAGACCAGTGGATGGAAAGTAGCCCTGCAGAAATGGATCTAGGGGTGTTGGTCAGATGAGCAGTGAGCCCAAGCAGCCAAGAGGGTGCCACATCCCGGGATGCATCAAACACAGCACAACCAGCAGGTCAAAAGAGGTGATTATCCTGCTCTCTGCTGTTCTCACCTTGAGCACTGTGTGCAGTTCTGAGCCCCACAGGTTAAGAAGGATGTGAAGGTCCTTGAGTGCATCCAGAAGTGGGCAACAAAGCTAGAAAAAGTCTGGGAAAAAATGTCCTGTGCGGAGCAGCTGAGAAAATTTGGGCCTGTCTAGTTTGGCACAAAGAAGACTGAGGGTGACCTCATTCCTCTCTGTATCTCCCTGAGGAGGGAAAGTGGAGAGGGAGGGGTTGAGCTCTTCTCCCTGGTATCCAGTGATATAATGTGTGGGAATGGCTCAAAGATACGCCAGGGGAAGTTCAGGCTGGACATTAGGAAGCATTTCTTTGAGAGTCTGGTTAAACACTGGACAAGGCTGGAGAGGTGGTTGATGCCCCAAGTCTGTCAGTGTTAAGGACAATGCCCTTAACAACGTGCTTTAACTTGGTCAGGCAACTGGAAAAGCTGATCGTTGTAGGTCCCTTCCAACTGAAATAGTCTAGTCTATTTTATTCTAGAATTTGTAGCAATGTGAGTATATAGAACACTGCTGAAAGCCATTTATTATCTGTTCATTTCCTGATTTTCCTAACATAAAAGCATTCTAATATGAATAAACAAGAAAAGAAAAACTATTTAGTCTAAGACTGTTTTCTGAAATACAGTGGAAAATATTATACTCAAACCATACTTCATCTAGTTGTAGATTTTTCCTTTAGAAAAGTGGACTTTGCTGTTAAATGAAAACATATTGTTCAGGCTTGCAAACGTAATTATGCAAACATATTGTCTGGTTACAAAGGCAGTTGGATAAGTTTTTTAATTTTATTTTAAGCTCTGTGAGATCAGAAGCCTTTCATATATCAATTCATCAGGTCTATCTCACATTGTGTTCTAGATTTCTGGTTTGGAAATACATAGATCAAGCAATTATCCAAAACAAGCTATACTATTTACAAAATAGATCTTATTCTTCAGTCCTCCCAAAAATAAAATTAAACAAAACAAACAAATAAAACAACCAAAAAGCAAACAAACAGAAAAACCCACCACCAACAAAACAGCTTGCTCCCTAAAATTTGAAATGTCCAAATAATAAAGGTGGATGATAAGCTGATATGTCTGAATAACATAAAAAGATAAGTAAATTGCTAATCATCAGAAAATGTCAGAATTTGGATAGGTGCATGAGTCATTATCCATAGCTATATTAGGGTTGCATGTTGGTTTGGTTTTTTTTTCATTGGATGTGCATTTCACCCACAAACGATGCACAAGATAGAACTACCCACAGTATGAATTGAAGTTATATAATAGAAGCCACTTTCTCAAGGACCCAGTGTTGTTTCTTGTAATGAAAACAATGAAGCAGAAAATTCAGAGTAAGAAAGAGTGCTCATATGAAGAGGACAAATACATTATTATCCTAGAGAACTAAATTATATTCCTACTTTTACCAATGAGTTTGTACAGAATTTCTTAAGTCACTACATGAAATTTTTGGTGATAGGTTTTTGGAGGGGTTGGATGAAGATGTTGGTTCTGAATTGTAGAATATATATAGCTGTAACTGAGGCAGAATGGAAGCTGCTTTGAACAGCAGATCATAAAATTACAACAATTGAGTATAATATTTTAGTACTTTTTACTTCTTTTTCCATTTCCATAAAGTTTCCATTCTTTTAAGCATAATAATTCCACACACTTGCAGCAAAGAAGGTTAATTGATTAATTCTTGTAAAGTCCTGAGGTTCTGTGATGATAAGCATGGTATAAAAATGATTAGGAAATTAGATGTCTGTCTTAATTACCATTTTGATGGCATAAAATAAACAAATTATAAGCTCTCATACTGAACATTGAGAGCTTAATTGATTACCTACTCATTAATTTAACATGTGCTGTGCACTAAACATGGCAAAGAAATTTAGTGGAAATGTATGCATGTGTACTGTGCATATAACTGTACTTACTACATGTATAGAACTTAATTAAAATCACATTGGCTGATCATCATTGCAAAGGAAAAGCAGAGGCAGACATAGAGCCCAACTAACAGCCCAACAGTGTGCAATTCTCTTAATTCTAAGGTCTTCCTTTCCTTTGATTCTCTGTGTATATACTGTGTCTTTAGCAAGAAACATCTTTCTTCATGTAACCCTTATTCAGGATTCCAAACCAAAACCTCTAAGCACTTAGAGACAGAAGTTGTGTGGAAAAAGGTGAATGAACATAATATTTCAACTGGTATTTTCTTACATTGGAGGACTGAAAACTGCAGAATTACTTCCATTCTGAAAATCAATTCTGTTACAGTAGTGCATTAATTTAGGGTCTCTGGTACAAATTCTCTTTTAAATGCAGGCTGCCACATCCCATAATGGTTTATCATACAGTTTCTCAAGCATCATTTGAATTTCTAATACTATTGCTGCCTAGTATTCTATGTTTTATTACTAGACTAAACTGGAGACAATTGTTGGATTTTTTTCATTAAATATCTAAGTCTTATAGCAGGGTCTGGCATTTAAATATAAACTGATATGGAATGTGAGAACAATACTTATCAGCATCTTTGATTTCTCTCTGGGCACTAGATGGGAGTACACAATGGCTGTCACAGAGTTTCCCCAGCAAACTCAGTCTTGTATCTTTTTTTTCTGCTTTTCCTTCCTGCTGATCCTTGTCTTAGCTCATCTGACAGATTTTTATCTGGTATCACAGTTCCCCTGTGTGCCTCCCAGTTTCAAGTCTCCTAGCTTGTTTCTCAGTTGTCCTGGATTTCTGCTATTCTTCCCTCCGTCTTTTTTCCCAGCTTCTTTTACATTAATTGCCTAGTCCCCTTTTCACCAAAAAAACCAACCAACCAGACAGAACCAAAATAACAACAACAAAACCCCAACTTTTATTAGTTTTCTCTTTCTTATCATTCAAAGGTTATAGCTTTCTGAGTAGCATGGCTTTGTTACCCTATAGTTCCAGCTGGGGACTTACCTGAAACACAGTTGGTCAGGGGATAAACTGTATCAGTAAAATATGTCCTGTGATTTAACAGTTTTATGTGCTCCTGTCATTAATATGCTAACCTAATTTCCCTTTAATACTGTTACTTTGGAATGGGATATGATAGAATATTTCTGTAACATACTCAAAAAATGGAAATGTAGTTTAATGGCTTCATTAGAAGTCTGGCTACTTACCTGGTGCAAAGGTAATTGGAACTCTCTCCTCTCTATAATTTTTTCAATTTTTTCTTCCAGGAATCGATATCAACCTGCAGATTTGCACAGCGAGTTGCTCTTATTAAGAATGAAGCAGTTCTTAACGAAGAAATTGACCCCAGATTGGTGAGAACCATCTGGGGACAGAGGGAAGGAGATTGCTTGGTTTAAGTTTTATTAATCAATAGCAGTCAAATTGATGTTGGGGATTTTATACTGAAACATCCCATTAAATTGTTTTCAGATGCAAGCTCCAACTTTTTTTTTTTAAATAACTGCTGCTTTAGTTTTTTTTTTCTTTTGAACAGAATTATAATTAAATGGATCTTTATCAAATCTCTAAAGGCTTTCTCAACTCTTAAAGCATCTGAGGAGAAATGGTCGCTTTCATTGTCATCTTAGTATTTTTTAGTGTGATAATTCCTAAACCATAGCCGTAGATCATTGGATGCTTCTAAAACTCTAAGAACATACTAAGATTGCTAGTCACTTGATGAAGGCACACAGCTGCACTGAAACAATTTGTGTATTAAAAAGCTGAGACACCGAGTCCTTCATTGAAATTGATTCAAGGAACATTTTAGATAGGAAGAAAGAACTCTATAAAGTTACCATTATGAAAAAAAAAAAAAAAAAAGGGAAGCAAGTAAAGGAGACAGAAATATCTAATTATGTAGCTAAAGAATTTATTCATTGTTACTTGATGGTAATTAGCATATTTCAGTTACTGTTAATAATTGTGCCTTTATTTTTTCTTGTCTCTTCTTCTTGACTTTCAAAGGGAATAGAAGATCCCTGTCAGGTTTTCAGCTAGTTTTCTTTTTCATTGTTATTATTTATTTTATTTTTCTTTGCAGGCAATTTCTAATAGAAATAGTATCACAGAGTTAAAAAAAGGCCAAAAAATAAACCAAATAGGCATTGAACAACTTCTTCATTTCTATCTGTCTGTTCTGGGTTTTTTCTACATAGACTTTCTAGTAGCAAATCATGCTAAATGTTTCTTCCACGGCCACAGAAAACTTTGATTGAGGTAAAGCCCATGCAGGCTTCTGAACATTTACTACATCCTGTGGAGCTATACTCCACGAGTTTGGTATGTCTCAGTCTGCAGGATCATTTAGCAAGTAAAGCAAAAGTGGACACATGAGAGTTAGAAAACCATCCCCTCTTGTGGAAAAGGCAGGGGAACACAAGTACCTTGAATTTATATGGCCCTGTGCTCATTATGGAATTTGTTGCCCATCTTAAGCATATTCCCAGGGTGCAAGCCTACTATTCAAAGTAGTGGATTTAAGACTTTTTTTCATAAAAATAAAATTTTATGGTAATAAAATAATATTAATTTTGTGAGAAATAAAAATACAATATATTGACAGTATCTATCATCTGTGAGTTGAATGCATGTTTTTATAAAGGGTGATCACAATACCTTTTGGTGGATCTGAGTTAAGTCAGATTGTTGTGTAAACTTTATTCTTCATCATGGAGAATTCCTGACTTTATATCTTACTGAGAAAATGAATTGGTACCTTTGTACTTTTAAGTGACTCATCTTTGAACCTCTCTCACTCATGGCTGAAGGACACAATTTAAACTGAAAATCAAGTTCTTGAATTAAACCTCTCATCTCTTCTGGCGTTCATGTAAAAATAGAAATGAAGTTGTTATGACTCTGTAGATTTTTGTTTGTCTTAATAATACTTGAAAATAATACTTCTATCCATATCTTGAAATTGGGATTTCTGTTGTTTTCAGATTGAAGTTAATCTTCCTAACAAATTTGAACATTGAGCAGCGATGTTGCTGTGATTCAGCTATCTACCATTTTCCACTCCAGCCCCAAATTTAGTTTTCTTGACTCAGCAGCTGGCACAAACTACATCAGAGTGTGGCACCAAAGTGGGGCAATATAAAATTAGGGCAAAATGTTTGGCCTGCAACATTCTCTAAGTGTTCTTGCAACTTCTCTAATTAACAGTTGTAATTTTAATAGACTGTTAAATAAAATATTATGTTAGACTTTCATACTTTATTGTAAAAAACCCACTATAAACTATAGGTTTAGAGTTAAAATAAGTAATCATATGTATGTTTAAAATAATTTTGTTTTCAAAGTAAAAACTTAGGAAGTTATGATTAAATTTAACCATTAAAAGAAATAGAAATGTTTGAAGGAGTTTTAACATCCAGTGAAAAATATGTGTCATCAATTTCAACAATCTCATTACTGGAAAGTGCATGCAATCAAAAGTGATTAATTTTCCTTAAAAACATTCTTCTCTTGGAAACTTATTTTGCACATGGAATCAGTGTATGCAAATCCACCTAAAAATATCACTGGCCTACTGATGCATTTGAGCCATATAAAGAGAGGCTTCATTAAATGATCACCCGTAAAGTGTCCAAGAATGCATTCATTTATGTCTTAGACTTAGGTATTTGTGTATTGCCCAGCTTTGTAGAATTTGGCTTTGAGAGTTTAATGATTAGTAAAATTTGGTTTTATACAGACATTTATTCCCAAAGTGCAGGTTCTGACAATGACTTCCTAGAATTTAAAAATCTAGTTAAGTTTTCTATGTAATATTATGACGTTACTATTCATTAATGCAATTTAATTTCATTATGTTGCTTTATGACATCAGTTTGTTGCTAGCAATTGATGCATCCTAGAAGTATAGCATGCAATAATTCTAATAATAGTGAAATGTCATATGAAAATGAAAAAGGGTAAGATTAAAATTGATATTGCTTTGAAATTTCTGTTTCTATATGGGAAAGTGAAAAAAAATCCCTTTTGTTGTGTAATTGCCCTTACTCTAACAAAGATGTCAGATTTCATTATTAAGAGGCAAAACTAATGAGTCAGAAAAACTCTTTTTATTCCTATGTCAAATAATACTTCTCTTTTGCAAAATATCTTTTGAACTCTTTCTGTGCAGCCAAGTCTTCTAACACAAGAATTTACTGTATTTGGAAGACTTTTCTTGGGTTTATAAGTGGAAAAAGAGAAAAAAAAAGGTGCTTGGTGTATTTAAGGTATTTTGACAGTTTTTAGAAAAGACATCTTTTTTAAAAAAGGAGAAAACTAAGGTATATTTACCTAAACTCAACCTTCTACTGAAAAAATCATAATCTAGCTATTAATTTGTAGGTGATGCTTGGTTTATGTCTTGCTGTTTGTAGATGATTGTCCAGCTGAAAAAGGAGATCCAGGATTTGAAGAATGAGTTGGCGCTGGTGACTGGCAAGCAAAGAAAGTCAGAGCTTTCCCAAGAAGAGCTACTTCAGTAATGTCTTACATTGTTTTCATTTTCTTCTTTTATTATTATACTTTTCATTAGTTTCTTTATTGGCATAAATATTTCAATTCATTTCAGAGTTCTAAACTTCCTTGTGAATAATAAAGTGGAGTTAGGTGCCAGTTTAGAATGGCAAGATTTCCATGAAAAGCTCTATGAGGCTGCTGGCCGTGTTTTTGCAGCCTCAGCATTAGGAAGTGAAGTAAATGCAAAGGATGGGAATGCCTGTCAAATGCCAGGCAAATAGAAGTGTTGCATAATAGGGCAGAATGAAAAACAGTCTCTCTCAAAACTGGATATGCAATCTGAGTACATTTCAAAAAATATTCTTGTGCTAAGATGTATCCTGCTGCAGCATTAGTTTGACATAAACCAAAAGAAATATCACATTTTGGATCCACAATTAATCAATGTCTTGAAAGCCAAATATTCTTTTTTTTTTTTTTTTTTAACTGAGCATGCTGTTGAAATATACTATTAATTCATGTAAATATTGTAACATTCTGTAGCTTTTGGTAACAGATCAGTACAGCATATAGGAACTTTCTGAATATGATGTATTTACTCAGATCTAAATATTCGCAATAATTGAATTTAATTTCTAGGCTTGAAAGATTGATTCTGTAGTATGGACCTATTTAGTAACTGTATCTCAACTCTATAAAGAAAGAAAGAACTGCCTAAATTTGTTTGATTAGTACGTTAACAGTAACCAAATTGAAGCTGTGGGAATATTTAGTCTTTAATTTCTCAAGGGACTGCTCCAGAAGACAACTGTCATGGGTTGACCCTGGCCCAATGCCAGTGCCCCCATGAAAGCACATTTCCCCAAATGGTTACTGTGAGATGTGACCCAAAATCCAGCAAAGCTGGCTCCATCATCTCAGGGGTAAAGGAATAAAGCTTTATTACATCTACTATAAACACAAAAAGAAAAGAAAAAAAAAACATACACA
>VZRH01007533.1:353162-369919 GCA_013397555.1 Urocynchramus pylzowi
TGGGAATGCTCTGCTTTTAACCCCTGTGTGTTTTCAAGGCGTGTCCAGGTTCCTAGTGGCCACACCAGGTGCCAATATTCACCTCTGGCCACTGATTGGTTTGACCACCACCTTCCCAAGAAACTTCCTTCCTCGTCAAACCACCACAACAACTAACAATGCTAACAATTTCCCCTGACACACAGGAGAGTCTGGACACAGGAGGACAAGCTGCTACCTTGAACCTTGAATTTCTCATGTAGATTGTTGTCATTATTAATCATTTACATCTGCAGTTATAAGTATATTCTCCTAACCAGAAATGTCTCTGCCGTTCCTATGGAGTCAATATATATTTATCATCTGCCCAAACACGAGAGTCAAATGCACAAATAACATTGCAGAGTAGCACTATGTGACCAAGACTAGCCATAGAAAGAAAAGTACCTTTCTTTTTCATTACATGCAGAATTAAATGCCCTTATTAGTTAGCTTCTTTTTACTCTGGCAGAAGGGTAAAAAAGAAATCTTTTTAATCTTTAAAAGATTACTGACTTTCAGTGATTTTATTCAGACATACCTAAATAATCTATATGTTGGTTTAAATAAGTGCTTTCATAGCATTATTCTAAAAATCTGTCACATTAATTCTCCATGGTGGTCGTGTTTGCTGCTTACTTTGTATAGAGAAACTGGAGTTTTGAAAATTGTTTGGGTTTTCTAAGACCATAGTCACAAATCTTATTTCCAAAGATTTTTACCTTTTTGCCATGGAAATGGCAGTCTTATAAATAGGAATAGGTTATAAATAATAATGGATTAATGGTTGATTAAATTTTTCATTATGATTATGCAAAGGAAAACCAGGAATGTACCATCTGCATACAATTGCACTATAGCATATATCTGGGAGGCTTGAGTTCAAAAATGTGACTAAAAAGTGTATTAGTTTTATGTTTTTTCATTATAATCTCTGTGGCACAATATATAGTGCATTTCACTATCAAAAAAGGTTTCTTCTGAGCTCATAACAAGGAATTTGGCTTCCCATTACTCCAGAAAGAAGCAGGGTGGAGACTTTTATGAGTTTGTACCTGTATTAAATTAAAAAATGAGAAATAACTTTCAAGGACCTCAGCTACATTAGGTCAATGCAAAATTTTAAGGTTTCTGAATCTATAATTTATTTATATTTATTCAGGTTCATGTAGCACAAGTATTCATTGTTTCAAAATTAAGTTCTTTCTTGGAATAAGTCCTGTGGAATTAAAATATAGAACAGCACTTAAATACTGCTGACTGGGATATAATAATTTTCCTGAGAATCAATACCAAACAAGAAGGGCCTCAAACAATTAACCTCATCAGTCATCAATGCCATAATAACATTTAATATAATAACATTTTTCAGGGATTGTTTTCTTATTATGATTTAAAGTGAAAAAAAAAAATTGATGTATTGACTTTTTTCAAACAGAGAGGCAAAGTGAGCATTAGAGAATAACAGTCATATGCATGCGTCAGACTGGCTGGTTAGTACTTTGGGTTGCAGTTGAATGGAATGTTGAAAGCTAAGTCAATCTTTTCTAGAACAATTCAAGGGAAGGAAAATACCAAATGTCAGGTTTTATGAGTTTTGCATATGTCTGTGTTCATGCAAACAGAATGTTCACAGATAAACAGCTGATGTGGCTCAAACACCCAAATGAAAATATAATGAAATGATAGTATAAAAGCCACTACTTCAATGAAAGTATCTTTTTGTGGGTTTGAACATTTATACTTTTTGAGCTTGCTTTCATATGGCAATAACATTTGTGACCATGCTGATTTACATGTCTGAGCTGGAGGTCCATGAATGTTCTGAGCATTTATGACAATCAGCAGATAACATCTAAGTGTTCTGTCTCCAGTTAGCATCTACCAATGCATAACAGCAAATCTCCATGACAGTTCTGTTTATTGGGACTGGCCATCTGAGCATGGAGCTACTCATTATCTGGAGAGTTTGTACACATTAAAGAATAAATATACAAAGGAGTAGTCCAAACAGAAGTATGGACCTGGATGATGGCTGATAAAATCATATTACTTGATTATGTAATGTCAGTGTTGGGATTTGCATCTGGTTTTGCATCTATAATGAAACCTAAATAATATTATTTATCAGGAGCCATACAGATCAGTTTGTTATGACAGGGAGAAGAAGAAAAGAAACATGGTATAGGTGATAATGCAACATACTCTGTTGTGCTTTATTTCAAGTGGCCACCCAAGAATGATTCTTAAGGCACTAGTACTGTAGGGGTTTATTTTATTATTATTGTTTTTATTATTGATGCTTTTCTTAAATGTCAGAGAGGAAAGTCTAATTAAGGTCATTATGGATTTCAAATCCTACTTAAACATTTTTGCTTACTTAGGATATCTTCTGTTTAAACTTAAATAAACTATATCTCATCATGTGTGTATATATATCTCTATGTAAATAATTAGAGTTTATATAGTTCTTTTCCAAATTCTTAGTCTTTGACTGAAGTCTAACTATGGTTAATTTTACTGCAAATAATTGACTAGTAAGGAGAACTGTTACAAAGGATAGTCTTATAAAAATGGATATGTTTTAATCCTTCTTTTTTTGATTCATCATATGTATTTTAGCAGATGTCACAACAAAATTGATATGCTGAAAGTATTCTGATTTGTCCCACACAACACTTTATCTCAGGCACTTTTCAGTAGAAAACAGATGCCAAAATGAAACCAAGTCCAGTGGTACATGTATAGATCCAGTATTTTTTAGTCTAACACAATGCTTATGGTATTGCATAGGTTTTTTTTCCTCTGTACACATGTTGCAGGAACTAGGTGTTAGTGATTGCCCACGAAATAAGTGTTAATAATATGTGAAAATAATATTTTGTATGTTTCTTGATTTGCTAAGTCAAGAAATACTGATCATTTATTGCAACAATGAGCTTCATTCCACTTGTTTACATTCAGAGCATTCCAAAGGAAATTGGTGGGCTAATCAATGCAATTGGAATTGCTAACTATTTACAGGTAGAATATGAATAAGCTAATTTTCATTCTTTGTTTTTTTATCAAAAATCAAAATTCTTCAAGGATTTATTTTATTTTTTTTTAATTTAATGGAAGGAAAAAAATCTGTCAAATAGGCTTTCCTCATAATTGCTACAATGTCATGTTATGCTCTTGACTTTTCTTGGGAATGGTAAATTATAATATGACGCACGTTATCTGTTGTGTGACTGGAGCTACAGCTGTCTGGGATTCAGAATTCTGTGTTAAATGGTGAGCACTTGCATTACTGGGTCATATTTTTGATTTTATTAGTTTGTTCTCATAAATGTTAAACATAAATTAATTCTTCTGCTCTCATTTAGTTTATCTAAAAAGCTAAGCTTAAAAAATTCAGCTAGACTACATAAGTGGTTCAGAATGTAGTTCATAAAATGCTTCCAAAATCTGAATTGCTTGCTTTGGATCTTACCTTCTATTTCCTCAGCAGTAAAAGGCTGATCTAAATATTTCTTTGAGCTGAAGAATAAGTTTCATATTTAAGGGTGAAAAAGATTAGAAAAGGAGCTCTTCGAGCTATTTTTAAAAAGTAGAAAATAGCATCATGCATCCCAAATACAAGGGAATTGTACTCTTTCAAATTTCAGCATTATGCTTTAGAATAGAATTAAATTACCTTCAAATGATTTTTTTTTTGTGAATTGTATTCCAAAAGTAAAAGGGAAAGTCCTTTTTGTTTGAATAATGTGTAATTTTTTTTTTAATAATATAAATGACCTCACTAGCAATTTTCAGTGTGTGCCCAGAAAGTCAGGATTTCAAATCAACATCCCATGTTCCAGAGCACCCACGCTTCCAGAGCTTTTGCCAGCTGGAAATCTCTAAGAACAGGACCGGAAGTACTGGCTTAGCGCTTTAATTTATTAATAACTTTACCTTATTTCTTTCAGATACATATGTTATTACAGATGCTTCTATTTTTTACTTCAGCAGTCATATATTGTTCATCTTACTCAAGTCCTGGAGATCTCATTACTTCTGTCTTTCATTTTTTCTATTTCAACATAGTGACATCTGTATGCTATCATAGTATTAACAATATTGCACTGTTGTACAATATAGACCTTTAACAGTTACTCAGTTAAGCTGTTGAACAAATGGCTTCTTTTACAAAGCAGAGCAAATGTTCTTCTTTGCTGATGTCAGTGTTCAATTTCATTTGCAAGGTGGAAGAAATAAAGGCATATCACCTTGCCTTTTGTCAACACAGTTTTGCAGACCAGAGATCTGTGTAGAAGTTAGCAGATTGACCGACATGAACTGTGTAGGCAATAGTCAAGAGAAAACAAGCTACCTTAGCTATAAAGCAGTCTTAAGATGTCTCACGTTAACTGCTTGCTTAGGTGCCTGGTTTAGAATGCTATTAAATCAATGTATTTTCTTAGAGGACATAATTTCTTCTACATGTTATGAAATGTGTAGCAACAGCACAGAAAGTTCAGATTCCTAATGCATGCACCTTAGCAACATGCTTAAAGTGTAAATAATTTTCTGTGATCCTGCTTTTTGTTCCAAAGCCCCTGAAAGTAGGGGAAAAAAGTCTTATTTAAACTGTTCACCTTTTACATTGAAACTATTCAGGGATAATAAACTGTAAAGTTATTTTCAAAGGATAGCAAGTTTGTTTTAGCTTGGGGGTGGGAGGCAGATAGATGATGTACTGTGTCCTCTTTTTTAGTGTTCCAAATTATACCAGTCATCTAATGTTATATGGTTTCAACAGTAATAGTGAAGTAAACTCTTATTAATGAGGTGTATGGAGAAAAGATAACATAGCTTCTGTTGATCATTTATATGTTTGAAAAAATCTTGGAACCAGTTTTCAAATATATATGACCAAATGTGATCATAGAACCTTTTTGAATCTCACTGAAATTCATTGAATATTTGGTCAGATGAGTTTTTCTGAAAGTACCACCAAATATCTGTTTGCATATTTTGGAATTTTGAATACTTTTTGATAGTCTTTTTCTATTGAGCTTATAAGTAATAACCTGTAAATGATACTTTACAGAGTTTTTTAAACTTCTTCTGTCTTCTGTACTGTAGGATTATCTTGGTGCTCGTCCATATGAGCACTTTTGGCTTCCTTGAATTGCTGTTATGCTTGTTGTCCTTGTAATTTCATTTTATTTCAAGTTCTTCCTACTTTGCAGATATTTTGATTTTTTTAAAAATTTTGATAAACTAAAGGTTGGTTTTCTCTTGCTACTTTTAGATATACTCCAGTGATTAGAACATAACTACTGTTATGGCCACAAGTATTAGCTGGCAGTGAGTAGCATTCCTTTCTGTATGCGCTTTTGGGTTGTTTTTATAAAGTGCTGTTGAAGAAGGAAATCATCTACTCAGGAAGCTACTTGACATGTTTCTTCTTTGCAAAAAAAAAAAAAAAAAGAAATTGCATATGTAGAAATACAGGCAGTAGGCACCTTTTTCTCTCATAAGCCAGTCTTGGTCTTTTTATTCCAAAGAATAAAATCTTGGTGGTTTTATTCCAAAGAATAAAATTATCCGGTCCAAATCACCACTTTTCTTACTGATACAAAGATTTAGAGCTGTGTGCATTTCATCATTGAAATGAATGCTTTTCAGCTGTATAGAAACTCAACTTACATCTGTTTGCCACATGGTAGCCATCTAATTCAGAAGAATCTCCTGTAATATGTAGTTGTTAGAGCACTATATAGATATTTTTTTAAACTGTATAAATCTTCCAGACTGTAGAAATGTAAGACACTCAAAGGCTTACTGCTCTTACCTACTACCCTGGTCTAAGACTGAACCAAATCAATGCAGCCTATACCAGGGCTATGATAATAAAACTATTCTGTGAAATATCTACTGAAGGGATTGTACAAAGGCTTATGTAACTGCTTCCACTATTTAATTACCTTAGTTGTTATTATTATTTCATCCAAGAGTTAGCACACTTTTGTTAAATGAGGGGTTAGGCAGTTATTTCTGGACACAGAATACAGCATTATCCTCTATAAATGTCAGTTATGCTGCCATGTGTGCTACCTGTCAGTAATGTATAACAGCCTTTCTCAGAGCAAGCTGGATGTATTCTGTGTACTTTTACCTTCTGTGATTTCATTCACAACAATGCCTGGAAATACATTTCCTTTTTTCCCTTATCTTCGATAGCATTATTCATAGAATCCACTATCAATCTCCATGGTCTTCCCATGTTGATGCACATTTGAAGCTAACTTACCTTCAAGTTAGCTGTTCTTAAATGTAATAGTGATTCTGCTTCCACTATCATGCCTTTTTTAGATCAATGGATTCATAAAACTTGTAGAGATGTGGCATTCCTATTAAACAATATAGACATTATTAAACTTAATTATAATTTTTGGAATGAATATATTTTAAAACAAATTTATACCAATTATATTACCAATAGGAAAAATATTGTAAAGTCAAGGTAAACAAACTTGTTTAATTAAAATGAACTCTTTAATTACCACAGGTTCTTCATCAGCTGCCTTGTTAGCAGTCTAGTTTTCATAAACTTAGATTTTTGCTCGTGACAGAGTTCACAACTGACACACAAAATTCATTGTTATTTAAGTGAACTTAATTTTGATAAATAACATACAATGTCAGTGATCAGGGGTTAAAAGGCAAGTTCTCTCAGGAATGAATCATGGCACATAAAGCAAGGTCAAAACAAGTCCTTCCAAATCTGTGTTTTGAGACTGTGCATCCTGCAAGCTATTGAGAGCTCCAAATTTTAAAAACATACTCAGTTGGCTGGGAGTGCTTTTCTGATGCATTTCAGCTGTGTAATTTGCATCCTGGTTCATCCAAACGACTGATTCAGAAGCACATTTCTAGAAAAAATATAGGTGCATGTTACTTAATGAATGGGTAAAAGTGAAGTAGTACAATGCTCAGTTAATCATTCTGCAGTTGTGCTATCAGAAAACTTGCATGGAATCTGAAGTAATGTGGGTAGAAAGGTTTTGTGATTTATGTGTAGTCTAATCAGTAAGCAGTCTTCATTAAAGAAGAATTTCTGAAGGGTGGAAAGTAACAGAAGAAAAATTAAGTTGATAATGTAAAACCTGTCTCTGAACTGCAGTACAGTGTGTGTTTACATTATTTGCAAAAGAAAAGATATAAAGAGGGAAAGGCTTCACCAAGAACTTGGGCCTGATTTACAGTCACTAATGAAAGAACACTGTTAGTTTAACACGTTTCCATCCCAACTGTTTATGACTGTTCTACTGTGAGTTTTCTTCCAAGCATCAGCGTAAGGACTTGTACTTGACACGGCTTGTGGTTTCACATTCTGGTATCATGATTCAAATCTGCCCGAATCAGCACTGTAATACCTTTCTTTTTGTACTATGTTAATATGTAAAGGGCCACTATCAAAATTAGTTTTAAATTAATCTTGTAAATCACTTAATACTGTTTCCTTGACATTGACTTAAAAACTTTTGTGCATATGTGTAATCTTTTGCTCCTATTTGGGGTTTTGTTGTTTGTTTTTGTTGTTTGTTTTTTTGGGTTTTTTTTATGATGAGCACTGGGAAAGAAAGCCCCATTCTCTGTTTATTGCTGTTTTTCACAGAAAGTGGGTCCTTGTTTCATACTTCCATATTCTTCATCCTTCTGAGAATTTCTGTTGGGAAAACTATTTTTTCTGATACAGCAGGGTTCTGGCAATAGTCTTCAGCATACCCCCCCTTGCACTTAGTAGTGTAAGTTAGGCCTGCTGTTCTCAGGGCAGAACATTGCAGTAGTAAAAGAACAGAAATCTATTAAAAATTACCTTGGATGCTTCATTTACTTTAATAACATCAAACAATATTTACTGCTCTGTAGTTTACCTTGCAACATATAAGAGAAAAGAGGGAATCACTTTGGATGTCCATGAGTTATAAGGGACATCTTCATATGATAATTATTTTCCTGTCATGTGAAACTAACTGTGATCATCCACTTTCCAGTTGTGCTAATTGTGATTAGCACAAATTCTGCATGAAAACATTTTTAAGAGACTTACTGAGCTAAAACTAATGAAGAATGCAGCATCTGGTTTGCTAAGGTTATTAACTACAACAAATGAAAGTTTATTAGTTTAATATTTGTTTTTACACAAAAATAGAGCTTTTAGGTTTCCTAAAATATACTTTTAGGTTTGGGGATTTTTTAAATACTAGTTTAATACTTTCAGTGTAAGTATCTTGTGGCTAGGTACTTCTATTTCAGATTAATGATGTAACTCTCCAGCATAACAAAATTCCTTCAAATTTAAATAAATTAGATTGACCATCTTATGTTAGAAGAGTCCCAAATACATATATATACATATGGCATATTTCCACTGAAGCAGTTAAGTGTGACAAGTAAGCAATTCAATTTCAAATGTGTTTGTACCTAGCTCCATAATTAGGTTTCCATTGAACTTCAGTTAATTAAACAGCTTCCATCATAGCTTTTTCCTATCAAGCTGACTTTAAAAGCAGAGCAGTGTGAATTCTTAGCTCTAAGTATTTCTTTATAAGGGCCTCTCCAGTGTGATATAAAATTCCTGGTGTTGATCTTCAGACGATAGTACAGAGAGCATCTCTTTATCTGGTTTTCTGTTCCAGTGAGTGACAGGTATTTGTTACAAGTTTTTGGTGTCATTTCATTACTAGGTCTTTGGCTTGATTATCTTGAATTTTAATTTTAGTTGGGAGATTTTTTATTTTTTTTTTGCTACCAATTGATACCTTGCAAAGCTCATTTTGTCAGTTATAACAGAGAAATAGAATGTCAAAACAGGAATTTATTTCTTCTGTAGTCCATTTTTCATATAACAGGGAGGTCCAGGACTGCTGTAGTGCTAGTCTCCAAAAATACAGTCAAGAAAGGAAAATATAATATTTTACTGTAAGCAGGAGTGTTCACATATATTCAATATTATGGAAAGTGGTTTTGGTATGTTTGTTAGTTGATTTTTTTTTCTTCTTGATTCTAGCTGGTTTTCATTATATGCTTGAACCAAATCATTTGAGCATTTTTTCCTTCCCTCTAGTTTGAGTTACCTTGGCACTCTCAATCATGTTGTAGAACCTATATAAGTGATTTTTCTAAATTATTTTCCCATTGACTTTTGGAAATTTGTGTAATGGGAAAATTAAGGTTCAGCCTGGGTTGTTTTGGGGAAAAGAAAAGCTCAGTAACATACTTAGAAAATTTTTAAACATGGTATGTATTCTGTGTCCAGCATGCTCTTTCCTTTAGTAATTACATTATCAAAACACTCTTCTTTGGGCAGCTTTATTTCCTAATTTCTGTTTTGAGAGGACATGAAAATGTTGACCATTATCCTCAGCATAAAAGCATAAGTAAACAAAAGGATTAATTGCTTAGGTCTTTTTGAAAGAAACTAGTTCTCAACTCTTACAGGAAACGAGACACACTGACTGACTAGGCATATGGTCTCAGGGCTGAGCCACAATAGGTGACTAAAAATACTTTATTTCCTATGCCTTTTTGTTATTCTACTATAACTGAGTTGGAAAATGGTCCTTTAGAAAAAGAACTATGTTATTTTTCCTCATGATTTCATATTACCTTTGTTCTGCCACTTACCCATTACTCTGAATAGGCCAGTAAAGCAAGATTTGCTAGAAAGTTCTCTGGACTTCTTGGTCTCTATGAGTTTCTTGCTACTCTTGAACAGCAGACCCTGCTTTGTTCAGTGTTGGGGTGTTTAGTCTGTTCTGGTTCAATTCTTGCTGACATATTTTCTTGCAAAAGTCTTTGAGAAAAACAGTTCAATGTGCATTCTTCTTGTAGAAAATTAAGGATCAAACATAGGTATCTCAGAAGATGCTATTATTGCTAGAGAGAATGGTATTATCCATCTCTTGAAAGTAACAGAATGAAAAGCTATTTTGGCTCTCCTTTATTTCCAAAAAGGGTTTTCTCACTCTCTCCCTATTGGAGGATGACTACAACCTGTGCATGGTTTTGACCAGAAAGAATATTTTAGACTTGTAACTGTAGGTGCCCTATAGTAATTTTATAAATATTTTACAACCCTATTTTATATAATTCTGTGCTGTAGTTTTATATATTCTATATGTTTAATTTTATGGAGTATTTAGAGATCAATAGTAAACTAATTTTGTCTGGAATATGAGAAGTTAAAAGTATATTCATCTTGTAAATTCTATTGTCATTAGTTTTTGTGCCACCTAGCAAGCAGATATACCTTGTCTAATATATGTAAGGAAAAAGTAAATGTAGAGTCAGTATTCCTTTTTTAGGCTTATTCTCTTCTGTATTTTTTCTCTTGCCCTGCATTTGTTTGTCTCCTTGATTAATCTTGTATATGTTTCTGGAAATGAAGTAGCATTGTCTTTTTTTAATTTTTAAAACTGAAGATCTGAGCTGTCAAAATTCTTATGTTATTTTGACAGTCTTTGAGCTGCTAAATCACTTAAACGAAAGATGGTTCAGTTTGCTAAGATCTACCAGTTGAGAAGAGAATCTTCAAGTTGCCTCTGTATTGCATTGTTTATTTTGTACCTTTGTTTAGTGCTTCAGTTTTCTGGAAGAAGTACCAGAATAGCCAGCATGTTGCCAGACTCTGTGTTTATTTTAGAAAGAGTTCTGGTGTTTTTTTTACATGAAAACCAAAAAGAGTGAGGGTGGCAGTGATTTCTTTTGCTAGAATTCATGGAGATTTGTATGGTTGGTTTTCTTTTATTTATTTTTTTTTTCTTTTTGTTTTATGCATAGCATTTAGACTTGGATGGTCTTTTCCTTTTCTTGTTCTCATTCTTAACAATGAAATACTGAAAATTTATCTAAAAATACACTGAAAATCTAGGGTTTCCTACAACAGGGAAAGAGCCTGAATTGGTTTATAATTTTGGATTTACACTGTGCTGTTTTAGATTTGACTCAGTCTTTTGGTGTTCAGATCTCTTTTGGCTTTTATATACTACTTGGAAATCAAAAAAATGAATTGTACTATTGTGTTTTTTCAAGAATTCAGAAAAGGTAAGATGGGACAGGAAATAACAGTTTATATCTATAACTACAGTTTGTCTAGTTTGTTACACTTAACAAATGAGCCTTGACTCTTGACTAGAATAATAATTTCAAAAAATATAGCATTATGTTTCAGGAATTATATATTCTTTATCTTTCTCTTGAAATATTTTCACATTATAGTAACTAATTATGCAAGTTAGGGCAATTTTTTTGATTGATTCCCATAGCCTAAATCTGTTGTCATCTGATTATGGGTAAATCTCTGGCAACCACATAATCTTTGAAAGTTTAAAACATCTCCTTCATAATTTCTAGTTCAAGATAAAGGCCCATTTTGGTAGATGACTTCATATAGTCAGTCTAAACAATCTAATTATCAAAAATATTTTTTACTTCTTTCCTCTTAGTTACTGAAACCAATAATGTGCTTAAGATAGTGACAATTAATTACTTACTCTGTGTCTGTGTAATCACAATCATATTCTCATTAATAGTACAAATGCCTCTCTTTTCCCTGTGCTTATACAAATGCCTGCCTCCATGGATGAAGGATTAATTCTCCTGCACTTTGTGCTTAGTGTGTCTGCAGAGAGTATGAGTAACTTTGTACTGTTGGCTTCTGTTCTCTTGTACTCTTAATGCTGTGAAAAATCATGTAGCAATAAGTAAAATTTTGGTTTCTTTTACTGAATAAATTTTGTTATCTCTTCTGCTGAGAAGTCAATGCCAATAATACTTCTGTAGTTAATATTTCTCTTTAAATATCCTCTCCTTCAAGCTCTCCATATGTACAGCTCACATTGACTTCAAAGGTTGTCCTATAAATACAGAAGATGTGAATTTTGGACATTGGATGAATGAGTGGAATATGCGACATATATGTCTTGTTATTTAAGTGAAATTATGAAAATGGGAAGCAAAGTTTGTCTGAAACTAACCCTCTTGTTTCCTTTTTCTTCTGTTCTGAGTATTGCCACTTTGCTATCTGTAGAGGAGATAAATACCAAGACTTTCTGTTATGTTTTCCAATTTTCATTCCAGCCTTTCAGCTTCTGATTTTCAGATATTTATCTTCTGAAAATAATGTTGGTTTTTTTCTAATTGTCACACATGTTATTGTTTCACTCTCCAGCAGGGATTTCCTATTACTGTAATACGAAAAATTTCAGTGAGAAAAGTCTTCAGAAGCAGGGAAATACCACAAAACATACACTAGGGTCAGCTTTGGATGCTGTGATATTATAATGACTACAATTTTTCTATGTAGTTGCAACAAAGTGATTCTGATAATAAATAGACAACAAGATTCCCTGTAACTGAAGAGGATAAATGACTACGAAGTGACATTCAGAAGGCTTGCATATTTAGTGGGAAGCTGAACAAAACTAGTCCAAAAGAAACACTAGGCACAGAGATGAATTCTTGCCCTTCTTGGGCAGTTGGGTCCTTGATGCAGCTACCTTAGATTCTCTGGCTCAGGCTGAGAACTTAAATTCATCTTCTGAGGATAATAACCTAAATAAACATTTAAAATTATAAAATTATGCTTTACAGGGCATATGCCTGTCATTGTTGCCCACCATTTGCCTATTAAATAATTGAAATAGCATTTGTCAGGAACCAAGAAGCCATTAATCTGAACCCAGTTGATGGAGTTTGAATTTGCACTTGCAGTTTCCCAGAAATATGCCTGATAAAAGTGGGTTATAAGTCTAGTTTAGGCTTAGAAATCCTCTTCCCTTTGTCTTGAGAATGAACTGCAATGCATCCTGAAATATGAGACCTGGAAAGATGGTGACAACATGCAAGAGGAAGTCTGACTCTATCTGTATAGATGTGACATCTGGCCTAAAATGTGGTATCTTATGCCTGTATAGGTTTCAGGTCTTATAATTTTAATTTGGTTTTGAAAAATAAAGAGGGTGCTTCTCTGTGCCAGGTTGTCTTATTAAGAGCAAATTATTTAATTAGTTGTTTCTCCCTAAGGAAGATTCGGTCAGTTTGTAAAGAACACATTGCAAGAGAATAATGCTTATTACATTTCATTCCTCAGAAGAGCAGTAGATCTTTGAGAAGTGTATAAATATCTGCATTAAAAGATAGTTTGCCTAACATGTTGATTGGAGCAAGTAATTTATGCATGAAAGCTATGCTGTCTGCTGACTATGATGATTGCTGACTAACCTACTAATAGAAAAATAAATTGATTTTTCTTTTCACAAATAATCGTATATAGTAACAAATCTTATGCCCAAAACCTCTTAAAATCTAGTCTTCTGGGAGAGCAGGTTTTAAGTCTTTTCAATTATGAAATAGCAGAAGAGCAAAAGGTTACACAATAAATGAGAAAAAGAAAAGATGACTTCTTAGATGCTTTTAGTTCTAGAACTATTCCTTAGCATGTGTCAGTATGTTCCGACATGCAGTTGTAGAAACTTCAGTATCAAATCCAGGTTTCATTAATCAGAACAAAAGTACATTTCAAATTCATGGACCTTGGAAGAAAAATAGCCTATTAATATCAGGAAGCTTGGTACATTTTTTATTGTATTTGATATTCTACAAGCAGAGTTGTCTGCTTGTTTGTGATTTATTTTTTTTTTTTCTCTTAAAAAAATGTTATTTCCAGGTTGGATGAGTTAATTGAAACCTTTCTCAAAGATGATGATCCAGATAGCTCTCTGGATGTTGGTGCTGACATGCGGAAGATCAAGTATTGCTTCGTTCATATGAAGGTATTTTTTTTTAAACGGAGATGAAAGTTCGGCTGGCAATCTGAAAATAACTTGGAGATATTTGTGGTTGCAAAGTGTTAAAAGAAATTCAATGCAGTGGAGAGGTACTGGAAAAGGGTAAAGCAATTGAACTTTAAATAGTTTGGAGGACTCATAGAAAACTTAAATTTAGCTGGGAAAATTCGGCAGCATTTTGTGGAAACATCAGCAAGGATCCCAGCATACGGTAAATTGTAAGAGCACTGGAAGTTACTGGAACCAAGACAAGTTGTTTTTATATGGATAGATGTTCTCATCTGTATTTCCAGCATTACTGAGGCTTTATTTTGGACAAACTATGTTGAAAGAAGTAAAAATGTAGGTTAAAAACACTATATCTCTTTATCTGTTACACTAATTCTTCTGATGGTGTTGCAAGACCTTCTGAATCATTGAGAAAACAAGATAGGCTGGATAATCGTGAAATTATATATTTATTTTGGGATATAGTTTTTCCAATGTAATAGTGTATACATTCCTGATTTTAAATAATTAGTTTTTAATTCTATTTTTAATACTGAAAGCTCTGTGATACTAGAGAACATTGGTGTTTGTGTTGAAAGAGTAAAATAAATTGCATCCTTGCTAGTGAAGATTAAAAAATACAATTTGTTTCATACTTGATACAATGGATATAATTTTCCAGTCATCTGTGGCATGATTTTTTTCTGTCAAGAGTATAGAAAGGTTTTACCATTCTTACTATAGCTAGACTCACAATAGAATACATAGCTGGAGGGAAAGTTAAAGGGGTGTGCTTTTTTTTGTTTCTCCATATAGCAAATTATAAATCATCCAATGACTTCAGGTAAAAAGCTGCTCTCAGAAGACATCTCAAAAGAAAAAAACAATAATGAAGAACTGGAAAAACTGAAAGGACTTCTTCAACAAAGAGACAATGAAATCAGTATCCTTTGTGGGGAAAAAAGTATTATTTGGGTTTGAGATGATCTTACAACCATTTTTATTTGTGTGAGAGAGGCTGTACTGTGTTAAAGGAAATACTCAATTCCCAGCTTTTATGTGACAGGACTTCTGCTTTGCACCTGCTTTTCTTTCCGTTTTTACCAAAATCAAAATCCTGGATCCAAGCACCACTTAGCTCTAGAATGGTCCACCCAATAACCAAATATAGTGGATCAGGCTACACCTAAAACATTCTCCTCAAGCAAATTAAACTACTTTTTAGAGGGGGAAACTCTGATGCTATATAAAGATCAATCTATTACCTTACAAAGAACAGAATTTCCTGTATGTGTTATTTTTAGCCAAATGAAGTGTTGCTTTGGGGACTACTGGGAAATTTGCCACTTGAACTTTTTACATTTAAATTGAAACCTTTTTG
The DNA here is from genome assembly GCA_013397555.1 of Urocynchramus pylzowi. Lineage (NCBI taxonomy): Eukaryota > Metazoa > Chordata > Aves > Passeriformes > Fringillidae > Urocynchramus > Urocynchramus pylzowi. Next base: position 368,376 of record VZRH01007533.1, read on the forward strand.
CACATAAAAGTGCTAAACTGCTCAGACGTGCTTTGTCTGTTTCACTGCCTCACAGGAAACACAAGTAGTTGCACTGTAGTGCAATGGGTGGGAGGTATTTTTAGCAGGTTGACAGACCTGTGGGTAAACCACAGCCACTGCAGCCCCAGCTTTATGGCTACTCAGTGGGGAAAGTTTGTAATAGAGCAGAGAAATTAAAATATGGGGTTGTTTACTGTAAAGGCAACAGGGGTTTTCTCACAGTTATTAGTAAAGAGCAAAGTCAGTTGCATTCTTTGTGCTCAACAATTCCAGCTCAGTTTTATATGTCAAATGAGAATGGCATTTTTCACTGGGGTGTAGCATGTTACCTGTCTGAACTGAGGTGGCAGGAAAGCTTCCCCATTTCTGCTCTTTCACAGATGATAAGATTGTGTTTTTCCAAGGTGCAGTTTCAAATTAATTTAGCTAAAACACTAACTCATTCATTTCAAAAAATTCTTCAGGTTTTTTTTTAATGTAAACTTTAATATCTGAATTCCCAGAAACATTTCCTCCTGAAATAAATTATTTCATTAGTATGAGAAAAAAAACCAAAATATCTCTATCAAATGCACTTGTGCTCAACAGATTTATACAGCTTTGCTCACAGAAGTAAAGGGAGGAAACTTGTGCAAATCCATGTAAGAGTTAAATAGAAAGAATATAGGAAGACTTTGAAGACAAGACTGATTTAGGGAGTCTGCAGTGGCTGAGCGACAGTACATCATCACTAGAACATTAATAACATGTCTAATGTGATGAAGTGGTGGGAAGTATGGAAGCTGTTGAATAAACTATGAGTTCCCTCTTGCCTACAGTAGCCAGAAGCTATCATAAAAACTGAATTGGAAAGCATTCTATTATTATTACCTAGTCTAGTTAATAATATTCCCCAAGGACTACTTTGAATTTCTGCTGTTCATTAAGATTAATTATGATTAAAAGAATAGCATATAAAAAAAACATATCACAGGGACTCCAGTGTTCCTAATTGAATGCATGCAGGATTTCCATTATGTCCTCTATAAGCTGTTAGGCAAAATGTATTTATAGCTCATAAACTTCCAGTAAATTCACAGTGTTATTGCAAGAAATTTCCTAAAGACTTTTTCTGAATTTTAGTGATCCTTTTGTTAAAAGCTTACAGATGGGATATACTTGCAAGGCTATCTGTAAATTAAGAGTATTTTTCTTCTGTTTGCAAGTTTTTTATTACAGAATTTAAAAAATAAAAAGGGACTACCACAATGGCAATAAGATCCTGTTTGTCTGTAAATGCTTTTATCAGGAGCTGATTGAATGGGATCAGCCATTGTGGTCAATGTGTGACTTTGTTATTGCTTTAGTAAGAATTAATCTGCTGTCTGGAAAAACTGAGGTGCATGAAAATAATTGCAAAGAATATGTCCAACTTTATTTTCACATTCACACACATGCTTCCATAATGTGAATTGTTTCTCTTTGGAAAAAAAAAAAAAAAAAAAAAAAAAAAAAAAAAACCAATGGAAAAAAAAAAAAACACA